>JAOVVF010000010.1:62129-75257 GCA_028565595.1 Duopalatinus emarginatus | reverse complement strand
ACACACACACACACACACACAAAGTGAAGGATGAGTCGTACCTTTTGTCTGTCACAGTGGTGGTTTCTGAATCAGGTATGGGTGTCTGGGTCTCTGAAGGAGCTGCCGTGTCTGTAATCGTGAGCTTCTTCAAGGCTTCTTCAGGTGCTTGACTAAAAAGCCATAACTGAACAGTCAGCATCTTTTGGGATCTTGCAAGCTAAGACTTACACAGTTGTGTCCAAAATCTCTCATTATTAACAGTAGCTAATAAACAAGTAATAAAGACTTGCACAACAGAATCAGAATCAATTTGCATGCACCATGAATTTGATGGAACTGATGCAACGCAGATCAGTGACTGATCCATGTATCCCCTGACCAAACGGTAATTATAATGTATATTATGTATTTATATTTAGTACACATTTATTAATATTAATATTCAGTTCGGTAATGAATTTTATACACTGAACTACAGTTATATACGGACATTAACATGTTACATTAAACTTGGATCCAAGTTCTTGCATCCAGAAATGAACATTTGAAAGGTATTGCTAATATTATGCTACATATAATTATCCGTTTGATAATTTATCACTTCAATTATTTAACCATTGCTTTGACACACTGATTGTGGTGTGATTGTGGATGAGAAAGGAAGTCAGAGAGCTGTGTATGCGCTTATGCCTAAGCATATATTTTAACTTAAAAAACATTAAATAGGTGAGTTTTCTTAAACAATCCCACATGTCCCCCCCCCACCCCCCACCCCTGGTAATTACTGATTAAGAAACACTCACACTCATGCAAATGCCACTATTATAATTCGTACCTCTGAGCTGCTGCTGCTTCTTTTTGGTTGCCGGCTGCTTTGGGTGCATCCTCAGTCTTATCAACATCCACATCCTCCTTGCTGTCAGAAGCTCCAGAAGAACTGCAGTCTGAGACTAGCAGAGACTCCTTCTGGCCTGTATAAAGCGTTTTCAGTTTTTATTAATTGTCAAACTTCATTCTAAAAGCCATAGTAACTATGACTAACTCACCTTTCTTTTCTGACTGATTCTCTGAGTTACTGGAGCTGCTGGGACAAACGCTCAAATCAGTTACATCGAACGCTCAGAGACACTACACATATTTAGTTTTTGTTTTTTTTGATAACCTATCTTTAAAAAAAATAAAAAATAAAAACAACTATGCTGATTTGATGGTTGAGAATTTATAAACATGTATATTTTATGGTAAGACTGACATCCCTGTGCATTACACAGTGAGCGTTATTCACATTAAATCCAACGGAAAAAAAAACACTAGCCAAGATGTAACATTATCAAGAGAGAAACATGCTGAAAAAACAAAACGGCGGCACTCACTGGAGTCCTACTATTGGCTTACACATATGATCATTTTGCCCAAATTCCCATTCTAAGACTATAAGCATAGCTTTTGGTTTCACTGAAAACTATCAGGGTTTGGTGTGAAATCACCAACTTTTAACTGGGCAGACGTAAAAACATCATCAGTTTATCTCTTTAAACAGAATAAATATTCGATGCAATACGTCTTCCATATTATGGTTGATTCTGACAGTTAGCATAAAACGAGTATGAACATACTCTCACTTTCCACTTGTTTTTAGGAACACCTGGACATTCATGCAGTTATCTAATCAGCCAATCGTGTGCACATAAAAAAAAAAAAACCAACAATAAAAAGTGTGACCGTCATGACTTTGACCATGGCCTGCTGCTAGGTGCCAGGTTTAATATTTCAGGACCTGATGATCTCCAGGGATTTTCAAAAAAAGGTCTGTAAAGTTTACATAAGGTGCAAAAAACAAAAACCGCTGAATAACCGGAAGTTCAGTAGGCTAAAACAAACCGTCGGTGAGAGGAGAACAGAACGACCAGATGAGCTGACAGGGAATCTATAGTGAGAATAAAAAAAAAAACATCTCGGAAAGCACAACGCATCAAACCTTGATGTGAAGGAGCTACAACAGCAGAAGACCACGTCAGCTTCCAGTCCTGAGAATCAAGAACAAGAATCTGAGGCCGTCATTGCACAGCTGAAGACTGAAAACGAAAAGACCAGGTTCTGTTTTTATCTTCTGCTGTTGTGGACCTCAATGTTCGATGTTTCGTGCACGCCGAGACGCGTTTCTCCTCACCACGAGAATCAGCGTGGCCATTTTCCTCTGAGCCGTCTTTATCAGCACACCATTTTCACCCACTGAACTCGTTCTCACTCAGTGTTTTTGTTTTTTCACACTATTCTGCACCAGTGGCTTCCTACGGAGTTTACACTTCACCACATGCTGCATGCGATGTGTCTGGTGTACAACCAGCCTTAAAGGTTAAGGTTTACACCAGGTTATATGGTTTAATCCAGTTTAAGGCCCAGTGTGTACCTGCAGAAAAGCTGCGATTCTGTCAAACTGGCCCATCCTGTACCATGACGCTCCTCTTTGGCCTGTTTGGAGGCAGAGCCCCAGGCAGTGTCTTTTGCTTCATTGCAATCAGCCGTCCACAGAGGACCTTAAAAAAAAAAAAAAAAAAACACACCGCAAAGGTCAATTACTACACGAGTAGCTGCAACACAAACCAGAACTTGTTTCATGAGGGCCCTTTAAAAAAAAAAAAAAAAACTTACTTTGTGGAGATTGTGGTGAAGTGCATTTTCTGCTGGTTGCTCCTGGACTGGAGACCTGACTCTCACCTTCGTCATCTTCATCCTCTTTGGCTGACCCGCAGCACCGCTTCCCATTCCTTACAGAACCTTTAGGTGAGCTTGATGAAGATAAAGAGACACCAAACCTAACAGGAAAAAAAAACTTTTTTGCAAAATCTGGACACAAACCTTCTCAAAATGTTTGTTATTTTATTCCTAGTTATCAAAAGGTGCCACACCTAGACCGGGATTTCACTTGAGTTGCATAGCTGATCTCTTTATCCTCCCAAATATCTTCTTCCTCTTCACAGTCATCAAACTGCTGTATTCTCTCTTTACAGCAAGTCTCGAAGGCAGCAGCACTGGCCTACGGTTATACAGGAGAGCATTCACAAACATGCACGATCACTCGTAATACACAATCCAATTCAGAATGATATGCTTGACTACCAGTTTCAGACACTTACACTATTATCATCTGCATCAATATTGAAGTTAATCTCAGCAATTCGATCAAAAGTAGCACTGGAAACAAAACAGAAATTTAGAGTGAGATGAGTCGCAAGATGACACCGAGTATCAGGAGGTGATGAGTGTCAGCAGTAGTAAAAGTACTAATCGTTTAAAAGCTTTATGACTCTTTATTAATGCAACCTATAACTAATTATATACTTAAACTGATCCTTTGCTTTGGCTGTGAAACTAAATAAATAGTCTGCCAAAAGTCTGCAGAAGTCTACAGCAGCTCTGAGCATCAACTGCATGCAATTTTGGACCCACCCATTAGTACTGCATGGCTACCAGCCTGTACTTCCTGCTAAACTCAACACCTGCGTGCTTGGTTTAACTCAGTCACACCTGCTTTATTATGATTATGAATTATTACCACTTTAACCCCTGGGTGTAAAGTTTAGTAACTTGAGCGTATATAAAACCATTAAAACTCCTTCATAAAACAGAGACACAGATCTTTTACAACTCCAGACGATTTCAACATCCAGATGTTTGACAAGAACCCTGTCTATAATGACCTCACTCACCCAGCACATGCCCCCGCTGTCCCCGCTAGTATACCTAGCGCTACACGCTAACACCTTGTAGCATCTCAGCATGCTCCTACCAAAACTATAAGGATCCTTAACAGCGGGTGTTAACTGTAGCTGACCTCTGATACCTTACTGAACCTCTCGTCTAAATGTTTAACCTACATATAACAAGTTATAAGCATGAGTACTGATACAGTATACAATATATAGTATAGTATACAGTCTCACTTTTTTACTAGCACTTATGTTAGCTCTGTTTTAACATTGTAGTATGTTGTTGTTTTATGATGGTCACATGGTTAGGTTTAAGCTAAATGGCGGGGCTCGTCAAAGCAGCACAAGAATTTAATTGTACTTGTAAACTCCGTATTGCGAAAACGTCTCAAATATAAACAGAACTTGAGGACACAGCAACATCTGCTCATCCTGAGGAGACACTTCAGAAACCGACACTGAAGTGCTGAAAGTTGACTGGATGATAGTGGACACCTGTTGAACATCAGAATAATTCAGTAAGCCAAATGTTGATCAGACTTAAAGTTCATTTCAGTTTAACCCTGCAGGTTAGAAGTCTGCGTCCTGGGCCGTCAGCTCACTAGCAAATCCATCTTCCTGATCATTTTTGATTGGGTCTGGTTAAAATCATCCCAAAGGCACATCTGTATGGTTTCAGCACACAAACCAGTAGACGTTTTACAAGACATAGGCTTTTTTTTGTAAATCGCAAAAAGTGAATAAGTAAGTGAGATTGAATAGGATACAAGAATCCCAAGAGAGACCTACCATGGAGATACCGGTGTTAATCCTGTAATATTCCTGCCTTTCTCTGATGATGTGAAAGAAATGGTTTTGATCATTGTTGAGTTTAATATTGTGCTTGTGAAGAACGTCCAAATGTCCAGATCACAAACATCGACTCAACATACGCAAATTAGCTCAAAATGATTTCTGAGGCTTTTGTGGTTTATTTGGTAGAATTATGGAAGTATTTTTTTTTCCCGGGAGATACGATTCATGAGAAATTGTCCAAATGTAAAACTGAACCACAGCCCCACCATCTGGCCCATCACACCAGCTTTCTGAAAACAGTCCAGAAGACTAGAAGCATTTATTCGTTTGTTAACACACGAGTTCTGCATATTATACAAACTACCTTTAATTTTATTAAGCAGAACTAATAAACTACATATAAACCATTTTTTTTTAATGGAGTCATTAAATCAGACCAAGAATTGTTCACCAGAAACCAAGCCATATCCTCGTTTGCTTGTCTAAATCAGCCCCTGAGAAAGTTTCCTAATCCACCTACGGTTGTCCCACACTTTACAGTCTCCTTTAAAACCTTCAGAACATGCTATTCAAAAACAAAACATCATCATCATCATCATCCAAACGGTCCTGACCCAGAGCCCCACCATTTTGCCCATCACACCATTTTAACACCAGTTTGAGTGAATTTGGTACAGTAGTTGGTGTGATAAAGTGAAAACATAAATTGGCTCCTACGTGAGACACCTGGGTTCGATTCTGGGTCTGGGAGGCCAGTCTGCGCTACACCAATAAGGGTCCTTGGGCAAGACTCCTAACACTACGTTGGCCTCCTGTAATATCAGTAACCTTGTAAGTCGCTCTGGATAAGATCGTCTTCCAAATGCCGTAAATGTAAATGTAGGTAAATCCTCCTCACTGGGACTTGTTTGCATGTGGACACCAGACTGCTTTCAACAGGTGTTGTATTTAATTGTTGTAGGCGGCCAAGTTGTTTAAAATTTCAACATGGTTTTGATAATTACTGAGGTGTAGACTTTCCTAACTGGTCAGAGATAAATTTATTGATCATAGCATAAAAATCTTAGGGCTAGTTTACAAAAGCGGATTTTATTTATTATGCTAAAAATCCAAGTTGCTAAAATAAAGCTTTTTCCATTTTGGAGACTTGGAAACAGTTTTGGCCTGTATTTCACAAGATACAGGCCAAAATCCTCACTACAGTGCTATCATTAGGCCAATCAGGCTTAGTTCACTTGCCTAGTAGACATATCCACTGTACCACTGTACAATGGTTTGATCTGCATGAACAGTTATAATGGAGAAAAAGGAGGGGAAGTAAAAGAGGAAGAAATCTTATTGACAGGGGTCGAACCCTACATCATTGGCCCCCTAACAAAGGGTTCCAGTTCATAAAGACTTAAAATCAGACAGAGACAGACAGAGCAAGAGACAGACAAAGTTAAAATTACAACACAAATCGAGTTTGGACAGAAACTCACTTGATATTTTCATCATGTTCACTGAACTCCTCATCATTGAAGCCAAACTGATCGACAAAGTTAGCGGTCATCTGCTGGATCTGATAATCAGAGAATGCCTGGATGATAAACAGGTGATAATTAACATTAACGCCGAGTCATGTCAGGAAGGTCAGTGATTTGTTTGTATGTCATTCTGGAGGACACTGGAGATTAGTCACAGACTGTAAACATGACCAGTAACTGTACCTGCTGGATCGACAGATCGTTAGGAAAAGGACTCTCGATGTCGTCATCTTCACTAGAAGAATGCAGGTTGTGTGTGCTGACCTGTAACAAGGTAAGACCACGATGCAGGACTTGAAACAGTCAGACTAGAAGATTCGTCCTTAACAAATTCAGAGCACAATCTCACTAATCACAGCCGTCTGCTAGTAGCTCACGTTAGAGTTACAACATTAGCTACCTAATCTCTCTGGCTTGCTCAACTCCATAAACACTGCATGAAAACATCGAGCCATTTCATGCACATGTGAATTAGTGTTTACGGGCTATCCGCTGTAAAACGTACGATTCGTCTATGATCAAACGGTGTGTGGGGCTGGTGTGTGGGGCTGGAGACGCTAAAATTCTTAATAAATGATAAATGTGTAGCCACTAGGTTTTCGGGTAGCTACCTGCACATGGTATGTATGATGTCTAACAAATGTAAATAACAACAACAACAACATAACTGCTCACCAAGTCCACTGTGTTTCTCCTATTTGTTTCTCTAAGTGTTTCTCCCACAAAACTCTCCCAGCGCCCTCTACAGTCCTCTGGGAGCTCTGCACACATTCAGGAAAAAAAAAAAAAACCCAGAGGGAATAAACACATTGTTGTTGCCTATAGAAACATATAATTAAACATGAAGTCATTTTTACACACCCACATACAAATTACAGGTTTGGGACTCTTCAAACCTCCTCCAATGACACTGACTAATTGATGCACTTTAAAGACTTTACATAAACTCATGAGGACGAGAATCCTTTTTTTTAATATGCAGCGTTTTTTTTCTTTCTGTTTAATGCTTTATTAAAATTACCTAGCTGGCTTCAATCTGCGGTAAAAATTGGCCATAAAGCCGGATCACTGCGGCATGCTGCCACATACCCAAACATTTACACGTCCACGTATAAACCTACCTTTGATGAGATCGTTAATCTGAGACTGGACATGTCCTTTCTCCAGGTTCTGAACCACAGTGTTGGCAATTCTAGTCAGATGACCCATGTTACCTCTCCTAGTCCCACCCTCAGCTCTAGAGATATCAGAAACCGTAAAAACCAACAGAAAGAACAACCGCACTGTACGACATACACTTCATTAAAAGTGGTTATATAACAAAAATTTATTAAATAAATAAACAAAGCAGTTCGTACTGAATTCTGTCATTCTCCTCCCAGGCATCCAGAATCCTTTGAACCAAGCGACATTGTTGGAAGAGCTGCACAACACACACAGACAGAAAGACAGACTGGACGGTTAAGACAAAGACAAGAAAGGAAACATGCCCACGGCCATAAAAAAACCCTCCTGAATATTTTTGTTGCTAAGCCAATTTCAGGCAGAGACAATAAGGACATCTGTGTGATTGTTTGATTAATTAATGATGCTCTATTTTTAGATCCACTCATACCTGGAAAAAACAAACATACCCAAACTGGCTACAAGGACTGAGGACTATACCACACTTCCATTTTGGGTCGTTTTCTAATTTCAGCGAGATTAAAATGAGTGTCAAGGACAAAACAAGAAATACAATAAGCACCGCTGTGTTCCTCCCATGGCAGCTCCAGAACCGAACAGTTTTAATCTTCCCAGCACGGACAAGTGAAAGAAGAGATAAGGGAAAAATAAACCCACTAAAGCACTAAAATTGTGAATTCCCTGACTGTCGTGAAAGTAGGCCAGGACTACAGTGTTGTAGTGAAAAGTATCTGTAATTACATTGGCCACCAGAGCAGCATTGGTGGGTTCCTGTGACGCATCGGTGTTGCCATCCTGCCCATGCGAGTCAGACTTCTCCTCATGGTTCTGGAGAATCGAGGGATGCAGACCCATGTGAGCCGAGTGGTTCAAAATCGATGTCACACACATCTCTACTTGAAAGTGCAAGAAGTTATTCCAGGTGTATTTAAAGAATAAATCCTGGAACCAAAAAAAGAAAAGAGTCAGTAATTACGATTCTGATCTGTATTTTGTATCCTAAACTATCCTAAAGCCAACAAATCCTGCAAGATTTTTGGTTCAACTGCATTAATTATCTCTTTCATTAGGAACATACAACTCACAAACATAACGAGCAGCAATGAGAATAACGAGCAATACGTGATAAAATTAAGTAACAAATAAAATAGAGAGAATACCACAAGTCCAAACATTAAGCCAGAGTAAATATGAAGAGATCCTCGTCCTCCTCACCAGCAGAAGGTCCATGGTGTTAAGCCTGCAGATCTCCTGGCAGATACTGTCGTCACTTGTCTGCAGCAGAGAGGCCACCAGCCTGGCCACATGGAGGCGCGCGTTTCCCAGCGGCTGCTCCAGAACGCCAACAGTTGTGAGTATTGCACTTTTCTGCATCGAAGAAATGAAAAAATAATAGCGCAAAATTACAAAAGAACATGGATGGAAACATGGTGCATTTCTTTTTTACAGGTTGAAATCTAACCAATTAGCTGCACTTTTAGGATCGGGAAGCTGATCTAACAGAGACGGGTACCTTAGGAGGGTCCAGTAGAAGCTGCTGGAAGTCCTTTAGATGAGGCTCAATAGTACGTAGAATACTGCTGTTGACAGTGTAAGACCTTTCACATCCCTGAGAATACAGCTCCATTAGACCCTCCAGTCTGAAATACAGCAGAGTAAAATACTACAGTTATAAAGACTGCATGGTTGTGCATGAGCTGTTAAAGAGTACAGCGGTAGGGGAACCAGTTTTAATAGTAAACGTCGACAGACAGGTGTGTAAAACGTCTGTCGCGGTTTATTTAGTAGTTAATTGTGGTTGTACAATTGAGCTATGACTGTATTTCAATTTATTATCCAGTTATGAACAAAGTGAAGGAAATATTACTATGATTAACTGTTCCTGGAAAGTGTTGTAGCGTACAAAGCTTACGATTTATGCCTTACCTCTAAACTCCCGAATGTTTTCAGATCAACATAAAACCTGATGTTTAATGAATCATTTCACACATTTTCCACCCACAAACTGGATTCAGGGACCTTCAGGTTTCCGAGACGTTTTTTTTTTTTCCCCAGAGTGGTGGAACTTACAAGCCACCTTTATTAGGCTGAGGACCACCTGATAGACTCTGCTGGTGATTTCACATTGTTTTAGATACTGAAATTGATAGACGTGAATTTAAATAAAAATAGCAGCTTAATTTGCTTTACAATTAACAATTTTGATTCAATTGACAAAAAATCCCAAGCTCGCTACAAAAAAAAACAAACAAAAACAAACAAAAAAAAAAAAAGGTCGCACGCGTGCAACAATCCGAACAGTGTGGCTAAACAACTGTTAAACAAGCTGTGTTTCTTAAATTTTATTCTGTATTTATGTGTTAACACTTTTATATTAACTGGTGCTGAGCGTTTAAAGTCATCATATTTTTCATTACATTAAAATTTTATATATTGTTATTCCTGATAGTTAACTGCCCCAAAAAACCCAAAAATAAATCCAACTTATTTTCCCTAAAACCCCAAAAAATCCCTAATATTCTCCCAACCCTTTTATTGTACTCACTTTTGGTAAGCTTGGCTTTAATTTGTCTGAATTAATGAACAAAGGTTCAATGAACAAGAAAAGTAGTCTCTGAAACATCAAGAAAGATTCATAAGTTTTTTCATATAAACACTATGACGGTTTTATTACTAAGCTTTTTATTACTAATAGTCCTGACAGCGGTAATAAGCAAATGCACACAGTAGGTTAACCATCCGTTTCCATTCCACAGTTATACCATGAAACTGGTACAACGCTGTAATCACCATTTTATAATAATATTCTTATTATAAGCAGCATAGGTAACAAATTTATTAATACACAGTGACCGAAGCTCTTCTTCATTTTTAACCAGATTTTTAAATGCTATAACCACTTGTGATCTACTCACCCCGTCCTCCTTGACTCCAGTAATGTCAGAAGCACTTGAGTTCCATTGACAATAGAGGCTTCGCTTGACATCTTTTCAAACATACCATTTAAAAGCTGCACCACGTTCTCCTCTCTGAAGAAAAACAAGTCGATTATAACAGGTAATAATAATAATAATAATAAAAATAATAAAAACTACTACTTAAGATATTTACAGAAAACCCTTAAAATCCTTTTTTTTTGCAGTTGAATACAAATGGTAGAGTAAAGCTCCAGCTATCCAAATTAATTGGGGATTTAAATGATATGGAAAAGATTTTTTGGGGTCTTGTACATGGAGTTTGTCGAGTCATCCAGACTTTTTAAGCTGCTTAACACTATGGATATGGTTTTTGTTTCAACAATATTTTCATCAAAAAATAATTGTTGCTTGTGGTTTAAGTTTTGAAAATGTGTCACCACATTGTAAAGAAACATGAAGGCTGATCACCAGCACGGGGTATAAAACTGGTTTTACAGACTCATAACAGCTTCTCACACGCCCTGTTACATTAAGTAATTAAAGTTTTCCACAGGTTTACAAATTCAATTCGGATGCTTGGAGTTTGGTTGAATAGAGTTTCACTGAATATAGTTACAATGCTCTATCTGTTCAACAAGTCACATCTGTGTTCAACAAGCAATTAAAGGACTGTTCTGGATGATTTGTGTATAGTGGCTGCCTTAATGAATGGAAACTGTTCAGAAAAAATCATTTCATTCACTTTATGAAGACTTTAAATGCATGCGGTACAGCTCAGTGAAACAGTAATCGGACGTGGAGCCCCATTCAGGACCTTTATTAAGGATAACCGGGAACAAATCTGTTTCGAACAACTGACAGGTAAACTTACGACTCCAGGACTGCCAGTAACGGATCTGGTTCCATGGCCTCTGGGATCTGATTGGCCTGATCTCGACTCAGACGAATGATGTCACACAGAGTCTGAGACGCATTTGATTGTCTCTGCAGGAGAGGGACAAGAGCAGTTTTATCTAACAGCCCTACGTGCAAGTCGGCACAGTCTGTAGCGTCGGAAGACATTGCAGATGTTCCTCAATTAGTCCAAATCATCTCCTTTAAGTATGACAGCACTGACCTGCAGTGAACTCAGTTACGGTATTCAGACTAAACTCACAAAATTTCAGCAAGCGAAATGAAAAAGCAGGTTGTGTTTCTCTAGGTTCATGTGGGTCGGTGACGTTCTCACCTCTTCATCTCTTCCTGTGTGCATGAGCTCAGTCAGTCTCTGGATCAGCCGTTCCTCATTCAGCCACTGAAGACAGAAGATTGAGGACATTTTCAGAAGACAGGGACAGGTGGAAACACTACAAACAGGTCATTAAAAATATACCTGCAGAAATTATTTGCAAAAAGAGAAAGAAACAGGACTTTTTTTTTTATTAAATATGTTCTGCAAGACTCTATAAATGACAAGTGACGTGTAAATCCATGCATCATCCTTCAGTCCTGTTGCTAATTATTAGGAAGTAGTTAAATTAATTAATTAATCATTGAAACAACTTTTTAAAAATGTTAGACAAATTAAGAGATGTTAAAATTTGTGAAATTACTACTAATAAAAAAAATTCCATGTTTATTCAACCTACACATTTCTTAAAATCAACTGCCGAATGATTTGGAAAACCATCACAGACTATCCGAGACATAAGACGTTTTTATTTTTTCAGAGTGGTGGAACTTACAAGTCACCTTTATTAGGCTGAGGACCACCTGATGGACCACGCTGGTGATTTTACATTGTTTTAGATACTGAAATTTATAGACTTGAATTAAAATAAAAATTTAATTTGCTTTAAAATTAACAATTTTGATTAAATTGATTAAATTTTGATTAAAAATCCAGAGCTCGCTACAAAAATACATCACACGTGTGCAACAATCCGAACAGTGTGGCTAAACGAGGGCGGGGCTAAACAACTGTTAAACAAGCTGAATTTCTCAAATTTGTTAAAAAAAAACCAAAACATTTTCTGACTATAGATTATCATAAGTTAGGAACTCCGATTCCTCTGTATTTATGTGTTTGACACTTTTATAATAACTGGTGCTGAGCCTTTAAAGTCATCATATTTTTCATTACATTAAAATTTAATATATTGTTATTTCTGACAGTTAACTGCCCCAAAACACCTAAAAATAAATCCAACTTAGTTAAAACCCCAAAAATTCCTAATATTCTCTCAACACTTTTATTGTACTCACTTCTGGTAAGCTTGGCTTTGATTTGTCTGAATTAATGAACAAAGGTTCAATAACCA
This sequence comes from Duopalatinus emarginatus, assembly GCA_028565595.1. Classification (NCBI taxonomy): domain Eukaryota; kingdom Metazoa; phylum Chordata; class Actinopteri; order Siluriformes; family Pimelodidae; genus Duopalatinus; species Duopalatinus emarginatus. The sequence continues at coordinate 62,841 of JAOVVF010000010.1, read as the reverse complement.
AGAAAATAGTCTCTGGAACATCCAGAAAGATTTTGAAGTTTTTTCTCAAAAACGATGAAATTACTACTAATAAAAAAAAAAAATCCCCGTTTATTCAACCTACACATCAACTGCTGAATGATTTGGAAAACCGTCACAAACTATCCGAGACATAAGAAGTTTTAATTTTGTCAGAGTAGTGGAACTTACAAGCCACCTTTATTAGGCTGAGCACCACCTGAAGGTCCACGCTGGTAGTTTCACATTGTTTTAGATACTGAAATTTATAGACGTGAATAAAAATTAACATATCAGCTTAATTTTCTTTTGAGCTCTCTACAAAAATACATCACACGCGTGCCACAATCCGAACAGTGTGGCTAAACAAGGGCGGGGCTAAGCAACTGTTAAACAAGCTGAATTTCTTACATTTGTAAAAAAAACCAAAACTTTTTCTGACTATCGATTATCACAAGTTAGGAACTCAGATTCCTCTGTATTTGTGTGTTTGACACTTTTATAATAACTGGTGCTGAGCCTTTAAAGTCATCATATTTTTTATTACATTAAAATTTAATATATTGTTATTTCTGACAGTTAACTGCCCCAAAAAACCCAAAAATAAATCCAACTTAGTTTCCCTAAAACCCCCCAAAAATCCCTAATATTCTAATAAAACCCTTTTATTGTACTAATTTCTGGTAAGCTTGGCTTTGATTTGTCTTAATTAATG
>JAOVVF010000010.1:0-12986 GCA_028565595.1 Duopalatinus emarginatus | reverse complement strand
TGGATGGATGGATGGATGGATGGATGGATGGATGGATGGATGGATGGATGGATGGATGGATGGATGGATGGATGGAGATAGTAGCAATGTGCAGAGTGCAAATGTAAAAACTGTGCAAAGATGAAAAAGCAATGTCTAATATCAAAGTGCAAATATGAAAAGTTGTGCAATTGAAATTGAGCATAGTGCAATTAACACAGAGTGATAAATGCAATAAATAAGGATATATGGATAAAAAAATACTAACAGTAGATACAGAATAAATATGTAGAATGGATAAATATTTAACTGAATACAAAGTAAATATGTAGAATGGTTAAATATGATATAATATTCACAATGTCCAGTGAACAGTGAGTTTATTGTTAGATTAGTCCAGTGTGTGTAATGTGGGCAGTGGTTCCATCTGCTGTATTGGGAACTGGGACTATTAAAAAAAAACACCTGAAGTATTTATTTGGTTGATTTTGAAAATTTGAACAGCTTTTGAAAAGTTCTTTAAAATGTACTTTTTGATGGACGCCATTTCTAGAGATGTTTTCAGAGTTGTTCCACACAATTTGTTGCAGAATATCAAATAGTAACAGTATATAAAAGGTAATAAATAAATAAAGGGCAAAGTTAAAACCGATAGTCATTAGTCTGTGATGCAGGTGTAAAATTGTTTTATTTTGTTCCTATAGACGTGACAAGCAAGGGTCTACGGCTGCAGACGGTGAAACTGATGGTGCAACCGCAGACAATGATATGGATGAGGAGGTATTTAAATAGTGATTGTTTTTGCAGTACAAAAATCTTAGAAAGCCTTTTTTAAAATTCTTGGTAGTCATATATTTTATGAAAGTATATTTTATAATGTCTGCATAATTTTCCATATGTCATTTTTTCAGCAGAAAAAAAAACTTAAAACATAAGAAAGCAACATATTACATAACAAACCAATTTCAGACAGAAAACACACTGTAATAAAATTGGTCAGGGATTATCTGTGAAACAAATCAACTGTGACAGAATATCTAGAAAGACTGTCTGTGGCAGTTGCCCAGTAAATCCTATTATCGAATTTCCTGATAAAACACACATGGTGTACCTGAGACTAATGATGTCATGGTGTGAAGGATTGTCACACCAAATATAGATTTTTGTTCATTTATTACAGTTTGTTGTAGAAACAGATAAATACATAGTTGTGGAAATGTTTACTTTAATTATTTTTAAGGCCTCTTTTAGTTAATTAATTTATAATTATTAATAATAATAATGTATGGGTACTTTTTATAATATAATGGATTTAATTAGTTAAAAAACTCCTATGCCAGAAGTGTCCAATCTTATCCAGAAAGCACTGCTGTGGGTGCAGGTTTTCATTGTAACAAAGCAGAAAATACGCATGATGAAGTGAGGCTTCTGCTGTGGCTTCTGCTTGTTTGGAACAAAAACCTGCACCCACACCAGCCCTTTGTGGAAAGTATTGGACACTCTTATGCAATCCTAGATTTATAAGAACTGCAGTTACAGTATACAAGCCATAATGAGTAAGAATTGTCTGTCTTTACACAGTTTGATGTGGTGGAAGAGGAGCCTAGTACCCACAGCGTAGAGATGAAGGGTGATCCGACTGAAGTAAGTATCTGTGTGTTGTTTTCACATGATTTAATCTAAGAGTCTGTGCTGGTCTGAGGTGTCTGGAAATTGGGTCTCTCTCGCTGGATTTTCAAAGTAAACCTGGTGTTGTTGAATGTCGCATACATACTCCAATCAGCCATAACATTAACATAATCACTGACAGGTGACGTGAATAATGTTGCCTTATTTGTTGTGAAGTCCATGTCTCGACTGGTCAGAGCCGTATAGGGGCAGCCATGGCCTAGTGGTTAGGGAACCGGTCTCGTGACCAGAAGGTCCCGGGTTCGAGCCTTGCACAGTGCAAGACACGACTGAGCTGGATGGGTTAAATCCGGAGGTCACATTCGTCTGTGTGCAAGCACAGTAGGCAAATAGTTTACTTTGGCAGATGGTTTTAAGTTTATGACTAGGTGGTATATATTGCTTTTTATAAGGTAGTTATAATTCCTTTCAGATACAGTGTTGGGTGTAGAAATGTATCATAACATAACAATATGGTGTGCTCTTTCAGCCAGTGAAGATTGTTCGGCTCCCTCCTGAGTCTCTGATTCCTGCAGAGGCACATGAAAAGCAAAAGTATCCACTCCTCAGGTAAAGACCAGTTACGAGTCATCTGTTCATTGACTTTATATAGGGAACACTTTCAGACTTGTGATCCATGTCTTTAGACATGCTCTAGAAACAAAAATCGAACATTTCAACTGGCTATAATGGGGGTGAAAACGATACAGTTATGCATAGAGACTCCTTTTAAAGATTACGTTGCAGTTTCAAAGATTTTGGGGTTGTTTGGATGCATTCAAAACAGGCTTGATTTTCTAAAATCAAGTATGTCATGCTTAATTGGTGCAGCATACACTGAAAGACCAGAAAAACTGGAACACCAGTCTAATACTAGGTGGGCCCCACCATAGACTCCATGAGCTTGGAAATATTCTTTAGCAATGAACACCATACTTCTTGTAAAACAGTCAACAATTCTGCCATCTGATGGCTTAGGTAGGAATGGCAAAACTTCAAACTCAAATAAGTGTTCCTTTAACCACAATTTGCCATCTCTAGACGTGTGTGGTGGTGCATTGTCTTGTTGGAAGAGACTACATCCATCAGAATCAGTGCAGGACATGGTCTGGTGTACCTTGTCAGAAAGGAGAACACATCAAGCTCACCTAACTGAGACATTTGTAGACATACCCAGAGGTCCCATGGAATACCAGCTAAACAAACCCATACCATTAGGAAGCCAACACCAATCTGGTTTTATAATAATGCAGAAATGAAAAGTAGTTCATATATTTAAAAAGAATTGTTTGTTTCAGTCGTAAAGGAGAAGTTCTCGGCAGCTGTAAAGATTTCCGGATCAATAACTTCACCCAGGACACATTGGGAATCATACGCCTGGGTCTTGGTTCATCTTGTGTTAAATTACACAGAGAGACCTCAGGTAATGGACTCTCACTCCAGTTTGTTGTGAACATGTTGCATATAAGCAGTGAGAAACCACCCCAATCTGCTACAAGAGTTAATTTAGTGTAATTTTATGTATATGTACGTACCTGTTTTCTGTTTATTATCTGGATTTTGTTTTGGTGTGCAGAGCAGAGCATGGTAGACGTTATTGGTGCTGTTGATCATTATGAGAATGATAATGATGACCATGGGGGTGAGGAGCTTGCTCCCCTGATTGACAACGTTATGGAGGCGGAACCAGAGTCTGATGAGCACGTCGAGAGACATCAGGTACAAATAAAACTAGTTTATGAACTAAATAATGTTTTGTAACTAAATATGAATCACTTGTCTTTTAGTTAAATAATATATGTATTTGTAATATATACATTTTTAGCTATTAATTTATATGATTTTTATTACCTGTTAATTTAATTCTGATTATTTTGTGGAGAGAAAGAACCTTAAACAATTGATATTGAAATCTTATAAGATTTCTGGGATAAGGACATTGGATCAAGAGATTAATGAGACATCCATTAGAGGGTACAGTAGTAAATCAACCCATAATCCAGAGTTGTCTTTAAATTTGCTTTAGGCCTCCAGTGTGAAAAGAGTGCTGCGTGAGAGGCCTGCAGTGCGACCTGTTGCTGAGGAACCCAAGAAGGTTCAGGTGAGACGTTGGCAAACAGCAGGATCTGCAAAGAGACTAAATAAAACATTTTAAGTGAATATTTACATTACATTCACTGCATTAAAATAAGGCATGGTTTAAATTATGGGATCACTTTATCTATATGAAAAATTAGTAATGTTGATGTAAATAAATAATTGATTGTGTGACCTCAACATTTACAACATTGTTGTTTTTGTGAATTGTTTTTATATTGAAAGCTTATCTTTGAATTCAACACATTCCTATCAGAAACGTTGTAAGTTACATAACAGTGGGCCAGCCTGATGCCTAAAATGGCTTGGGCACCCGTAGTACAGATAACAGGTTCCTAAAAGAGGACTATACTCAATAAGGGTTGTTGAACAGGCAAACTGTATTGAATGTCAAACATATAGGATATAAGTGTCTTATCTGATTTTGATGCTAACTTGTTTCTGAACAGTTTGTATTTGTAGCATATAATGTTTTTTTTGTTGTTGTTGGTTTTTTTTTTAACAATTGTTTATGGATATAAAAAGCCTGCTCACATTATGACTATGCACGATATGGAGTTACCATAGTTACTGTAAATCCTTATATCTCACATCTTATAATATGTATATGTAATTACAGGAAAGTGTGGATCCTTGGAAATGGCAGGATCCTTATGTACATATAGGAGAAGATAAACCCCTAAAAAAAGGTGAACTAGATTGTCTTTTCTTGAGATTTTCTTATGAATATTTTTAATGAAGTATGGTATGTCACGCATTTCTAACCTGCTGTATGTCAATCTTTTTTTTCTCTTTCTAGGGAAGTGCTACAATGTGCCTTCTGGCCTGGATGAATCAGGTAAAAGGAAAAGAAAAGGCAGCTCAAAAATGCAGGACTTCTCACGGTGGTGCACAAGTACATGTAAGTGTGTTTATTAAGGTGTCTGTTGTGTTGTGTTGTGGTTTTTTTGACATCCAACTAGGACTGTGTGATATAGAGAAATAATATATGGGATAAACTTTAAGTGATGTAATAAATCAGAGATTATCATGGGCAATATGATGCTACATGACCCTACTGAAAACCTTTAGGATGAATTGGAACACTGACTGCACCCCAGACCTCCTCATCCAACCGAAGAGAAAGTGAACCATTTATTGAAAAGTGCATACACAAAAGAATTTGACCTGGGCACTTAATCTATCAGTGCAGTGAAACACATACTTATACACATAGTACCTACATATACACACACACATTAGTAAACACACTAGTCTGAGAGCAATTGGGGGGATTTGGTGCCTTGCTCAAGGGCACTTCAGTCGTCTGGGGATCAAACCTGCAAGCTTTGTTACAAGGCTGGTTTATTAACTACAGGCCCCTATATGAATATGAAGTCCGCATACTTTTGGCCATATAGTTTAGCAGTGCTGTGTTGTGTCTGAGAAATCAAACTTTCTAATGTTTCCACCTCTGCTTTCCTGTAGATCAGAGCACGGACCGCAAGCTTAAGAATGGACCTTTTTATCCTGGTAAATTTCCAGACCATGTACAAGTGCTCTCTACAATGCTCTCTGTTTGGCTTGAGTTGTTGTTGTTATTATGCATTTTTCCTTTATAGAGTTCAACTACATCTACCTGGGAAAGATGGGTCAGCGGCTTAAATTGCAGAAGAAGGTTTTAAGAAAAACGGTATGTTGTGGTTTCAGAATGTCCTGTGGATAATGCATTTGTTTACTGTGCATATGTTTTTTTTATAAATAGTAAAAAAAGGAGTCTATGCATGTGTTAGTAGAACATGTCTGACCCTGTCTCTGTTTTAGGGTGTGCACGTTTCTGATGGTGTGCTGAAAAGAACGTATTTGGAGCCAGAGAATCACGAGGAGAAAGATGAGGTAGTCCGACATCCCGACTTGGATGGTGAGGGGAAGTGCATGTGCATGAAGACTTCAGATCAGTTATATTATTATTACTTTTTCCTCATATAAATTATATTTGTTTTTTCCAGGTGATAACTTCTCGGATCATGAAAATGAGAATTTGGTTGAAGATCATGTACCTGAAGACATTGGTGAACATGACCCAATTTTTACTGGTAATATATACAGATATCTAAGCCTAGTTCTTATACGCATAAATGCATGTTTTTAAGACTATTAATTCTTCATCTTTAAACTTTGTTCCCAGACTCTCAGATTGGCCGGATAAGTTATGAGGACTTGGTCAAAAAGAGTGTGGTATGCACAACCTCTTGTAATTCTTATACGATTTGGTCCACATTCAGTTTTCTCACAACTAAATTAAGTGGTGCAATTTATTTTATAAAACTGGATATAAATGTTTAGCCAGATTAAAAAGCCATGTACTTTGCTGTTAGAGATATATGTAATGAATACAGTTGTGAACTGATACAGCAAGGCTGACTAAGTCCATAGATGTGTGTTTCTGACTGTGTCCTCTCCGTCTGTAGGAGTTGTTCCTAGCCAACTCTCAGAAGTATGCTCAGGAGACGGCTCTGTCTCGCAGAGTAAAGGACTGGGAGGATGAGATCAACCCTCGGCTCTTGGCTCAGGTAATATATTAAGCATGTGAGGGTGAACTTGTACTTTCTTACTTACTGGTGTTGGGGTGAGGTTTATCAGCATCACGCAATAGGACTATATTTTTTCCTGCATCTGCTGTACAGTACTCTAGCTATTTTAACCCTTGTTAACCACTCCATATTGATGTAGAGCCCTGGTTTCCAAACCCTCGGCCTGGAGTGTACCCCTTTTCCTGTGTGTTTTTCCTTGCTTAAAACATCTGCTTCTTAAAAGCGCTACTTGATTTAAAAGTTACAAGTGCAAATGCACATGAGAGAGAGGAACAGAGAACATGTGATGGAAAAACATTATTCATAAGAATGCTACTCAGTTTGTCATATATTTTTATAAAATGATTTATCATGTTGTTGTTTTATGTAAATACATTCCAGGAGGACTGTGTGGTCTTTGACATTCATGACTATGGGGACCAGATTGTCCGGGCACTCGGTGCTGTTGGGACGAGACAATCTTTTGCATCACTTGTCAAAGGCATGGAAAACACGGAAGCCTGTAGATTCATGCTGGCTTCTCTTCAGCTGGTTAGTACATGCACACACACACTATGATCATTAGATGAGATTATAATGGTGAGATAAATGTTTAACACAGTAGTCATACATACAAAGTACAATAAGTACACACACCACTATATTGCACTGGAAATCATGTCAGCACACAACCTCCCAAGACCGACTTTTCTACTTTTACAGATCTGGATACTTCAAACGTTTACTTTTTTAAGTCATTTTCTATTCCTGTTTAACTTGCATGGATTTCTGTAAACACTCACTGTACTATCAATTATGTTTGGAAGCACTTTGGATTCCCTGGTAAGTTATGATGCTGTGGTAGCTCTTTTCAAATACAATAATTAGTCCAGTATGACCTTTTTAGGAACTCTTCTTTCCAGCACACTGGTTTGTGCTTGCATACACTAATTAGTCATAATGTTAACGCCACCTGCCCAGACAGCTCTGACCCATCAAGTTGCAGATTTCACTAGACCTATTAGGATGTTCTGTAGTATTTGTAGTACAAAAAACAGGTCAGCAACAGGTCCTGATGTGGATCTTCTATGGGACTGCACGAGGCCGGCTAGCCTGAGCTTCATCCTTTATGCATGCTAGTGAGTCCTGCATGCCCATGACCCTGTCACCAGTTTACTGGTTGTTTTCCCTGGATCACTTTTGGTAGCTATTACCACTGTAAACTAGGACAGCCCCCATAACATCTTATGTTTTGGAGATGCTCTACTCCAGTCATCTAGACATCACAAATCCTGTCAAATTCACTTGGATCCTTACATTTGCCCATATTTTCTGTTGCCCAAACTCAAAGAAAGCAGCTCAGGTTTAGCATTTTGTACAATTATTTTGTTATAAACTAATTCTTCATGTTTGGCTTTATTATGTGACACCATTCATATGTAACTGATATTGTAATTGAATTTGAGAAAGAAAGCCCTGCAGGTAGGAGTTTGGGATCTGACCTTTTTTTCCTTCCTTCAGGCCAATGATTACACAGTAGAGATCGATAAGGAACCCGGACTTGAGGAAAGCATAGACACCATGCACCTGACGTTACTCACCAAACAAAGAGCACATGAACGCCTCAAAACCTACAGCGCACCTCTGGAGCATGACCTTTCCTAAACTGTTTAATATAAGAAGAAGACTGCAAAAGGGCATTTATACACATGATCTGAAACAGACAGGCAAATCCATTTGGCCCTTTTGTGTAAATTTGTTTAACCTATAATTATTATAGGTACATACCCATATAAGATTTTTCTAAATGTCAGGCTTAAGTGCAGGCCTTTGTGTATGTTCTTCATTATGCATGTTTGTACTGTTTTAATGTCATTTGTGTCACTGTCTAATGGCTCTTGTACATTACTATATTTTTAATGCTTTAAAGTGCACCTGTGTGCTTAAACCAAGTGTGTTATTATTACATTCATACTGACTGACATTTGAATGTTTGTCTTTTATCAACAAGGTGACAAGGGACATCCATCATTTTCTAAAAGTATAAAACTACTTTTTTTATTCATCTTGTTTTGGATCAACTGATCTGAGATCTTAAAGAACCTCAATCAAGGCCTCAAACATCAACTTTATTATGATATCAATAAAAATATAAGACCAGCATAAATATTTGTTCACGTTGGTCAGTGGCACATGAAAATGTTGGCTAGGTATTTAAAGCTAGGGTACTTAATTTTGGAGAAGCCAGCAAGAATGAGACATTTTGAAAATATCCAACGTAAGTTCAAATGCCCTGCTGTTAGGCACATAAATGCACAGTCCAGAAATGTGCAATCAGCGTATGGCTAAAGCAGAGTGCAGGCTGGTATGCCATCTAATCATTTCATTTGGACCAAATGAAATGATTGGACAGCCTTTTTAAATCATGCCTCTGCCACAACTAACATTTTTTTCTAAGCACATTTGATTTACTGATTGCTGTTGGAATGTAAAGAAAAATGTTTAAACTGTAAAAAAAAATGCTTCTATGAAAAATTGCATACCATATCTTTAACTTCTGTTTAGCTTCAATGTATGTACTGGTTATTTACTCAGTGCTGAGTCTATCTCTTATATCAGGGCACGCTTTATTGTGCAATATGTAATCACCCTGTATTAGACTTAATTCTGGTCAGGGAATAACTTTACATAATTCTTCATGTGTTGACGAATGCTTTCAGCAATCTGTGTGTCACTTTTCATTCTGTTGTAATAGTCCAGGAAAAGGCCATCTGGATTGATGAGGTATATAAGTATGGTGTGGTCCACAATATAGTCTCCATCTTCGTCTTTGGGTCCAGCACTTGCATAAACCCGGTACGACCGTCCAGCTTCCTTTACCTGCTCAGGTGTGCCTGTCAATCCAATTAGCCGTGGGTGAAAATCTCTGATGTACTTAGCCATGGCAGCCACATCATCTCTTTCAGGATCGACAGTTATAAAAAGAGGCTGCACATGGGGCAGGTCCGATTCATCCAGTAGCTTTACCACACTGCTCATCTTTTCCAGCTCATCAGGGCAGATGTCGGGGCAGTGTGTAAAGCCGAAGTACATGAGCACCCAATGCCCCAAGAAGTCCTTTTTCGTCCGTCGTTGACCAGTGTGGTCCTGCAAACAGAAGTCTCCCTGGCCTATGGCCACTTTCCTCAACTGCTCTATCCTTTGCAACTGCAGTTTCCTCTGCTTCTCCTCATGCACATACCACCATATTCCAATTATAGCACCGCCAACAAGCAGCGTCGCAGCCAGTCGTGTACGAAGCTTTATCCTGGCTGAGATAGTAGACTTTGAAGGTTGGCTATTGTCCTGAGAAAATGTAGCTCGCTGGTGTTTAAATGTCCAGGACAGAAGAGCTCTCTCAGAAGGACTACTGAAATGTGCACATTTCCTATTTTGCCATCTATTTGTGTATACTGTGTAGCAGCTATACATCCTTGGTAGAAAATATGACAATTCATAATGGCATGGATTGTGGCTGACGTATCGTGTGATTCTCAGCATGTTCCAGGCAAGAGGTCTGACACCAAGCATCTTCAGACCTACAGAAGAAGAAAAACAACAAATACTTTGTTTTGTATGAGCTCACAAAAGAATACTTTACACTCCAGGAAAGGCTTCTTGGTTCAGTTTGTGGAGTACCTATATACACACTGAAGTGCCAGGAAAGTGGTATATACAAGCCCGTGCTCCATAATGGTATGAGGTTTGTTTAGCTGGCATATCATGGGACCCATTTCAAGATTTCTGTGTTCCACAGTGCGTTATATCACAAGGTGTTTTCGATAACACTGAGATTTGGTAACTAAGGTGGGAATGGCAAAACCCCTCTAACCATAACTTGGCATCTCCAGATTGTGTGGTGGCACATTGTATTGTTGGAAGAGGCCCAACACATCAGAACAAACACAGGACATGAATGGGTTTAACTTGTCCGAAAGGAACACATACAGCGTTCACCTGTCAGAGACGTTTGGTGAGCTAAACAAACTCCATACCATCATGGAGCTTCTATCAGCTTAACTGTTATGTATTTTGCATAGGCTTGTCTGTACCAGTTGTTTTGGCACCTTAGTGTAAACTCTTACCCACCAAATAAATGTCATTCTAACCAAACAGGATTCAAATCTGATTCTTCAGATAAACTATTTTTGATTGGGGGAAAAAAAGCATGCCACCACACATGCCCTTAAGGACAGTTTTACCTGCTCCAAATCCACCCAGTTACTAAACCTGCACTGGGTAGTTTTAGAGCAGTAAACACCTGCCACACTGAGACAAGTCAAGTAGTCTTTGTCCTGCCCTAACACACCCACTTTAGGTGAGGGGTAGTAAGAGTGTGGACAGTTGGTTAGTAATCAGGGTAGCAGCTCTCCAGTGCTGGCAAAGTACCACCAAATGAATGAATGAATAAACAGTCAGATCAAACTTGTCATGCCTTGCTACTCCTCACATTACCTAGGGAAAACCACGTGATTCCAAATTACACCTCATACAGTGTGCTACACTCTTAGACACACCAGCTTTCATTATGTCGACTTGCAGAATGATAATAAAGCTGTCAATGATTCAACTCCGCTTTAACAAACTGAACAGGCTATAATCTAGATTTAGTAAAGCGATTATAAAATAATAAAGGCATTACCAGTACCGGTGGCGCTCCTTTTGACCTCACCATTAGCTTAGCACTGCAAACCAGCCTAGCCTGGACTGTGTGTTAATGAGTAAAACTATGTGTAGTTTCGAAAGAACAGATTCCTCGTACCTAGACAAGATGTTATTTTATTTTTTAAAAACAATTATAAAACCAGTTAAAACAAATAATGTTTGATTTATCTGTAGTATTTAAATAAATTGTGATTTAGTTTTACTATGAATATTCAACTGTTATTTTACGCTTGCGGATTCGTTACAAAGCGAGTGGCTGATCTACGCATGCGCCGGAGCAATACCATTAGAATTAAGCTAATCTAAAACTAAATTCATAGTGGTTTTATGAAGCTTGTGTAAATAACAACAACAACAATAATAATAATAATAACAATAATTATTATTATTATTATTATTATTATTGTTATTATTATTATTATTATTATTATTATATTTAATTAATTAATTAATTATTTATTTAATTAATAATAATAATTATTATTATTATTATTATTATATGTTTTTTAGGATATGTGCATGCATGAATGAGGCAGGACATAATTGCAAGTTGCAGATTGACAGTTATACAAGTTAGTTTGTTTAAATTGGTTTAAACCTAAACAACTTTGTAAAGCACTAAAAACATTTAATTTAACTTCGTAGTTAAATAGTTCATTTCGTAAGTTGTGTTGACGCTATTTGTTGCATTAGCCTAATATAATATTTTCATCTTAGACAGTTGAATTTAATTTACTTCAGTATATTTTAAGTCAATTAAGTTTTTTTTTTAAATACTGCAAATTGATTTTACATTAAAAGTTGTATGCAAAAATGTGAATTGATATTTTGAAAGTATGTTTTTTATGTGCCTGGTTTTATATATCTACCTGTCATATTTGACTGGCACTGTTTCTTCCGACTGTAGCAATGAAAGATTTTTGTTCATACGACTGTCATCACAAATTTTATTTATGTCTCATGATAATCTAATGATGGCATTAGAGATCAATCAAAGTCAAAACGATGTACAGGCATTTACCATCATAAAGCAGTATCATAGCTTATAGCACGCATGGGTTAATGGTCGGCTTTTGCTTCTTTTTTTGGTTGATTATGTATTAGTTTGGTTAATGTAAAAGCTCTTTTCTTTTCTTAAATCTGATCTTGAATGGCCTTTCACAACAATAAGGAAAGGAAATCGCGAAATCAATTTAAATTAATTTAAAATCATTTTAAAAGCTTTCCTGAATTTTTTTGCAGAAGATTTTACTGTGCAGAAAGATTAAATGCAATGTAAAAAACGTGTTGAAATGGAATGGTGACATTAAATGGAATGGTGACGTTTTTTTTGTTTGTTTTTTTTTTTAAGAAAAAGAAATTATCCTGAATCTTTCCTAGTTTCATACATCTACTGGTCGTATTTCAACCCAAGCCTTACAAAACGTGTTAAAAGGCTTAAAACGTGTTATCTTTATCTTTGTCAGCCGTGGCAATTTTCAATATTCTGCAAGGAAATCCTTAAAATCTTAATAGTGTCTGATCGTTTAATTTTAGGTGCTGTCTGAAAAAACTTATTAATCAAATTTAATGTCGTTCACAACAGTGTAATTCTGCACTTTGGGTATAATGGTAGACGATTGTTTGTATAGTTATTTAATTATTTGCTTATAGGTTGCAGGTAATTCTACAATAGTGGATTTATAGCAGACGTAGACTTGTTTATTTGTTTTAATTGTTTTTTTAATGGTGTTTATTGAATGATAGTTAGTTTGTTAGATGGATTCGAGTAAGTGACCGCTGAACCTTATGAGGTTCATTCGAGGCGTGAGAAGACCTTTAAAAATGTATACCAAAAGCAGGTTGACCGCTGAGTTTGAGCTCAAGTCAGAAAAGCTTTGCTCAGCACATTTAGTAAGAGCTGGACGCCTTTGAACGACTTTTTTCAGTCGCTGCGAGCGTGTTCTTTTAAAGATTGTGGTTTCGTGATGCAAGGTTTTTCATTTG
>JAOVVF010000008.1:25246250-25256421 GCA_028565595.1 Duopalatinus emarginatus | reverse complement strand
GTGTGTGTGTGTGTGTGTGTGTGTGTGTGTGTGTGTGTGTGTGTGTGTGTGTGTGTGTGTGTGTGTGTGTGAGGTGTGCTTTAAGTGTTCCCAAACTGGTTTGGTGTGATTTTTTTAAAGATGTTTGGTTTAAAGCATGTGTGTGTGTGTGTGTTCATTAGAGTTAGACACAGCAATGTTCATGTCATGTTTTCTGATCATTTGTATTTAGATTAAGATTTTATTGATGATGGCAGTAAATTTGAGTAAACATGGTGCTGAACTCTCGGATGCTTATAATGAAGTGGTGAATGGAAAATCTTACACTGACTGGTAAGATACACACCTTATTACACATTTATGCACACATTTATACAGACAGATTTATACACACATCGTTGAGGTTTTGTTTAAGTTCTGATTTGAGCTGAATTCATTTTATAAGATTTTCTTTAAAGACCAGAGAAACGTGAACACAATCCAACACAAGCTAACACACACCTCCATTTACTAACATACACAATAACATTCTCTAATGTACACTAACACAATGCACAGTTTCATACACTAACAGAACCTAACACACTCATACTAATACACAGAATTGAGAAGAGTTTCAAGTGTTTAAATAACTGACCAATCATCTGTTTTCTCTCTGCTTTGTTACTTGTTCTTGTGTCTGTTTCAGGATTTTATTAACATATGAAGAAAACAGTTATGACATCCATGTGGCATCAAAAGGAGGTTTGTTTGTTGGTCAAATATGTATTAATCTTGTAGCTTACTGTATTTTGATGGAAGATTTAGTTAATCACATTAGTAAATATGTTCAGGTGGAGGTTTGGATGAGATGGTGCAAAACCTCAGTGCCAGTAAAGTGATGTATGCATTCTGTAGGGTGACTGATCCAAACTGTGGAGTGCCAAAATTAATTCTCATAAACTGGGTGAGTGTCAGTTAACTGCGTGCTAATCTGGGATCCTTAAAGGAGCTTTCAGTAGAAGGTCTTTCTCTCCCTGTCTTTCTCTCCCTGTGTGTGTGTGTGTGTGTGTGTGTGTGTGTGTGTGTGTGTGTGTGTGCGTGTTTAGACTGGTGAAGGAGTGACTGGTGTGAGGAGAGGTGTGTGTTCTAATCACCTCCAAACCATGGCCAATTTTTTACGAGTAAGTTTATATTTATTGATATGGGGAAGATCTGATCTCTGTTTAGTGTTCATGTAAATAATGGGGATTAGATTTATTCTGTATAATTATAACATGTTGATTTTAAATAAAGTGTGGTATTTTATTTGGAGTGTTTCTGTAGTTGAGGATACGGCAGTTGGTTTCTGTATGGTACTAAGTACATTGTTGTATTTGTTGTATCTAAATACCTCTTTGTCAGTTGGCAGTGAATCAAGAACAACACGTTGGGCAAGAGCTGTTAGTTTCACTTACATAGTGTCATCTCTAGATATTTTTCTTTCATAGGCAGTTTTTGATAGTTGTGAACAACTTGTAAATTGAGTTTTATTCTTTTGGTGTTTCGTCATTTTACTTGTATTATATAAAGGTGCTGTATCACAGTTTGAAATAATCATAAAATATCTACGGACTGCTATTATTACCTTATATTGTACATTAGTCCTACTTAATGTAGTATAACCTGGTGATGTCAGTATTGGGGCATCTCATGCAAGTACAGGTAAATATTCATGGTATTAACAATGCACCAATCCTGGATACTCGTGTCAGTGTTATTCTACATCACATTGCAGCTTTACCGAATAGCCCAGAGGGATTGTGATAAACTGGAATCAGTAAAGCACTTTCACCTACATAATGCGGATAGAAAGTAGACATAAGATTGGGTCTTTTAAAAAATTTAAAAACACTTCATTAGCACAAAGGTCAAGGCTAATAATAGTGGATCTCATGATGCATGTGGGCACAATGTATTAGGGACAGACCAAAAATAGTGCCTAGCACAAAAGCAAGCATGAGGGCAGTGGCAGCTCAGTAATTAAGACATTGGACTTCTGATCAGAAGGTTGTGACTTTAAGTTCCATCATTGAAGCTGCGTCTGCTGAGCGCTTGAGCAAGGTCTTTAACCCTTGTAGGTAAACCACCTGGGCCGATTGCCTTTATACTATTCACTCATCTAACTCTAACCCTCCTCACATCAATCACATCATGAGGAAGTGAGGATACAAACCTCTCTGACAACTGTACATGTTTCTAACATGCTTTAGTCAGTTTAAGGATTAGCTGGAATGCTGGTAGTAGCATGGATGCTAGCATCAGAAATGATTATGTATCTGACTAAGAAGTGCTTGGTGGGAGTGAGTGAGTGGGATAAACCTCTGTATTCCATATTGTCCAAGCCACACTCATCTGGTCTTACATTTCTGCAGCTGAGACCCAACCCTCCTTGTTGCTTGATTTAAAGGATGCCACTTTATACTTGGCCATTAATTTTGTCTGGAACCCCGCATTATAGGCAGCAGTGAATGCATTTATTATCAAAGCGCTTATCAAAGTTTGGCTGATCTGTTTCAAGCCCTTTTAAAGTGCCAAGCTACAATCAGGGCAGCATACAGGTTTTTTTTTCTTCTGATGGCTTTTGAACATACCATGAATTGCAGATAGGGCAGTGTCCATTGCTCAAGGTGGGATGGAAATGGCTATGATGCTGATTGAGGTGAACTCTCGAGGAAGGTAAAAGGGGCAACATCTGATGGTCATGTATTCCAGGTTAGGTAAGCAGGAATGAGGGAACAGCAGTGTTTCTAGCGTAACACCAGTTTTTGTTGGGCATAATATAAACTTGCCCACCTCTGAAAATTGTGCTGTGGCCAAAGGTGATTGCCAAAATTGTGGCTGCAAAAGAAGTAAGTAAAATTATATTTTTTTTAAATATCTTGATTATTTAATGCTATTAAATAATTAAATAATTAAAATTAAAATAATTAGCAAGCCAGAGGAAACAATGACAAAGAAAAACTTTCAGGGGCAACATAACCAGACATAACCAGACATAACCATACATAACCAGACTAAAACTGCAACCCATCCTCTTCTTATTAACTGTTTAGAGATGAAGAGTGTAAACTCTTCTTAGCAATTGTAGTCTTTTGGTTATCTAATGAGGAGCATTAATACTACAGTGATCTACAATAATCCTATGATGATCTTTATGCTCTTTATATAGGACCATCCTTAGCAGCATCAAGTAATGTTAAGGTGACCTAGGCTACAAGAAGATGTATGGCATTATGATGGATCAGGCAAGTCTAAAGATAAATCTGTTCTCTGAAGAGTAACATGAGCACTTTATTTTAACCACCTCGTCACAGTTGGTGGGGCATCCTGGTGACTGTCCTGCTACTGAAACCACACATCCCCATAAATATCAGCAGATTTTCACTTAGTCTTAACCACCTTCACACCAAATAAAACCATAAATCCATCAATCCATATTCTTCTGGTTCTCCGGGGTCCAGGATGCGGGGGAAACAGTCCAAGTAAAGCGGCCCAGACCTCCCTCTCCCTAGTCATCTCTTCTAACTATTTTGGGGAGATCCCAAGGCATTCACATGGCTGTAAATTGGTGTAAACTGGAGCTGGAGGTCCTGGTTCGATGAAGCTAACCAGGACCACATTGTCTGCAAAAAGCAGGTATGAGATGCTTAGGCTGCCAAACTGGGTGCCTTCCATCACTTGGCTACACCTAGAAATTCTGTCCATAAAGATTATGACCAGAATTGGTGAAAATTGGCAGCCATGACAAAGTCCAAAGTCCCTACCGGAAAAGAGTTCTACCTTAAAAATGATCTAACTTTATTTAATGACACAAAAATAAAGAACTTGAGTTTTCTCTTCCACAGTCACACTAAGATTGGTGCAAAATACATTCTGGGCTATGTAAATGTCCCATGTACACACAAGTCACCTCCAATACATCCTTAACAACACGGGTGGAGCAGGAAGACATCTGGGTATTTGGACTGGATTTTGAAATGCAACAGTATTTGGGCTGTGATTGAGAAGGGGAGAACACAAGAACAGAGAAGAACACAGATTGAGAAACACCCTCTCTCACTCTCTCTTTCTGCATTGTGGAAGGAGCATTGGTGGTGAGAGCATGTTGCTGAGTGGACGTTACGTGCGAAAAGTTTGAAAGTGTAATAATCTCAATATTTATGTAGAAATTGTTGTGTGGTGGTGGACAGTTTACTTTCACACACTGACTTGTGGTCAGTAGAGACTCTGAATTAGCCCGTTTGAGCATGCACCATGGCTGTAAATGTGCTCCTGAACCTGGCGTGTCGGTGGGGGACTGACTGGTAGCAGTGGGCAGGCCTCCAGTATCATGTCCGTATCAAGGATAAACAAAGCCATCGTCATGTTCTTAAAAACCACTGAACTGGTGGACAAACCAGTTGTCAAACACAGGAAAAAAAATCTAATGTCTAATGTGCCTCCGTTCATCCAAAATAAGATGCTCGAGACAATCCTGGGAAGATTCAGGAAAATTGTGAGTCCGATTAGAATGATTCCTCTTAGCTGTAAAAAGCCAGAATTTAAATGTTATCTCGTTCAGACGGCAGACACTCATAATGCCGAACCCACAACATGATCCTCTGGACCTGTCTGTTACTATAACCATCAGAGGTAAAAACTATACGATCCTCATCAGCACAGAGTCCATGAGATGTTTTAACTGTGGTGAATATGGACATATTAAACAGGCCTGTCCTTTTAAAGACACTCAGGAACAAAGCACGGAGCTGAACAAGGCTGACAGCGGTAAAGCATCTGTTTTAACAATGAAGTCATGAACACGGAGGAAGAACTGAAACTCGGACTTAAACCTAGTGATGTGGAAAAGTCCACTGTGGAGCAGGAGGCCACAGTGACCCAGGAGGAATCAGATGAGGATTACGAGGATATGGAAAGTCTACGTGACCTCAGTGAGTCTCAGGGTTCAGATCTGAGATCTACAAGAGGTAGGACAGTTTTATACTCACTTACTGATATAAACAGATTTCTAGATCAAACCAAACCACAAAGGAAACCAAACATTGAGGAATACGTTCCCAACCTGAGGCTGTACTTAATCTCCTGCTCAATCAAAATGAGAAAGGCATGTTTGAGGAACTTGGTAAACAAAAACGGTACAGACTGAAAATGCACACATGCACACAAAATGCTCTTTTTTTATCTAATGGTAAAATAAAGTGCTTTTAAAGTCAAGTCTCTCTCTCTGTTTCTCTCTCCCTCTCTCTCTCTCTCTCAGTCTGGTTATTCTACTCTCCCTCCTGAATGCACACAGACACACAAATAGTTGCTCCCAATGAGTCACAGATAAGAATCACAGGAATTACATGATTCCTGTTCAACCTGCTCTTCTCTATTCATAGCAATGACCACAGCCCTGTTTCCACATATTCCACATTCTCTGGCCTATTGTCCAATGGTTTGCACTGTGATGAGACAGATTGACAGTGAAGTTGAAGTTTACTATTGAATGTTAAGCAAACATTAGTCAAACTGTGTGGAGATTAATATTCCCTTTCTTGAAAAAGATTTTAAAAAAAAAAGAAAAACAAAAAGAGAGAGAGAGAGAGAGAGAGAGAGAGAGAGAGAGAAAGGGAGAGAGAGAGAAAGGGAGAGAGAGAGAAAGGGAGAGAATGCCTGGTTATTAGTTATGCTCTTGTCCTTCAGTGGTTTACAGGTGAAGACTCTGGACAGTTCTGTCACATAATACATAATAAAAAGGAACCTGAAGTGGCCTGGTACTCTACTGTTAATATATACAAACATATAAAGATTAGTGTGCTTAGGGGGGTCAGGCAACAGCATCCAAACATCTAAGCTTGCCAGAAATATGTACGCCTATGAACTGTAGAGATCTGTGCCTTCACTTGCATTTTATGATATTACTGTTCTCCACTGGACTCCACCAATTTTAAAATTAGTTACTACAATTAGGTTGCACTAAACCTTTATTTAACCTTTATTTTTGCATTGCACATATGAACATGTTTTGGGACTTTGACAGCAAGGTTAAATAATTCAGTGCTTAATTCCAATACTCAGCAATGGGAACAATAAGAGTGTAGAATGACAAAAACATTCATCACTATATAAACTGAATGCCTCTGTGTGTTTCCACCTTGAATGACTATTTATAGTTTTGCCCTTTTATTTTCCAAACTGGGCAACACCAGAGTTACTTTTTCAGTAAGTCAAAATAAAAAAGTCAAACAGAATAAAATATATGACTATATAAAATATATGAAAATATATGTATAAGTATTCTTCTGATGCCATTGGAGAGCTGGTAGACGTGTTTAAACTAGAGGGCACAAAGGGAGCTAAAGTAATATGGACAATGGCTTGGAGTTACAGTAGAAATATATTCTAACATTTTACCAGGCAATACATCCCTGTATATCAAGAGGTGGAGTGGGAGGAGCCTGCGAGATGAAGGTTTCATGACTATTATTTTATTGTGTGTTATATTTCTCAAATTCAATTCAATTAAATTGTATTTGTATAGCGCTTTTAACAATGGACATTGTCCCAAAGCAGCTTTACAGAAATTCAAGATGCAAAATTTAAAGTGTTATTTGTCACATACATAGTCATACACAGTAAAACTTGCAGTGAACTGCTCCAGACTGTCATCCACAGAATATAAACTAGGTAGTAAGTAAACAAATAATAATAGAAGGGTACAGTAAAATGACAGTAAAAATTAAATATATAAAGTATATAAAGTATATATATGTAAAGTATATATATGTACACAAAAGTTAAAGTCCAGAAATATATACACTGCGTGTACATGTGCAGTGTATGTGCAAAAAATTTGCTGTTGTGCAAGAATGCAGCTTTTGAGGCAGGTCTAGTGCAAAAAGGCAGTTTTTGGTTGTGTGTGTGAGAGTGAGGTGGTGTGCAAAAATGCAGTTTGGTTGTGTGTGAGTGTGCAAAAATGCAGTTTGGTTGTGTGTGAGTGTGCAAAAATGCAGTTCGGTTTTGTGTAAGAGTGAGGTGGTGTGGGAGCCCTTGTTGGAGAGTTCGAGTGTGGTGGACTAGTCTCTGTTCTCATTCATGGCTCAGAAAACTTGTGGGAAGAAGCTCCTTCTCATTCTGTCTGTGTTTGCCTTCAGGGTGTGAAAGCGTTTCCCAGAGCGTAGCAGAAAGAAGAGTCCATTGTTGGGGTGACTGAGGTCCTTCACGATCTTCCTGGCTCTGATCCAGCCCCGCTTACCGTAGATAGTCTGCAGTTCAGAAAGCTCGGTCCGGGTGATACGTTCAGCTGCTCGTACCACTCTCTGGAGGACCTGTCTGTCCTGCTTGGTGCTGTTCCCGAACCAGGCTGTGGCGTTCCCCGTGAGGATGCTTTCAATGGTGCAGGAGCACAAGTTCTGCAGCACCTTGCAGGGCAGTCTGAAGTTACATGCACAGCTTGTGGTCTGTCTGTCAGGAAGTTGGAGATCCACTGACACAGGGATGGGTGGAGTTCCAGATGTAGAAATAGGTTATACATTTAAAGAAATTTTATCCCTGATGAGAAGCCGGTGGTGACAGTAGCAAGCAAAAACTCCCTGCGATGACAAGAAGAAGCTTTAGAGGAACCAGTCTTATAAGGGAACCCATCCTCATTTGGGTGACACAGACAGTGTGATTATAAGCAGGAAGTTCAAGTCCCCAGAGAATTAATTATAATTATATGTAACATGTAATATGATTTTCTCAACTGTTCACTGATAGACATTGATCGACTGATCTGAACTGAACTGTTTATCCATATTTATCTAGTAATGACTGTTTATATCAGCAAAATGTGTGTTGTGTGTATTTGTGTGATTTCAGGGAGCTCATATGACAATTAATGCATATTCAGAAGATGATGTTCAGCCTGAAACTATTATAAGTAAAGTCTCTCAGGCTGGAGGAATTACTTACAGCCTACACACAGAATCAAATCAATTTAACGACACTGCAGCCCCACGTCCTATGGTGAGGACACTGTGTGTCAGTCCTTTACAAAGAACATTACACAGGGACAAAGACACAACACATTTCAGATTTTATTGTAGATAATAAACCCATCCATCTAACAGGTGTGTGTGTGTGTGTGTGTGTGTGTGTGTGTGTGTGTGTGTGTGTGTGTGTGTGTAGGGTTCAGTGTATCACAAAACCAGTGGATTACAGGATATTACAGGAACTGACAGGGAAACTTTCTGGGCTCAGATAGAGGTGAGATAAATAACACTGAGCTAAAGCACATGAAATACTATTAATATATATGTTAATATCACACAACAATTTAACAGTTATCTAAAATATATACTTATATACACCTATAATACTTAGTAAATGCACATAGTAGTTGTTGATCGCTCAAACATCCACTTCACAATTACTGAGAGTTTACATTATAGTAAAATATTACTTATAATATTATAATATATACTTGGGGTTAACCCGATCCACATATAAAACTCATCAAATAAACTATACTGAGCTAATGTGGCCTTTAAAAATCATACTGAAATGGAGAAGAGCAGGTGATGGAGAAGAAATGAAGCAGTTCCACATGAAATGAGTACAGGAGATATTGATTTGTTATGGTTGCATTTTACTCATCTTTCTCTGCATCTCTTTATTAGAAAGAGGAACAAACTCACCGTCAGCAGGGGAGAAAGAAAGCTGAGGAGGAGCAACAGAGATTAGAGAAAGAGAGAAAAAATCAGGAGGAGAGAGAGAGAACTGAGAGAGAGAGATGTCAAAGAGAGAGAGCCAAACAGATCGATCAGCAGAGGTGATCAGATCATCACATTACTTCCCAGTCATAACATTAATCATATTAATCACATTAATCAGATTGTCATATTAAGAACAATCATCATATAAATCACTTCATCACATAAAAACACATACAAGAGTGAAAAGCCAGTTCTCATGGTGTGTATAAGTGATATGGACTAATCACTTATGATTATAAATAGTAAATTAATATGAAGTGAAAATAAAATGTGTGTTTATATATGGTTAGTGTTTGTTTTCTCTGTAGTGAATATTTCATTCCTTGTGTCGCTCACAGATTGTTTGAGAAGAGACAGGAAATCCACCATCAAAACCAGCATCAGGAACCGGTAAAGAACCAAATCCCAGAAAATTAATAAAGTGCTCAGTGTGCGATGTTACAGAATAAGAGTTTAACATCTGAACATCTAAAATGGATTCAGGTTGAGCGAGAACTTCAGGCTGCTCAGTGGAAAGGAATAAGAAGTTCCAGATCTGTTCAGGAAGCAAATGTAACTAAACACATGAAGTGTTCAATGTGTGATAGAAAGTAGAATTAAAAATACATTACATCTCTCTCTCTCTCTCTCTCTCTCTCTCTCTCTCTCTCTCTCTGTCTCTCTGTGTGTGTGTGTGTGTATGTGTGCAGGGTGCAAAGAATTCCATACCCAGTGCTTTAGAGGAAATTAATCAAACAGCCAGGGAAAATTTCTGGGCTCAATTGGAGGTAAGAGAACAGTCCAAATTCCAAATTCTAGTGTTAGCTTTAAACAAACTCTTTTTGAATTTCCCTAATGACCTTTTCATGCAGTAAAATACACACACTAGGGGCAGTGAACACACATACCCAGAGCAAAAGGCAGCCCTTATCATTCATTCAAAGTTTTATTTGTCACGTATATAGTCATACACGTTACAGCCTGCAGTGAAATGCTATCTATGGTGCCAGGGTGTCAGGTGCCTTGCTCAAGGGCACTTCAGTCGTGTCTTCTCAAGTACTGAGGAATGAACTGGCAACTTTCTGGCCACAAGAGTGGTTCCCTAACCTTGAACCACAGCTGCCCTGTAAACTTGTTTTTCTGTTTTGTTAGTTTTAGTAGTTTTAGTCCATGTTGTTTACTGATCACCAGACTCGCGCCTGTTTAAAGTTTTGGGTTTGTTGCTGAGCTTTTCTAATTAATCTGTCTTTTCCTGCACTTGCATCCATATACACCTTCATTCTTATACACAAATTCAATTCTTTTTAAACAGTGTAAGAAAACTGTAAAAAAAAAAAAAAAAAAATGATTTTGCCACCATCAGGGCTGTTATAGTTAACATTTACATTTACATTTACGGCATTTGGCAGACGCCCTTATCCAGAGCGACTTACAAGAGTGCCTAGTTAAATTCT
>JAOVVF010000008.1:24882493-24892493 GCA_028565595.1 Duopalatinus emarginatus | reverse complement strand
TTCTTTTAGTCAGGTCCAGAATAAATATTATGTACTAAAATAATAATAATAATAATAATCTTTTATTCAAATGATGAAGAAAATGTAATACAGGAATACAAAAAAGTCTGTCATCTAATTCATGGTTTCTACATCTGTCCATTATGGTGTCTGAGAATGTCCATGTTGGTCAGATGAAACTGCATAACCCTGCTGTTGGTAGTATTTTGTTGTAGGGTTGCTGTTTATCCCGTCACTCTTATAGTGATGACTCTGGTTGTGGTAGTTTGATTTAGCTGCTGTTGTTAACTGCGGTGATGACTCTAACAGAGAGGGTGGAGTTATTCTGAATCAGATCGACACTTTCAGATGGAGGTTATTAATGGACGTGGGAAATGTACCTGCTTACAGAGTCTTATCAGTCTGATACACACACACACACACACACACACACACACACACACACACACACACACACACACACAAAGAGAGAGATGTAGACTCAGGACTCTGTAGTTTGATAAATTTAATGATTGTGACCCTGCTGAGGTTTAGAAAGTTTTTTTTTTTACCTAAACCCAAAAAAACAAACCACAGCGAGAATCTACAGGGGGGAAAAAACAAGAACATAAAAAAATCTAAATAAAACAAAGAAACAAAAACAGTTCTAGAGCAGGTACTCTACAGAGGGGAAGAAAGAAAAAAAAATGTCCAGCTCAAGTATAAATTAAGCTTCATACAGCACTCGAAAACATCAAAGCACAAGTCATAAATACACTGTACAGGTTCTAATCACATGATCAGGTGTAAAAGCAGCTCTGAGACGTGAAGCAGGTAAAATAAAGAGCGGTGGATCACAACTGGACATAAACACAGGGCTGGTGGACGGGTTCACACCAAACTCAGTGTGGAATATGGGGTGTGGGCCAAACCACCAGCCTTACACACATCCTAACACACACACACACACACACGCGCAGACACACAGTATGGCTGTGCAGACATACACACACACACAAAAAAAAAACAACCTGATGTCCAGTTCCCCACCTCAACTACACGACAACACAGTCACAGTACTGAAAAGGTCAAACACACACACACACACACACACACACACAGAGTGTTGTATCTCGCTCAGTGAGAGGAGGTACAGAACAGAAAACAAAAAACAGAAAAGTTTATAATGTAATGTTACTAAACACTACAGTGGAGATATCAGTACAACTCACACACACTCTCTCATACTCACACACACTCTCTCACTCACACACACTCTCTCATACTCACACACACTCTCTCATACTCACACACACTCTCTCATACTCTCACACACTCTCTCGTACTCTCACACACTCTCTCGTACTCTCACACACTCTCTCGTACTCACACACACTCTCTCGTACTCACACACACTCTCTCGTACTCACACACACTCTCTCGTACTCACACACACTCTCTCGTACTCACACACACACACACTTACGCACACAAGCACACGCACACATACAGCTAACACGTATTTACATGTAATGCAGCAGTATGTTGTTGTTATTCTGCTGCTGAACTCTATTAATCATGAAGATATTTTGAAATGTTTAATGTTTAATAGTGACATGAATGTGAGTGTGAATGTGAGTGTAAATGTGAATGCGAGTGTGAATGTGAGTGTAAATGTGAATGCGAGTGTGAATAATATTTATGGATGTGCGTGTGAGTAACCAGACTGAACCTAGCAGGACCTTTATTGCTGACTGATGTTTTGTAGAAATGGAGAAATGCACGGTGATGGTAAATGTCAGGGGGTGTGGTTTGGGGTAGTGGGTGCGGTTTGGGGAAGAGAGCGTGGTTTGTTGTGACGTTTGGGTGTGACGTCACACATGTCCTGATTTTCTGTTCCGTCCTCTGGCTAAATCCTGGTTAGGGACAAAACGCCATGAAACACTAAAGTGTTTATATTTTAAATTTGTCTGTTACTGAGGCAGGAACCAGTACAAGAACCCAACGCCATGTTATTATTATTATTATTATTATTATTATTATTATTATTATTATGACTGTTAGCTACAGAAGTGTGTAACATCAGCTGCTCTGAACACACACATGTATATTAATCTCACATTAATGGACTAAAACAATCTCCATTCATGTGACAGAGCGTGAGGAAAGTGGAGACGCGGGATTGCCAAGACGTGGGGAAGGGGGCAGGGCTTCCAGAGTGAGCACCAGACGATGAGTGCATCAGTCAGTCAATCCGGATTCGTCCAGAGACGTTCGCCTGGTCTGTATTTTTGAGCCGTGACATGTAGCAGCGCGCGCGTATGTGTGTGTGTGTTGGGTTTGAGTTCAACACACAGGAAGTGTTTTATTAATCAATTATTTTGATTTCTTGCATTTTTTTGAAGGAGGTGAAGACAATCACACACTTCCTCTGAGTCGAAATGCAACCGGATCCCATCGAAAATAAATAAATAATAAAATATCAGGTGGGGGGAAAAAACACTTCTGTAAGAAAACAAACAAACAAGCAAACATCAGAGTGGAACACTGTCTGTCTGTCTGTCTGTCTGACTGACTGACTGACTGACTGAAGCAGTGGAGAGAAATCAGAAGAGTTTCACAAGACTAAAGGAATGTGCGTCATGTCATGAACGTGTCGGCACAGAGGGAGACGAACCAACCGCACTAACGCCCGTACAGGTGTGGTCGGGGGGGGGGGGGGGGGTCTATACCCTTTACGTTTCAGTCAGTTCATTTATCCCACACACACCTGATCCGACCGATCCGAACCACCCAGAGTCCTTCATAAGTCGTGTCTGGTGCGTGTCCTCGTCGACATTGCGTTAACGTGTAACCGTCTGTTACGCTTCATCTCCAATCAGGAATCATAAAGAACAGATCAGGCAGCAAATCTAGGAAAAGAATCCTGTAACGGAATATTTATGGCACCAGGGTTTGGGTTTTGTAATATATTTAAAATTCTAAACATTTTCATAAATATTTCATACGTTTGTTTTTAATACGATTGTGTTTTTTCTTTTAATCAGAACCTATTTTTTTAACCTAATATTTATTTTATTATTGTTTGTTTTTCTGAAATATCTGAATATGAAGCTGATTTATATTTTGGCTCAATAGAAATAGTAGAAATAAAACCCTTAAATGTTGATGCCACTAATAAATATTTCTCACTCACCAGGATGTGGAAATGTTTTGCTGTGTTCTGATTGGACGATTTAAACCGTAACTGAAATCTCACACTAATACTGACCCAGATCGTTACAACATTTTTTTTTTTTTTTTTTTTTTTTTTTTTTTACACTTTACACATTCAGTCATCAAACATAAAAAAAAAAATCATCAGAGACGTTTGGTACGGCCCGACTGAGGACGTTTCTCAGAACGAGTGGGTTTATACTCGCTCACTACTGAATATTAATCAATGATTTACTTTGACTGTTAAGTGTGAAAGATGCCCAGATATCACTCACGTCGTCAGAACGTGACGACCCTCGCCTCACATGTCACAGTGCATCGAATCTTTAGTTATGGATTCGTCTCCATTTTATTAACCTTTACGATATGGTGGCATCCGCAGAGCTCCTCATAACCACAGGATATAAAATAGAAATAAAACTCCCTCTAGTTTCTCTTTTTTTTTTTTTTTTTTTAAACTAAACTCGATTGCCTCGAGACACACACTCAAAACACGTCCTCGAGACACACCCTCGAGAGACACCCTCAAGACACAACCCTCTGAGACACAACCCTCTGAGACACGCCCTCGAGACACGCCCTCGAGACACGCCCTCGAGACACGCCCTCGAGACACGCCCTCGAGACACGCCCTCGAGACACGCCCTCGAGACACCTCTTCCGCATCATTCACTATTGGCTCATTTTGGGACTTGAAGCCTCATTAAATAAAGAGACCTACAAAAGCACCAAGAACATAAATACTCAATTACACTTGACCACACACACACACACACACACACACACACACACACACACACACAGGTTATTAAAAATCTTTAAAAAAAAAAAAAAAAAAAAAAAAACCCTTAAAACTCACACAGGTAAATCTGAAATGATAATGATCAGTTATTTCTGCGTGTCCTGTCTCCGCCCACTTCTCCTTCACAAGTGTGTCCGCTGTTTCAAGGTGCTTTTTTTTTTTTTAACATATCTTTCTTCCTTTTTACACGTCCAGTATTTCCTCAGCTGTGCCACCGCAGCGTAGCCGGTAGCGACCCGTCCTCCAGCTGATGGTTGGGTCCCAGAGAGCGGAGAGGAAAATCTGGATGGTCATGGACTCCCGGATGAACCAGGCCACGGCGTAGTCCAGCTTTGAGAACGATGGAGGACCGCCCTGAGGAAGGACAGACAGACAGACAGACAGGTTTACAACTGTTCAATTTATACAGAAGACATTTCACATTTATTATCTATTTACTCATTTATTTATTTTTCTTTCCTTGTGTGTGTGTGTGTGTGTGACAGAGAGAGACAGAGAGAGACTGACTCCAGGCATTCCACAGAATTTTATGTGTCTTGTGTGTCATAGTGTGTGTGTGTGTGTGTGTGTGTGTGTGTGTGTGTGTGTGTGAGAGAGAGAGAGAGAGAGAGAGAGAGAGAGAGAGAGAGAGAGAGAGACTCTAGACTTTCCACAGAATTGTGTGTTTTGTGTGTATGTGTGTGTGTGTGTGTGTGTGTGAGAGAGATAGACAGATACATTGGCTCCTGACACACCTGAACTCTTACCTGCCTATTATAAAATAACTCTGACAGTCAGACAGACATGTTTAAACGAGGTCTCATGCCTTCACACAGGTGTCGGAGTTACCTGAACTCCTCGGAGCTGGATGTAGTCGGCGATGAACCAGGCGAGACAGTGGCACATGAAGAACACCATGATGTCCCAGCGGAACATGTGATGAGCCGACCAGCCGATAACCAGACTCGCCACGAAGCACTCGGAGATGGGCTCGATGATGGTGGCGGGCAGCATGTTGATGCGCAGCTTCGCCCATCTGTACAATATCAGATCAGTTCGAATGGGTTAAAAAAAACAACAACAAAAAAAACCCTGTACATTCATCATGACTCTGGATTATTACAGCTCTGTATCAGAGAACGTTTCAGCCAATCAGGGGCCAGAAAATGATCAGAGACGTGATTTCACCAATAAACAGACAGATGGATACTAATGACGGATAAACAGGTTCTGTGGCTGTTAAAAAATAAAAACTGATAAAGCATTTCATTTCCATTTAAAATAATGCAATAAATATTTACAACTATTTAAATTAATAATTATTAATATAACTGGTCACTCAGATAACTGATAAACTAGTTCAGGTTAGTCACATGTTATTTTTTCCTTATCAATTTCTTACTGATTTATTTAAACCTTCCGGATTATATCACACCGTTACCATAGCAACCATCATCTGTTCCTTACTGACAGGGGCTATAACAGATTGTCACCATTTAGTCTGCAGATAAACTTTATTTCAGATCATTTGTTGACATACACTGAGGGATGAGAGGCAGAAGGACGGAGCTGGTACCTGATCATGCGTGACTGGAACTGAGCAATGGAATAGGAGCCGGAGTTCTGCATGGCTACTTGCGTCGCCATGGAAAATTTCCATCCTCTGAAAGATAAAAGGGAGTTGATTTTTTCCCACGTGGAGCAGGCAGACGTGACAGCACAACAGTCCATCATCGGGAGATTCAGATAATGAACGGATTTGGAATAAAGAAGTGGAACCTGTCAGCGATGGCTTTGGCCATGAAGTAATCCTCAGCGATGTACTGAGCGAATGCTATCAGACCTCCAGCCTGGTCCAGAACGTCCTTCCTCATCAGACACGACATTCCCGTCACACACTTAATCCCTGTCACATTAGCAGAGATGTAGGAGCGGGGATGTGACGTTCCGAAATACACCTACAGAGACACGCCCACTGAGTTACACACACAGATCAGGCCACGCCCACTGAGTTACACACACAGATCAGGCCACGCCCACTGAGTTACACACCAGGTCACGCCCACCGAGTTACACACCAGGTCACGCCCACCGAGTTACGTGCACATGCGTCAGGCCACGCCCACTGAGTTACACACACACATCACATGCAAGCCCACTTAAATGAGAGAGACCAAGTGTTATAAGGACCTGTGGCGGTGGTGATGAGTGTTATAAGGACCTGTGGCGGTGGTGATGAGTGTTATAAGGACCTGTGGCGGTGGTGATGAGTGTTATAAGGATCTGTGGCGGTGGTGATGAGTGTTATAAGGATCTGTGGCGGTGGTGATGAGTGTTATAAGGACCTGTGGCGGTGGTGATGAGTGTTATAAGGATCTGTGGCGGTGGTGATGAGTGTTATAAGGATCTGTGGCGGTGGTGATGAGTGATAAGAGGATGTAGATCTGTGCTTTAGTTTGTGAAACAGACGTAGTAAAGTGTGTCAGCGTGCTGACTGAATAACTTAGTCATGCTAACAGGTCAAATCCATTCATATATTCAAATCAACCCTGTTATAGACAGAACACAAGTTCACACTCTCTCCCTCACCTGCTCCAGTGTAGCAGCGAATCCCTGACGGTCTGCCACATAGGGCAGTCCGTGAACCAGCCCGACCTTCTCGGTCATCTGATTAGCCATGTCTGTCAGCGTGTCAGGCCTCACTGTGGGAAATCAGATAAACACACAAAAGAATGCTGACTGGAGCACACGGTTTACTGGTATGGGGGTGGGGGGGGGGGCTCATGGAACACTATCATGTTATCTAATGGGAGGAATAAGGGTTCTCCTGCGCCTTAGAGATTCTAGTAGGTTTTTTTTTTTTACAGGGTTACTAAAGGGTTCTACTTGGAGAACCTAACGTTCCCAGCTCCTATAAGGGTTCTACTGGGTGGACCAGGGGTTCTTTGACTGCTAAATAGGTTTTACTTGGAGGACTAAAAGGGTTCCTATGTTCCTAAAACTGCTGACCGCCAGATCAACAAGGAAGCAATTTGTTAGTGGCTCGTCCTCTAAACACATGTCAATGTGCGGTTACTAAGAAAACAGCGACGTATTCATATGAACTTGCAGCTGCGCCGCGGTCATGGATTCACGTGTTTAGAAGTGAAACGTGTCAGTAGTTTCGTGTGTTACCTCGAATGCCGCTGTCACAGATCCACACCAGGTCGTATTTCGCTCCTTCGTAACCTGGCATGAGGTTGTTGATTTTTGGATTGATGCCGACCTTCTTACCGCCTGAGAGAAAAAAAAAAAAAAGAGAGAGAGAGAGAACAGATGGAGGAAGAGCAGGTCACTTCTCTCTTCTTCTTTTCACTTTTCAAACAGCAGCGTTAACCACTAACACCAGCTTATACACCAGAACATATAAAGAAATCAATATTCAGAAATAAAGTGTGGATCTGTGCGGTGGCTGTATTCTCAGGGGCGTGACCCTGAACCTCAGCACATTCCCACTGTACAGCATGTCTACAGTCACATGAGCTGAAGGAGGTTAAAGGGGGATTAAAGCCCTGCAGGTTCTCCTCTGAAATACTGCGATTGTGTGGAACGGAGGATCTGATCAGCTTCGTTAACTACTACTGTGTCACCAAAAAATGGAGGGAAATGTTAATGTCACATGTTAATGCGACACACAAGACAACTAGAGAACGATACCTTTCTTTCTTGTGATGATCATGTGACTCACAGAGCCTAATCAGAAATCATCATCTGACGTTCAATAAGGAGCTTCTATTTCTGTATTTAATAATTATTTATTTCTGTCAAAGATCTTCTGCCATCACGTTTCTGAAAGCGTGAGTGTTTTTCCATTAACCTACGCCAATGTAAGAACATAAACGCTGTCTGTACGCTGGACGTGTGGGAGAAGGAGAACAGACACCCACAGGACAGAGATACCGAGTCACTTCCTGTTCTTAATGAGAGAAAATCAATTTCCTGTCTCTGAGGTGCGGCCACGGAGAGACGCACACGCGCTCAGAGACTTGCAGAGGAAATGTTCCTAAATGATCCGGCTCCGGCCCTGATCTCTACACGGAGCGGTAATTTCCTATGGGATGATGGAACCAGGGCATAAAGTGACTCAACACTAATAAATAATTATTCACACCTTCATTATTAAGACGTTTACCTGGGACCTGAACAAGTGTTTACCTATAAATAAGCGGGCGTCGACACTGGGGTATTTCCCCAACAGCTTCTTACACACTTCGATGGCTGGATCGTCGTGATCTTGGACGCAGAGCAGAATTTCATACTGAGGAGGAAAAAAAATCAACAGTATCACATGTCATCAATAGAGTCTGTTTATTAATGATTTATTTCAGTGTGGAAGATTAAATCAGTCACTTAAAGACAAAAATAACTTTTCTGATATAAAAAGGAGGAAATAATAACATTAATAATAAAATCAAACTGTGGACATATAAAAAGAAGTGATTAAAACTGATTTTATTTATAGGCATATTCATTTTATTGAAGAACATTATTTTATTTCTAGTATATCTATTTTTTATCTTTTATTAATTTTTAATTTTTGTCTTAATTTTCTTAAGTTTTTTTTCAGATTTATTTGTCTTCACTGTTTTACTGCAACATTATGAGTAATAATTTTCTTCAGGATTATTATCAATTTATTTAAAAATGTTTTTAATAGGGGTGAGAATTGAGACATGTCTAAACCTCTTCCCTATCACAGAACAGCTACCAGCCAGGGACGGTAAAGGCATGGAGACATACGAGTGCGTCAGAGAGAATGTGGTGAGAAAGAGATGAGAAACAAGTATCATGTAGAGGAAGTGACATGAGGTGGTTTTCTAAAGTCTGCAGCATTTAATACAAGTGAAACACAAAACAGATCACAGCAGCTTTATAAAGAGAACATGGATTCACACAACTACAGCAGACGCTAAATACAGTTATTATGTGGTGTAGATCACATTGATGTGTCTGCTAACTGAAAGTGTTTATCTCACACACACACACACACAGACAGACAGACAGACACACACACACACACACACAGACAGAGACAGGGAGATCAGGTGATTTAGGTGTGAATGACTAATCCCCAAACTCGATGAGTGTTCCTCTAACCATAATCTGGTGTCTCTATGATGAAGTGTGTGGTGGTCCATTGTCCTGTTAGAAGAGGACAAACCCGTCAGTATGAATACAGGACATTAACAGGTGGAACTTATCACACACAGCGTTCACCTGTCAGAGATGGCTGAAGGTGTCCCAGGGGGTCCAGTGGTCAAGCCCCACACCGTTTAACAGACACCACCAGTCTGTAGTTTGTATATGGCTCATCTGTACCAGTTTTTCTGCCATTTCCATGTGTGTGTGTGTGTGTGTGTGTGTGTGATTCCAGGTGGATGTTTTTATCCCAGTGAAATAAGGTGACATTCTTTCAAGATGTTTAACGTGAGTCTTCAGTGTCAGGGGTTAAGCTGTATCTAAGTTCAGCACAGATGAGTTTAGTTTAATGTGGTTTTCTGATTTGATGAAAAAAAATGCTGGTGAACGAGCGGGAGTAAATAGTTTCTGTTTGACTTGTGTTTTGTTTTTTCAAGTGCACACACACACACACGATAAGATTCCATTACTGTGTGTTTATCCAGGAACAACATTAACACTTGGTGAGTGAACACAGTGATCTGAGTCCCTTTAATCTCTGTAGAGAAAAAAAAACAGACCATAAAATCACTGAGACATACAGCAGTATCCATCAGGACCCGACCATAATAATCACAGCAGTGTCCATCAGGACCCGACCATAATAATCACAGCAGTATCCATCAGGACCCGACCATAATAATCACAGCAGTATCCATCAGGACCAGACCATAATAATCACAGCAGTATCCATCAGGACCCGACCATAATAATCACAGCAGTATCCAGTGTCCACCAGGACCAGACCATAATAATCACAGCAGTGTCCAGTGTCCACCAGGACCAGACCATAATAATCACAGCAGT
>JAOVVF010000008.1:24870620-24882393 GCA_028565595.1 Duopalatinus emarginatus | reverse complement strand
TCTCCACATCATTGCATTCAGTTTTTATTCACAATTTGTTTAGTGTCCCAACTTTTTTGGAATCCGGTTTGTATATCTTACATTCATACATAGTGTGTGTGTGTGTGTGTGTGTGTGTGTGCGCGCGCGAGTGCGAGTGTCTGAGAATCATAGCTGGAGATCATGAGAATACACACCTGTAAGATCACCTGACTAACCCACTGTACAGGTGTTCCTAATAAAGTGGTCAGTAAGGAAGCCTGTGAATGAGATCAGAATCTAAATGAAGCAGCTTCATGGTTCAGTTTCCTTTATTAAAGGTTAAAAGAATCCACTTAACTTTTTATAATCATTACCAGATTCTACTGTTAGAGTATACGGGGGTGAGTCAAAAATGATCCGCACTCTAGCTGTAGAATTTCTTTAAATCAACCTTCATTAAAGAAAAGAAGGAAAGAAGGAAAGACTCCTCCAGGTGGAGACGAGCCGCCTGAGGTGTTTCAGGCATCTGGATAAGACACCTTCCTGTGAGGTTTACTGGGTAAATGTCCACCTGTCGGGGATTCTGAAACAAACAAACAAAAAAAACCAGAAAAACAAAAAACTAAACAAAACAAAAAAAAAAGAACACAAAAGAAATACAAAAAATCTACTAAACAATTAAAAAACAAATCAAACAAAAAGAAAAACATTAAACAACAAAAATGAAATCAAAACAAAAACACTGGGAAAAACAGACAAAAATCTTTTTTATCTCTTCATCCAGTGTGAGAAGGAGAGGGTTTAAATTTGTTGTAACAGAATAAAAGCTGTTTGTGACTCTAAAGAGTCGAATCCAAATAAACGAACCGTAAACAAGCCACAGTGTCAAAGAAAGTGAAATGAAAGTGAACTATTTGCCTACTGTGTTTGCACAAAGAAGGAATGTGACCACCACATTTAACCCATCCATGCAGTGAAACACACACACCACTGAACACTAGGGGGCAGTGAACACACTTGCCCAGCACAGGGGGCAGCCCCAAACCACAGTGCCCGGGGATCAGTTGGGGGAGTTAGGTGCCTTGCTCAAGGGCACCTCAGTCATGTCTTGCCCTGGGTGGGAATCGAACCCGCGACCTTCCGGTCACAAGACCGGTTCACTAACCACTAGGCCACGGCTGCCCCCCAAAATCTGTCAAAATCATTTAAACTGTCTTTATTATTTACAGTATTTATTTATTTAATTACCTGTCTTTATTATTTACAGTGTTCATGTTTATGCTCTGCTTGTTTTCTGTTGATTTCTTGTATTAGCGTCTCCTTATTTTCTGTGTAACATTTGGATGTGTTGTCTGATTTACACAATCGGCTTCACAGCTACGTTACTTACAATTTCTCAGACATCAGTCTAAACTTTATTCCTCTTCCTAATGTTCTTTATTTTATTTGTGAGGTCGTATTAAAGTATAACAGGAAGTAAAGCTGAATAAAAGTCAGACCACGAGCACATGTGAGGAAACATCCCGAGTTTATTGTCTCTGAAGAATCCTTCATCAACTCTGTTCCTCATGTGGACTGAAGTCACGCGGTGGTCTTCAGAATGCAGACGTTTAATTCTAGTCATTATATTTCATGTAAATTCATCAGGACTGAAATGTGAGATACGTTAATCCGAGATCTGGACTTTTCACTCCATGTTTTATTCCCAGGCTGCTGTTCAACACTGAAAACAGGAAAACTAATCAACAGACGTTCACATACATGTTGCATAGCTGTGAAATCTACAGACTGTAAAGTGCACACTAGCTAGGAAGTGTCCTTAGTCCATACTGTAAGGCTGTTTAGAGCGACTTCACTCAGCACGAGTGTGTGTGTGTATGTGTGAGAGTCTGTGTGTTTGAGTATGTGAGTGTGTGGGAGTGTGTGTGTGTGTGTGAGAGTCTGTGTGTTTGAGTATGTGAGTGTGTGTGTGTGTGTGAGAGTCTGTGTGTTTGAGTATGTGAGTGTGTGTGTGTGTGAGAGTCTGTGTGTTTGAGTATGTGAGTGTGTGTGTGAGAGTCTGTGTGTGTGAGTATGCGAGTGTGTGGGAGTGTGTGTGAGTGTGTCTGTAAGTGTGTATGAGAGTGTGTGTGTGCGAGTATGTGAGTGTGTGGGAATGTCTGTAAGTGTGTATGAGTGTGTGTGTGTATGTGAGTGAGTGTGTATGAGTGTGTGTGAGTGTGTCTGTAAGTGTGTATGTGAGTGTGTGTGAGTGTGTCTGTAAGTGTGTATGAGAGTGTGTGTGTGTATGTGAGTGTGTATGAGAGTGTATGTGTATGAGTGTGTGTGTGTGTGTGTGTGTGGTGTATTAAACACTGTAAGTGAACATCACATGGACAGGACAGAGTTCAGGTCTGAAACTCATCCCGCTCTGACGTTCAGGCTATCATTAGCTCCCGAGTTTTTTTTATTTCACTGTGATATCTGAACCCCACAGGATTGGACTGGATGCAGTTCGGGAATTTCAGCAGCACAAACATTTGCACTACAGAGCAAAATATATTTATTAATGACGCTTATTTGCCCTGTGGTGCATTTAACAATCAAAAAGTAAAGAGAAATCATTTAGGAGTGACGGTGAAAAAAACCAACTTTTTTCTATTTTTTTTTAACATAAAATGCACAATGTGGCGACTAACCAAACACAAAATATTCTAAAGGTCACATTTTATGTTAAAAAAATAAAATAAATAAAAAGATTAAATTTGTTCAAGATGATTTCCATTTCTTTCTTTTTATTTGATATTTTATTTAATTACTTATTAAATGTATTTATTCTACATGGTCAATGAGCTGTGTAACATTCTGTGTATTTTCTTGTTTTGAAAACAAAAGTCAGAAAAATCTGAGAAAATCTAAATGATTTCTCCTTCCTTTTTTGCACTACAGGGGAAACATCTGTGTGTCATTAACATTCTCTGTGTTTGAATTAAAATGAAAATATGAAAAAAGATTTTAGACTGAAAGGTGATTTTTTTTTTTTTTTTACATAAAATGCACAACCAGGCAAACCCATGCCTCAGACATTTCTGCATTTTATGTTTAGATAAAATTTAGATAAACAGAAAAAAGAAAACCATCTGAAAAGTTTAAAGAAAAAAAAAACCTGTAATAATTCTGTCAAATTTTGGCTCACACCTCGACCTCCAGACGGACATGTGACAAAGAAAATGTGCAGAAAAATACCTCGCCCTATCTTTGTTCTATGTTTATACGTTTATCCTCTCAATCAGATATAAAGTGCAGCACACGTTCACACATCAATCTGAAACAAAAAAAATCCAAACAGAAAGTTTCTGATGGTATCCGTTCCTCTTCCTCCTCTCTGTGTCTCTCTTCCTCTTCCTCTTCCTCCTCTCTGTGTCTCTCTTCCTCTTCCTCCAGGGTAAAGGTCACATTCACTCATCTAATATTCACATGTTCACAAAAACGTCTTCTTCATCATGGTCATCATCATCATCCTGAACATGAGTAAGGGAAGGCGTGTGTGTGTATGTGTGTGTGTGTGTGTGTGTGTGTGTGTGTGTGTGTGTGTGTGTGTTAGGACATTTCCATCATTCT
This sequence comes from Duopalatinus emarginatus, assembly GCA_028565595.1. Classification (NCBI taxonomy): domain Eukaryota; kingdom Metazoa; phylum Chordata; class Actinopteri; order Siluriformes; family Pimelodidae; genus Duopalatinus; species Duopalatinus emarginatus. The sequence continues at coordinate 24,878,832 of JAOVVF010000008.1, read as the reverse complement.
CTGATCCTCTGTTTCTTTGTTCTCATCTTTAGAGCCCCGCCCTGGTTGTGAAAAGAGCCCCGCCTCCATACACCGCTTTATATGATACTCTGCCACCTAGAGAGAGAGAGACAGAGAGAAATGTATTTCTTAAAATAATCTGATTTAAACAATTCATTCTAATTGGTGAGAGTTTTTTATATTCTGTGTGTGTGTGTATGTGTGTACCTGTGGGTTCATGGTGCTGAGAACATTCTGCAGTATGTGCATGTCCTGTAACTGGATACACGCCTTCAGGTCCTGTGAAAGGATTAAACATATAAGGAATCAATCATTTATTCATAAACATCATCCTGATGTGAGGACGGTGAACACAGTGACCCTCAGTACACACATACAACCTGTGTGTGTGTGTGTGTGTGTGTGTGTGTACACTTAAGTCTAATACTGGGTAGGTAGGATTTCTGTGTTCCACAGTGTGTCACATGACATCCCAGACGCGTTCGATAAGACTGAGATCTGGTGATTTAGGTGTAAATGACTAATCCCCAAACTCAGATGAGTGTTCCTCTAACCATAATCTGGTGTCTCTAGACGTGTGTGGTGGTCCATTGTCCTGTTAGATGAGGTCAAACCTGTCAGGTGTCCCAGGGGTCACATGTGGGATGGTAGATAAACAAACCCCACACTGTTATGGAGACACCACCAGCCTAGACTTGTCTGTACCAGTTTTTCAGGCACTTCAGTGTAAATGTGTGTATATGAGGTTTGTGTGTGTGTGTGTGTGTTTGTACACCTACAGGAGGCAGAGACTCCAGCACCTCTTTAGGGTCCAGTCGACAGCTGTTTGGTGAACTCTGCTGCTCTGGATTTTTGGGCGTGTCCACTTTGGGTTTCACAGCGTATTCCCTCACTCTGTTTTTAAAGGCCTCGAGTTCAGTGTGGAAGACGTCCAAATATCCCTCCTGTCCTGCCTGAAATAATGGTAATGGGATCAAAACATCACAAAACTGGATGCACACAATTGTACAGAACATCTGTTTGTACTGAAGATTGACCGTTTTTTCTTTACTGGAATAACAGTCATGTGAAAAGTACGTACACCCGACATGATGTGTCCGTTTATATGTCAACACATTCGTCTGACCTTCAGTTAATCAGTATAAACAGATAAACGATACGTGATACAGGGGCAGCCGTGGCCTAGTGTTTAGGGAACCGGTCTCGTGACCGGAAGGTCGTGGGTTCGATCCCCACCCAGGGCGAGACACCCAACTCCCCCAACTGCTCCCTGGGTGCCGTGGTACGGTGCTGGGGGGTGTACTGGGCGATAATTTTGTTTAAATACAGTTAAGATATCTTTAAGTCCTGATATGTTAAAAAGTGTCCCCGCTCTGCTCTGGGACTAAATATACTGCATCATAAAAGGTTGTAAGAGGGTGAAAGCTGTCCCACCATGACAGTGTCCCTCTGTCCCTGTGCAAAGACCCATGAAAACATGGTTTGCCAAGTTTGGAGTGGAAAATTTTGGGTGTCCTGCACAGAGCCATGACCTGGAACGCAGACTCTGTGCCAGACCTCTTTACCCAACATCAGTGTCTGCCCTCACTCATGACCTTGTGGCTGATTGAACACAAATCCCCTACAGTCAAGTTCCAACAACAAGTGGAAAATCTTCCTAGAACAGTGGAGCTTGTTAGAACAGTGAAGGGAATAAATCTGGAATAAGATCTTTAATAATACACACAGTATGTGGGTGTGGGTATTTTTAAATATGACTAAAATTTCTACAAATGTTTATATTTTATAGACTAAATCCTCCTCTCTATTAGCAGTGGAAACACCGTTTTGTCTCCCCCTGGTGGTCATCTATTACAATGCACATTACAGTACGGTGACATGGTTTAGTCCACTTCACAGCAGAGTTCTAAAAAAACGAGCCCATGTATTTCTGGATCAGGTGATCAGGTGTTTGGTCAGGTGACTGGTAGCAAGCACAGAAAAAGGAAGAGAGTTGGAGTCGTTAGAAAGTGTGAAAACGAGTGTTGAGGGTACAGTCGGATTGGATGAGACGACACTTGTGAAGAGGCCATGTTAGTCAGTGTGTGTGTGTGTGTGTGTGTGTGTGTGTGTGTCCATCCACAGGGTGTCTTGTGGTTCTTACTTTGGCTTTCTGGAAGAACTGGCGAAAGCAAGCACGAGGGTCCTGCTGAACACTGCGGGCCATCTCCAAAATAAACTGCATGACTACAGCCTGGTGAGCAACCTGCTCCATAAGAGCTTCCTTCTGACAGATGGAGAAAGAGAACACACACACACACACACACACACACACACACACACATTATCACCTCATCAACTGAGTAACAGCCGTCACATGACCTTTCTTAAACAGTGAGTCTGAGATTAATCTGATCACATAAACGCAGAATCGGCACCCACATTAAAGGCTACCAGTCACCAGTCAACTATTCACCATTTAATCTATCAGGTGTTGATTCAGAATTAGAAATTAGGTCCGAATGTTAATGAGCCAATTATGTCTGTTACATCTGTATATTTCATAACCGTTAACACATATCACCACTTTTCTTTATCAGCTGAATCCCAAATGGTGTTTCCCTCACTATACATGCTCACTACCTAGGGAGGAACCGGATGTGGTCCAGATATATCCAGTATAAGGTATAAATGTACACCTAGACAAAAATATACACCAGTAGTTTAACAGTCACACTGCTGTGTAGTCATCCTGTGTAGGAAGCAGGATTCAGTTAGGGACACAGCCATGAGCTCTAATTAGATACATCAAATCCTTGTGGGACTGCTCGGTCATATGGACAGCAGCAGGAAAGTGAAGTGAAAGTAAACTATTTGCCTACTGTGTTTGCACACAGAGGAATGTGACCTCCATATTTAACCTATCCATGCAGTGAAACACACACACCAGTGAACACTAGGCGGCAGTGTACACACTTGCTCAGAGCAGGGGGCAGCCCTAAACTACAGCGCCTGGGGGGAGGCAGTTGGGGGGAATTAGGTGCCTTGCTTAAGGGCACCTCAGTCGTGTCTTGCCCCATGCGGGGATCGAACCTGGAACATTCCGGTCCCTAACCACTAGGCCATGGCTGTGTTATTTTGGTACCTGAAGTCACTACACTACAAATTCTTACAAGAAAAATAAATTTTAACATTTATAGAAATGAGCAAGAAGAAGAAGAGCGGGAGGAAGAGGATGAAGAAGATGGTGAGAAAGAAGAAGAGAAAAAGGAGAAGATAGAGAGATTATATTTGATCTGTAAAGGTGCTGAACCTTGTTATCGGGGGGAGGTGCAGAAACACAGCCATGGACCGACCACAACTGTACGTTTCCCACGGCTGTAATCTTTTCTTACCTTTTCGGCGTAGAGTCGAAAGCACCATAAAATCAGGTAGTTGGCCGTTTCCTCACAGATCAAGTGAGGTAACTGCGCCAGAAAACGCTGACTGTCGTCCCATCTCCTCAACATTCCTGACAACAAGAACCAGTGAACACAGGAGATGTGATGTAACACTATGTAGTGGTGAAGTTCTGCTTTAGGCTCAGACTGCGGCTTAGGCTGCAACATGACTGACAGGTAAACATGGTTTTAATATGTTACCGGGTTTCCATAGTAACAGTAATTCATTACCAGGTACCTGATACATATATTACAGGGCGTAAGTGAACTAAAACTAATAATAAACACAGTGTTTAGTAAAAAAAATTTTTAACATTTATAGAAAATGTGTCCAGTGTCAGTAATTTGCAGCAGTCAGTAAAACAGAACAGACCTCAGGATAGGAGGAAGAGGATGATGAAGAGCAGAGCAGGAGGAAGAGGATGATGAAGAAGAAGCACAGGAGGAAGAGTATGAAAAAGAGCAGAGCAGGAGGATGAGGATGAAGAAGAAGAAGAAGAAGAGCAGGAGGAAGAGGACGATGAAGAAGAAGAAGAGCAGGAGGAAGAGGACGATGAAGAAGAAGAAGAACAGGAGGAAGAGGATGAAGAAGAAGACGAAGAAAAGCAGGAGGAAGAGGATGAAGAAGAAGAAAAAGAACAGGAGGAAGAGGATGAAGAAGAAGAACAGGAGGAAGAGGATGAAGAAGATGGGGAGGAGGAAGTGACTGTCACTGAGCTCAGCAATCAGACACTGGCTGTAACCTGTCCTTCAGACCTCAGACATTCAGTGTGCAGATACTAGTGTATACAGTGTTTTCTGGTAACTATGTTCAGATGGTTCTGCTACAGATCTGCTGTGAGAATGATGAGCGCTCCTGTATAATTCTGTGTCAGGGATGCGTTTTCCTAATGATGATGAACTGAGGTTGGGTAATTAGCGTAACTTTAGTGATCATGCTTGCAGTAGGTTAGATTCCTACTGCTCTGTAGCTTCTACCTCAAGTGCTGCCACCTAGTGTTTAGGCGAGATAGTGCTCATGATGAACATTAAACAAGAATATCATGACCCACTCGATCAGGTGATAAGTCTTTCTTTTCTATTGTCATACTGAAATAGGTTAAAATTAATTTCATGCTTAATAACTAAAAAGATGAGGGTTTATAAATTCATATCTGAAATCATGGTCAGTACCTCTTATCAGCTCCAAAATAAAATAACAGAATGACAGTATTTATTAAACACCTGATGACTGCAGTGACACAAATCGACTCACCAAAATGCTTTAGCTCCTCCTCATAACTCTGGACAAACGTTAAACTCTTGTCATAATCCGTATCCATCCTCCTGGGTTTGGATTCATTTATGATGCTCTAACAGGCACAAAAATAAATCATTGGCACCCAATCTGAAGAACACAGCATACAGATGACTATATAAATTAAAATACTAATTAAACCTGTGTGTGTGTGTGTGTGTGTGTGTGTGTGTGTGTGTATACTTTGTCAAAGCCACCGTGTCCGGGGTCCAGTCCGAGGGTGGGGCTCCAGTGGGACTCCAGCATGCTCTCCTTCCTCCTCCACTCCTCCTCGGTCTGAGAGAGGTGTGCGGATGAAGCGAGTGCTCGAGCCCGGGCCTGTTCCACAGACTCAGAACCGTGAAGCTCCAGACCACAGAGACGGTCCTGAGCCTCCACCAACTGCCAACTGGACACAATGGAGGCCTTTACACACCTCTGCTGCCTTTCACACAGAGACGCCATGCTCTCTGAACTGACCTGAGTGAGAGAGAGAGAGAGAGAGAGAGAGAGAGAGAGAGAGGGAGAGAGAGAGAGAGAGAGAGAGAGAGAGAGATACATAAAAAGAAACAGAGAGAGGGAGGGAGGGAGAGAGACAGACAGAGAGAGAGAGAGAGAATAATCAAAATCTATAGTAATAAAAATCTGGGTACCATCCAGTTCATTTTTGAAGTTCAGATAAAGCCAGTTATAACCCACATTAACACTCTTTATAAACACCTCTAACACTGCTGATACGGCTTTATTTAACACATTATTAACATGTTATAAAGGTTCAGTGTAAACCCCCTTCAGGCTCTTAACTCAGCGGTTATTCTAGGACACAACAGGGCAGAAAATAGATGATGATGATGATGCAGGTTTTCCCCCCATCAGGATGACACACACACACACACACACACACACACACTCTCTCTCTCTCTCTCTCTCTCTCTCAATGTCAATTTAAGAAGCTTTATTGGCATGACATATATCACATTTGTATTGCCTAAAGATAGGGAACAAAACAAAACGATGACAACAACTCTCTCTCTCTCTCTCTCTCACACACACACACACACACACACACATTGTAGCCATACACAAAAGCACAGAAATCCCACAATTCATTACAGTAGAGATAATAATGTCCTAATGATGATGATGATAATCAGGATTTACAGACTGTAGGGCTTCAGGTGCAGTACAGGGAGTATGAGATATGGAACATGGAGTATAGAATAGGGAGTGTTAGATGAGTATGAGATTTGGTAACTAGTATGGGTCTGGAAGCAGGGAGTAGGGTTTAGGGAATAGGGCGCAGGTAGTAGAAAGTAAGGAGTAGGGTTCACGGTTTAGGGTGTAGGGTGTAGGTAGTAGAGAGTAGGGAATAGGGTGTAGGGAGTAAGGATTAGAGCGTAGGGTGTAGGGAGTAGAGTGTAGGCAATGGGGTGTAGGGTTTAGGGAGTAGGGTTTAGGGAGTAGGGAAACATGCTCTATTAATAGCCCTCTCCCACGGCGTGATGTCCAAAAAGTGTTTAAAACAATAAATCTGATCTTATTTTATATTTAAAACATTAAAGCTGACGTCATCTTTAAAATAAAAAAGACAAGAGAATTGATAAAGAAGAGCTAAAGTGATCAGTGGAGGAGAAATAATCCTTTATATTGATTATGAATAATAATAAACTTCTTGCTAACAGTGTGTTGCTATGCTAACCTACTGAAGAAGAGAGGATTAGTTATAGACACAGTAAATTAACTAACAGAAAATGATTATTCATCACTAAATGGGAAATAAATGTTGATATTTTAGCAGCACGAGTGAGTTTTTATATTTGATTTGATTTTATTGGAGTTAAATATAAGACCTGTGTGAGGATAAACTGACATTAGCATCTGAGGAGACTGAAGTTACCTCAGGATACATTACACTAGGTTCATTTATATAAATAAAGAGCTGAATAAATGTGTAGATGTAAAAATTGGTCAGTTTTTGTGAGGAGTTTATATTAAAAGACTGAGTGATATTGAAGTCTTTACCTCATGAAGTCGGTTCTGGTTCTCAGTGGTACACAGGCGGTTCTCCTCAGGTGATAACTTCAGGGTTCCTCCGTTTACAATCCAGTCCATCTCCAGGTCATTTACTGCCTGAAAATTACCCGCGGTGTTAATAATCCTCAAAAGTGTCTTTTAAAGTCGGTAAGAAAACAAACGCAGTCATTTTCAGGCTTCACATCGCCATCAGCAGTAACAGTCATGTAATCTCATCAGGGCTGTGTCTCAAACCGCTACTTATCGGACTCTCTGTTGGATGACGTAGTGCACATAATCCGCTATTTTACACACTACGTAGTGCGCATGTACACAAACTCGGAAGTGGTTTGGGATTCAGCCTGTAGCAACAACAACAACAACAACAACAACAACTTCGATTCCGCAAGTCATGTGCTAGTCTTAAACTTTTATTTTGTAACTAGTGAGACATATTTATTACAGAAATGATGGCACCTCTGAAAAATGTTGTGTTATTAACAATCTTTATACATGACTGTGAGATTTTATTCAACTAAAAATTATTTATAACTCAAAAACAAGCTTTTAACGGGTTAATTATAAGTTGGTGGAAGTACATAAATGAATAAACACGTAAAGTAATGTAAGTATATGTTTTTGTGCACTGTTATATAAATGGATAATTCAAACATTTAAAAAGTTAATGCGTAATAAAACGTTTTACGGAAACGCAATACGCGTCACTTCATCAGACGTCCGTGTGAAACAACTCGTGTTATATTTAGTTCCTCCCGGAAGTGCACCTCACTTAAATGTCTATTCCCGGTGTTTTGCAGTGTAAGTAAAACAAATGATCTTTTTCTTAATACACAAAATAGACTTTCATTGTTTAGATCATTTATTTGTTTTATCTTTTTTTATAGCAGATGAAAATGAAAGAAGAAAAGCTCCAAAGCTTTAACTAGATAATGAGTTTAGTTTAAATGTTGTGTTAGCTGCTAAAATTAGCCAAACTTCGACATTTCAGTGTGAATTTAATGTATAAAATGTGACACACGGCCCTGCAAAGTTCTCCAAAATTCATCTTTATCTTATAAATATATGGATCTGTTTAAAAATACACAAAACGTGCTGTAAAAGGGCCGTTTACCAATCTTATTATTATTATTATTATTATTATTATTATTATTATTACTTCATTAGACTTTATGTGACTTCATTTAACAGTTTTGATCTTCGTTCAGTGTGTGTGTATGTGTGTGTGTGTGTGTGTGTGTGTGTGTGTTTGTGTTTGTGTGTGTTTGTGTAAGTAAGTGTGTGTGTATGTGTGTGTGTGTGTGTGTGTACGTGTGTGTGTGTGAGTGTGTGTTTCTGTGTGTGTTTGTGTTTGTGTGAGTAAGTGTGTGTGTAAAAAAGTGTGTGTGTGAGTGTGTGTTTCTGTGTGTGTGTGTGTTTGTGTGAGTGAGTGTGTGTGTGTTTATGTGAGTGTGTGTGTGTGTAAAAAAGTGTGTGTGTGTGTGTG
>JAOVVF010000008.1:24673895-24684301 GCA_028565595.1 Duopalatinus emarginatus | reverse complement strand
GTCTATCTACATGTCTGTCTGTCTACATACATGTCTGTCTATCTACATACATGTCTGTCTATCTACATGTCTGTCTATCTACATGTCTGTCTGTCTACATACATGTCTGTCTGTCTACATACATGTCTGTCTATCTACATACATGTCTGTCTATCTACATGTCTGTCTGTCTACATACATGTCTGTCTATCTACATACATGTCTGTCTATCTACATGTCTGTCTAGCTACATGTCTCTCTGTCTCCATACATGTCTGTCTGTCTATCTACATGTCTGTCTGTCTGTCTACATGTCTGTCTCAGTGCAAGTTAAAGTGTGTGCCTTCTTTTCTGTTGTCTCAGTAGCTGATTGGTGGCTTGTAGTTTATTTCCCTTAATCTTACAGTCAGTTTCATTAGTGTAAAAATATGTCACATTAAACAGTAAGTCTGTGCAAAATGATATAATATTTGTACACCAAATGACATTCTGATGAACTTTTAGCTGTAAAGACACCTGTTAGTTTAACATGCTGTCTGTTAATGTTAGCTGATGTCTCCCCCTGCTGGTCAAACTCATGAACTACAGTTTACACACACACATCTTTATAACTCTAAACTTTAACAGTGTTAGGACTGTAAAACGTCCTCAAATTTCCTCATGGGGATTAATAAAGTAATTTATCTATCTATCTATCTATCTATCTATCTATCTATCTATCTATCTATCTATCTATCTATCTATCTATCTATAAATATTGAATGTTATGGTGGTTTCATTTGAATTGCTCAATTACATGACAATAAAGTAAATAAATAAATAAATAAATAAATTTATATTTATCATTGAGTTATTATATTTATTAGACTGGTAATTAGTATTAAACTGATTTCAGACAATTTATACTCCAAATAATTTCATTCTGTACTATTTTGAAATAATATAAGCAAATAAAAGTTTATATCCAATACAATTTTAAAGGACAATTAAAAAAAACTCAGCAGTAGATGCAAGCTTACTGTATTTTATTTCCTGGAAAAAAGATTGAAAAACATATCACATACTCATATATACAGCACATAAGAAAGAAAAAAGAAAGAAAAGAAAACCAAAACCAGCTCGTCTGTCCTTATTTACACCAGAAATAAACCTCATCTCAGTCAAACCTGTACAGGAAAAAACACTCAGTCCAAAAAACAGCACTCTGTAAATGACTCTGAGGGGGAATTTGCACCAACATGGGCTGAATTCGACTGGTGACATTTAAAATGTGTGCATTTAATATTTACACTCTTATTTTTATTTATTTAAAATGGATTAGGATTTCTGTTTCGTAAGATTAAATAAAAGAAAAAAAAAACTATAATAAAAAAATCTCACTGAAGCAGGATTATGTAGAATATAAAATATGTCCATGACAACTTTCTAATGTTTTTGGTTATTTTCTGTATTTATTTATTTATCTTTACACTGTTGTTTATTTCATTCATTGTATTTATTAATTCATTCGTTTATTATAAAATAATTTTATTCTTTATTTTTACTCCAGTGTCTGGTTTACTTATTTATTAATCAAAACTTTTTTTAAAATCCATGTTGGTGCAAACCCTCACTCCTCTTCTGCTCTTTTTACTGTTTTTTTTTTTTTTTTTGCTTGCTGAACAGAGCCATCTTGTGGCCCAAAGTGGAATTGCATACGAAGTGCCTTCATTCCTCCATACACACTTCAAACTGCTTTTTAAAATTTTCCTTTATTTAAAAAAAATGACCTGAAATAGAGCCTCAACGATGTGTTTCATCCCCTGGGAATAAAGTTGGATGAACAAGTGGAGATCTGAGAGCTAATAAAGAAATAAAGAAGGAAACCAGGAGGGAAATAAGATAGGTGGTGATCAGGTGATTTACAGGAAGAGGTATTTGACAAGGAGTCTGATTGAACCTGAAGAGTGGGAAGAGAAGAGAACGGCGCTTCATTCTCTTACTGACGTCAGAACCCATAAACATCTTTATAGTTCTTATAAATGTCCCATTTTTTGCTTTTATGGTTCATTTCCAGGTTCTGGAGCGTTGCTGAGACACCACAGGACAAATAAAATGGAAGAACATAAATAAAATGATTAATGTAACACACACACACACACACACACACACGGTTACATTCTTCACAGTTTCTCTCCACCTTCACTCTCGGTAAAGCCGTGACAGGAGTAAAGGAGCAACGTGCAGCACATCCACACAGGAGATCTACAGAGAGCTTCACCGTGGCCCAGACTGAGATCTTTAACCAGGATGAGATCCAGAGAAGACCCGGATTAAGGTGATTAAGGTGATTAAGGGTGAGATCTTTACTTTAAGACTTTGTGGTGATATTTTTTGAACAGGAACCAGGTTGACAGCCTGACGTGATCTTGCAGATGAAGCAGATTTGTTTTGGCAGATCTTGAAGAGAATTTGTGGTGAGAGCTAGAGGTGGACCTAGGGTGAGATATTCTACATAAATCAGGCTCATACTAATCACTGAGAGGCCCTAGATTGAGAAGTGAGATCTTTAAGAGAGCCAGGATGAAATCTTCAGTAGTAACCATGGTGATATCTTTAACATCAACCATTGTAAAAGTTAACCTAGGATGAAGGCTCTGATCCTCATCAGGCACCTCTTTAACCATGACCAGGATGAGATGTTTTTTAGTCAAGACCACCAACAGGAACCAGGGCAAGATCATCACCAGATCACCCAGGTCCTGGGTGAGCTCCTCAACCCTACACACTCACCAATGGACTACACTGAGAGCTCTACGATCTCCACAGCACTGTGTACTGAGTGTGTGTGGGTTGCCACATCTTGCTCCTTGTATGCAGAAAACAAAAATTTATAATAATGTGTAAAAATGAGCTTTTTGTAATTGAGATTTGGCAACATACATTAAGACATTAGATGAGTGACTGACGTCTCTCTGAGTAAGACGTCTCTCTGAATGCAGCGTCTCTCTGAGTAAGACATCTCTCTGAATGCAGCATCTCTCAGAGTGTGACGTCTCTCTGAGTAAGACGTCTCTCTGAGTAAGACGTCTCTCTGAGTGCAGCGTCTCTCTGAGTGTGACGTCTCTCAGAGTGTGACGTCTCTCAAAGTGTGACGTCTTTCTGAGTAAGACGTCTCTCTGAGTAAGACGTCTCTCTGAGTGTGACGTCTCTCTGAGTGTGACGTCTCTCCGAGTAAGACGTCTCTCAGAGTGTGACGTCTCTCAGAGTGTGACGTCTCTCAGAGTGTGACGTCTCTCTGAGTGCAGCGTCTCTCAGAGTGCGACGTCTCTCAGAGTGTGACGTCTCTCAGAGTGTGACGTCTCTCAGAGTGTGACGTCTCTCTGAGTAAGACGTCTCTCTATGTAAGACGTCTCTCTGAGTAAAACATCTCTCTATGTAAGACGTCTCTCTGAGTGTGACGTCTCTCTGAGTGTGATGTCTCTCTGAGTGTGATGTCTCTCTGAGTAAGACATCTCTCTATGTAAGATGTCTCTCTGAGTGTGACGTCTCTCATATTGTCCCTGGACTATGGAGTGATGATCATGCAGACTGAGAAATTTCTCAATCCCTTATCTCCAGAGTTGGAAAAGAGATTTTGGTGTCAGGATTTAAGACTCCGCCCTGCCGTGGTTCTGTGTTCCATACATTATTCACAGATTAAATTTGATTGGTTCCTCTTTCTCTGTCCTCTGTCTGTATAATGTACTGAAGTACCAAAGATAGTGGGGTGATGGACTGTACCAATGTGCCAGATGGGGGTCGGTGGGTGGGGCTAAAGCTCGCTGTGGCGTACAGGAGGCTCCAGCTTGTGTGAGAGAGCCGTGAGGACTTTGTCAAACTTCTCGTAGCGTTCGCTCTGGCTTCCCTCTGAACCTCGGCTTCCCCAGAGCAGTCTCATCTGGAATTCTGTGCAGAAGATCTCAGACACTTCCTCTCTCTCCTGGAAGTCTGTCCACACACACACACACACACACACACACACACACACACTCTGGTTAACACACTTTATTGGTAGACTCTGCCTTTGTCTAATCAACCCTGTATGTGCTGTTTGTTTTGTGAGTAGCCTATTAAGAATAGGGGAGGGGCTAAGTTGTTGTTCCACATGTAGGCGGAGCTAATATACATAATATATAAGCTTAAAGTGAAGAAACTATCCAGATTTGTAGCATTACATTGATTACAGTTGTGCAAAGCATATTGTCCCATATTACTTAAGATAATTAATTAATTGAATGAACTGATTCATTTGTTAATTAATCAATTAACCTGCAATTTCCTGATTTAATCCGGATTTACTGAATTAATTTTAATTAATGTCTCACCATATTACCATCATTTTGACATGATCTTTAAACATTCTTTTTCCTATTATTATTATTATTATTATTATTATTAATAATAATAATAATAATAATACACAATATTAATAATAATTATATATATATTTATTATATATATAATTCAAAAGTCAAAATAGGCTGAAGATGGTGTTGTGATATGTACTTTTGAGTATATAAAATATTGTTAAACATAAATAAATACTTCAGACGAGTCTTTACAAAATCCACAGTCTGGTGGTGTCTCCATAACAATGTGGGGTTTGTTTTATCTACTATCCCATGTTCCCCTGGGACACCTCCAGACGTCTCTGACAGGTGAACACTATGTGTGATGAGTTCCACCTGTTCATGTCCTGCATTCATTCTGACAGGTTTGTCCTCTTCTAACAGGACAATGGACCACCACACACGTCTAGGACACCAGATTATGGTTAGAGGAACACTCATCTGAGTTTGGGGATTAGTCAGTCACACCTAAATCACCAGATCTCAGTGTTATTGAAGATGTCTGGGACGTCATGTGACACGTTGTGGAGTCCTTGCCCTGCGAGGGACCTGCTGAGTACTGGACTGGTGTACTAGATATTTTGGCACTTCAGTGTGTGCTGGTATTTGTTAAAGGAACAATAATAATAGATGTGTACCATGTAGCTTGCTCTCAGCATTGGTGCGGTACAGGCCTCCGTGGTGTGCAATGCTGCGTGCTGACTCTAGGTGGCTCATGACCACATCCACTCCACATTCTGAAGCATCCCAAGGCTCTGGCCCCTCCCCTACAGCCACGCCCTTCTCCAGCAGACACAACACAGGCACCACATGTGGAAAAGACGTACTGGACAGCACAGAGCTCTCTGAGAGACAGGGACACATGAGAACCATATTATATTTTTAAAAAAGTGGCGGCATAAAGATGAAGAATATCATCATAAACATACAACCATGTTTGGATGGGATTAGTTTCTCTAAAGGACTTCTGTAGTAACATCTTCTGTTCCTAATCATTTTTAAAAAAATCAAACTTAAAAATCTAATCTTCACCTTTGCCTTCATTTAGAGCCTTCATAAAGGGTTTGAGCTTCTTCTCGTATAAGATGGCTCCCTCTGTGTGTCTCTGTCTCAGCGTCATCCACGTCTGCTCCAAGCAGGAGATCTGGGAAACACACCATGTTTAAATTAAGTCCGTGTGCTCTCATGGCTGATGTTTAAATACATGTAAAAAAAAAAAAAAAAAAACTCCTCTGTCTCCATTCCGACCTGCGGGAGTTCGAGCGCTCTCATGATGGCAGCAAATCCAAACATATTTCCCATGGTGCTCTTCAGCTCTGCTGCCAGCTGGATGGTCTTATGAAGCAGAGCAGCTCGTTCCTCCGTACTCCCGGTACAGCCCAGCAGGTCCACTGCCATCATGATGGACATGGTGTAGAACCTGCAGAGGAACAACAATGAAAGGAACGCACGCATTCGGATCAGGTCAGATGATCTAGAACATTCTGTCTGAGTTAAAGAACTTTACAGGAACCTGCTCAGACTACAGCCTCCTGACCCATGAAGAGATTTGACTGGTGTACATGAGTGTTTACGTTTAACAATGTAAAGTGATGAAAGAACAATCACGGTCTGAGATAATAGATATGTTAGATAGCCTGGTAGTAATAATAAGCAAGCTAGCTACATGCTATCTAGTTGAGGACACTACATTAGAGGCGTCCCCATCTTCATCAGGGTTCCAACCAGAATCGTTTGGAGAACTGTTAATGATCCAAAACTCATAACTATACAATATTAATTAAAACTATAGCAAAAAATAGCAATGAAAGTGGTTTGTTTTTTCAAAAAAACGTAAAAATTTTTATTATATGTAACTCATAGTAAGATTCTCTCTGAAATCCTGATTAGCTGTTAGTCAGCTAACCGTATGACTTTAATATGACTTTTAAAATCACATTAAACTATCGTATTAAAATTAGCATCACAAACAGTACATTAAATTAAAAGGATTAAATTAAAACTCCTTAGCTTAAGTTAGCTTAAGTTAGCCAAGCATATGAAGTTCAGGACAATAACAGGACCTACAATCCTCTGAAACTGTCGCAATCTGAATCTTTTTGGCTCACCACTAGGTGTCGCCAAAATTGATTTCTTTTTTTTTTCCTTTGTACGCCTTTTCTGTTAGTTGATGTTTTCAGTTGACTCGGTTCACCTGCACCATGTTAAACTGGTCATGTGTCCTCCTTGTTAGCATATGTAAACCCTGTGTTTTGTTGAGTCTTCACAGATTTCTGTGTTAGTCTGCTGTGCCGCAGTTCGCCGTTTTTTGAACTTTATTAAACTGCCTGACGTTGTGAAACTGCCTCAGTTATCTTCAGTAATAAAATTCAGACGTTTAAGACCTCTGCTTGCCCTCCTTTGAGTCAAACTCAACCAGCGTACTAGCTCAGTGGATTGCTTCCCGTCTTTACCCGAGGGCCCCAGGTTCAATACCCGCCTGTATCAGAAATAGTCTGTCAGATTACTTTCAGTTAGCCAGGTGTCTAGCTTACAACTAGATGTTCATGAAAATATGAAATATAAAATAAAATACTTGCAGAAATCCTCAGGTCAGGCTCGCTAATGACAGCCAGCTAGCATGAATTAGCAGTACAAATCCTTAGACATGTTGTTAACTTAGCTCAGCTTGATAGCGCCAGCGTTAAAGTTAGCTAACATTAATGATGAATATTGTAAACATTTATGAATATGACAAACATTGTTTTTAGAAATTTTTTTTCATAATAATTCTAATACAAATAAGACAAGTTAGCAGGTTATCTGTCATTGAGCAGTCGATGTTAGACATTAAAAATCCTGTCAGGTTATCTGATGCTAGTCAGTGAGCGGAAGTTATGAATATATGGTAAATATCCTCAGGAATCTGGTCACGTTAGCTTGTGTTAGTCAACTAGCTAGCATCAGTAGTATAGATCAATACTGAATTCTAAAAGAAATCCTTTCAGAAATCCTGTCAGTGCTTAGACAGCTGGTTACGTTAGCAAGCTGGCTAACAAAATTCCTGAATGCTAATAACTTACTTGTTTCTGCTTCCATATATGGTATGAGAACGATCTCATTTCCTTATATAGACTTAGGGAGCTGCCATGTGTATGCCTTTACATTTCTGTGTACACTGTGTGTGTGTGTGTGTGTGTGTGTTTTACCTCTCAAGCAGGTCCAGTCTCAGCTGATGACCATGTGGTAGAGTCAGCAACTCCAGCCCTGAACCTACTCCCATCATCCTTTGCATCTCCTTGGTAACGCCCAGTATCCTAGCAACCTGCAGATGGTCACACAGTTGCCGGAGGAACATTTAATCTCGGTGTCAGTATTTAAATGTATTCATACACTTAGGAGCAGCGACATTTAGTCGTTCCGTCTGTAATTCTTGCATAATCGCGACTTTAATCTGATTGGATGGACGAAGTGGGTGTGTCCTCTGAGTGGATGTTAAACAGGAGCGGCTGAAAGTGTAGGTTTGCTGGATGCGGGATGTTGTGTGAGGGGTGTTCCAGATGTTGCCAATCAGCAGTGTGTGTGTGTGTGTGTGTGTGTGTGTGTGTGTGTGTGTGTGTGTGTGTGTGTGTGTGTGTGTGTGTGTGTGTGAGATTGAACACATTTTAGACACAGGTTGTTATTTCTCTCCTATCTGTACCGTGCAGTCAGCCTTGGTGATGTGTTTGGCTGCTGTTTTAGGATCCACTTCAGCCAGTAGTTCTTTCACCCTCTTCAGGACGCCCATCTCCAGGGGCTTGTTCTCTGCTGGGAGGAGGGCTGATTGGTATCTTCCAGGTCTGAAACACGAACTGCTCTCCACGAGGGGTACGGTGAAACTCTCTCCTCCGTCGCTGGGGCCTGAGCCTGGCACTCGTCCCTCCTCCACTCTCAGCCTCTCCACGTAGCTCTTAGACGGAGGCGTTGGGGGCTGGCCTGGTCTCAGCTCACAGTAACTGCCCCCTCCTTCCGAGCCGTCTGAGGGGTAGCCGTGAGCGCTGGGGGGCGTGTCTGAGGATGGGACGTTGTTATTCGAGGAGGAGGGGGAGAGGCGCGGCTCGCTGGAGCGTCGCATCACCGGCGAAGGTGGTATGATGGCCAGGACTCGTCCACCTGAGCCGTGTCTGTGACGGGAAACTGGGGGAGGAAGGAGGAGAGAGAAGGAAAGACATTAGTGAGACCTAAACAGAAGACAAGCTAGAAAGAGAGAAAGGGATGATACAATAAGCAGTGAGGAGAGACACAGACTGTCACAGTGATAAGAGTGTGATCAATGGAGGACGAGAGAAAAGGAATTAGTAAACATCTCATCAGTATTAATTAAAATATCTGATGCAATCTGGGTCTCAGTAGTCTGACCTGTGTGTGTGTGTGTGTGTGTGTGTGTGTGTGTGTGTGTGTGTGTACATACTGGCGTAGGCGGGTGAGAGAGGTGTTTCTCCTACAGGAGACAGAGGACAGCGCATCTCCTGGATCTGGTCCATACTGAGTGCACAGTTCCTCATGGCGTCTTTATGGTGCACTGTGGATGGGCTGGACACACACACACACACACACACACACACACACACACACACACACGTTAAAACAACATCACGTGACACACTCTTTCTTCACGCTCTGTACGGTGAAGCTACGACTAGCACGACACACGTCTACCCGATCTCGTGCTGCTACAAGACTAAACGAGCTTGTGACACACTGAGTGCTCAGATCAGACGCAATGCATGCTGGGACTTGGAGTGAAAAAAAAAATCAACCACTGTGGAGAGAAGAGAAGAGTGAGAATGAAGGAGAGGTCTATACTAGAACGCACACACACACACACACACACACACACATGCACTAACTCCGACACACACACACACACACACACACACACACACACACCAGCTGCATTCCTGCTCCGTCTTCACTCTGGTGTCTGACACTCGAGAGTCTGCAGCTTCACTCGACTCGCCGTCGCTGATGATGTAAGACGGACAGTTAGCGGTGTGTTTAGAATTCCTTTAATCATAAAATGACTATTTGTAAATACATGTTTATGATTTTGATATAAAAGCACATCCTGGATCATTTTTTATTAATCCTCTTACTTTTTGTCTGTTTATTGTTACCTTTAATGTTTGTGTGTCTCTGTAAACCTGTTCTTTGTCATCATCATCATCATCATCATCATCATGGTTATCTTTTTCCTGACTCACCTGTGTGGGATGATCTTCTCAGTGGTCAGGCCGTCCGTCATGGTGACGCTGCGTCTCTTGATGTGCCTCTGACCGTTCGGTGACTGTGACCCCTGCCTCCCGCTCGCCAGGGCGAACGTGGCCTCCAGGTACCTGAGGGGTAGCGTGCGGTTGACGGGGCAGAGCAGCCGAGCGCCGGATCGCATGCACACGGGCCGGCTGGTGCCGGCATGGTGACGGATCAGGGTGGGGAGCGAGTCGAAGGTCTTGTCCTCGAGGAGGAACTGCACCTTTGTCTGTCCGCTCTTCACCACCACCTTACTGATGCGGGAGTGAACCACGTCCTGCTGCCAGCGACACGTGATCACGTAATCGCCCACGTTGGCCAACGAGTCTCGCACCAGGAAATCCCCGCTGCGCTGAACCAGAGTCTCAGACACCTGCAGAGAAGTTCATATCTTATACATACAGAAACCACTGAAACTCAAACTGACAGATAAAGAAATTACTCCCCATTCATGATAAACACCACCAGGCCACGCCTCTTACCTTTGTACTGATGTACTCAAAAGCCACGCCCCCTACCTTTTTACTTTAAATGCCCAGAGGCCACACCCCCTTTACATTTGCTCTGACAAACAAACAGAGGCCATGCCCATTTCCATTGTATTGACAGGTACAAAGGCCACACCTCCTGTATAAAGACTGACAAACACACAGAGGCCACACCTTCTTTATTTTAACTGACAGACAAACAGAGGCCACACCTCCTTTATTTATGACTGATAGACACACAGAGGCCACACCTCCTTTATTAATGACTGTTAGACACAGAGGCCACACCTCCTGTATTAGG
>JAOVVF010000008.1:24510900-24523294 GCA_028565595.1 Duopalatinus emarginatus | reverse complement strand
TCTCTCTCGCGCTCTCACTCTCTCTCTCTCTCGCGCTCTCACTCTCTCTCTCTCTCGCGCTCTCACTCTCTCTCTCTCTCGCGCTCTCACTCTCTCTCTCTTGCGCTTTCTCGCACTCGCACTCTCCTTCTCACATTGAGGGGATTTCTGTCCTTTGGGTGTGAAAAAGCTCTTAATAGGGGGAAAGTCAGCAAAGGACATGAGGGAGATAAATTAGAGGAAGCACTTCTCTGTACTTTTATGAGAACACATAAAAAAGTAAAAGTGAAAGAAAGGCTCTTCTCTTCTATTTTTATCAGTCCATCAGTACAAGACACATGACTTCCGAGTGCACATAAAGTTATAAATATATACTTTACAAAAAGGAGGGCTAATTCACTTAAAGCAGTGAAGGGAAAGTTCAGAGAGGAACCCACAGGACAAGAAGAGAGCATGGGTTATATTCTGTACGCTTGAAGACTAACTAATCAAACCATATAAGTGTTTTAGGTACGGCCGTTAACTTAGGAACAAACTGTAACTGTTCAGAGGTCAGTGTGTGTGTGTGTGTGTGTTTTAATATAAATATTTCACATCTCATCAACATATTCATGTGTTTTGAAAAAAAAAATAAATATGCAAGCACAAAAGTCCAGCCCCAAGCCTGCTTATTCTGATCTGTATGTTTACATTTCATTTGACATTCACCTGAAGGTGCCCTTCCCATCATCCTCTTTGATCTCCAGACTGACTGTGAAGGTGAAAACATCGCTGTCTGGAGTAAGGGGCGGGGCTTGAGCCATGAGCGACGCCTTATTGGCTGACCGCCGAAATGATGTGGCAAAGCTGTAGAGTATTCTGCTGACCTGTGTTGGAGGACACACACACACACACACACACACACACACACACATACACACATAAAGCATGACATGCTGTATGACAGACCATTGGTCTTGTTTCCGGTCATCATCGGTTGTGTCTGCCAGTGTCCACATTAAATCGACAGACATATCTGGAAGCTTCATAATGTTATGGGGTTTCTTCATCTGGCATTCCGTCGTATGTGTCTGACAGGTGAACACTGTGTGTCTCTCCTTTCTTACAATTTTCACCAGTTCATGTCCAGCATTCATAGATATAGGTTTGATATAGGATAGATTTGTCCTCGTCTAACAGGACGATGTTCCACCACACACGTCTAATTATGATTAGAGGAACACTCATCTGAGTTTGGGGTTTAGTCATTCATGCCAATATCACCAGATTTCGGAATTGTGGAGCGTTCTGAAGAAGGTATGGTGTTCACTGCCTACTGTAAATATTTCTACAAGCTCATGGAGATGATGCCCCATCACTCCCATGGGGGAACTACTAGTTTTTCTGGCACTTCTATTTATTTATTAATTTGAAATGTAACTGCAACTCAATACAACAATCTTCTCACTGATAAATTTTATCACGCAATAAAACTTTTTTATCCAAATGGGTGTGGTCTCTTTGTGGGTGGCTCCGCCCTCATCTGAAGTACACGGTGGCTGACTGAATGGTTTGATAAATAAAAATGATGTAACTCATATGCTTTGGCTTTCAAACTCATTAAATCTCAACCCAGTCGAAAAGCTGAGATAAAAAGAACTGTTTTGCTTGAATAGTGTGTGTGTGTGTGTGTGTTGCTAACTGTATAATAAATTAGACTGAATGTACCAAGTGCTCACAGGTCAGGATTAGTTTTATAAACAGCTGTGCACTTGTTGGCCTTCACTACAGGAGTAAAAGATAAATATCTTCTGCGCCTCCAAGTGTTCAAACAATAAAACTGCATGAACTTCAGAAGCTGTAAACTTGGAAGCAGCTGATTTGATGGTGTGTTTGTGTGTGTGTGTGTGTGTGTGTGTGTGTGTGTGTGTGTGTGTTTCTCTCACCGCTTCTTGGATCTCGCAGCGGAAGACGTGGATGCGGAAGATCTCAGCATTGTAGTGGCTCTCTGTGAAGGCGAAACAGTCACTCTCTGGTGTCCCATCGTGACCCCGAACACAGAACAGGATCTTATAGATGGGGTAGTTAGAGATCTCAGTTCCGCTCTGAGGGTCCAACAACCTGAAAGAGAAAGAGAGACAGAGAGAGTGAGAGTGACAGAGACAGACAGAGAGACACACACAGACAGAGAGAGAGAGAGAGAGAGAGAGAGAGAGAGAGAGAGAGGGAGAGAGAGAGAGGGAGAGAGAGAGAGAAAGAGAGAGAGGCAAAGAAAGAGAATACGCAGAGAGAAAAAGAGAAAGAGAGACAGAGGGCATCATTTTAGCACTATACAAGTATGACTTAATGACAACAAATCCATAAATAATGACAAATAAGACACGCCGGTTTATTACGGAAAAACCCCACACTATAACAGGAGAAGGAAGTTAGTGTGTGTCTGTGGTAGCCGGGACACTGCAATGGCTGAGCTGCATTACTGGAAGATTTAACACATGCTGTGCTCAGGAAACACTCTTTTACTGTGTATTTTGTGGGCGTGGTTATATGTAAATCAGCTGCAGAATCTGCATTAGGTCATTTACACATGACTATTAATATTATCAGTATTATTACTATTACTACTAATAAATAAAGCTTTATTGACTGCAAACATGTCACGTATGCACACAGGTGTGATGTGTAAGCGTAAGTCCCGTCCCCTTTTTCCTTTACCTGACTGTTCCCTCAGACACACCAGGTACAGAGAGTGTGACATCAAGGGGCATCTGGCACTGGCTGCGAAGAATGCTCATCATACGCAGCGCCTCCACCTCACTGCGGGGAGCATTTACTGACGCGCAGCCCAGATACGTCAGCTTACTGAACACCACGCTGTCCTCGTCCAGCAGCGGCGTCCCCGGACTCATCACCGGGCCCTCGACTGGAGGGAAAATAACAGGAAGAAGAGTGTTGTCTGTTAAAATATAAGAGTCAATCAGGATTCGATACGAGTCGTGCAACACCAAGATGAAGCACACAAGATGAAGTGAAAGTGAACTATTTGCCTACTGTGTTTGCACACAGAGGAATGTGACCTCTGCATTTAACCGAACCAGGCAGTGAAACACACACCAGTGAACACTAGGAGGCAGTGAACACACTTGCCCGGAGCAGGGGGACGGCCCCAAACCACAGCGCCCGGGGAGCAGTTGGGGGAGTTAGGTGCCTTGCTCAAGAGCACCTCAGTCGTCTTGTCCTGTGCGGGGATCGAACCCGGGACCTTCCAGTCACCGAGACCGGTTCCCGACCCACAAAGGTGTAGTGGGCATAACTTTTTCACTGCCATCTTTATAAAATTTCACTTCCAACACAAGAAACGTAAACAATTCAGAATAACCACCAGCAAGGACGTGTACATACGGTTCCGACTACTGTCTTTACAATGTCATGTCTAATTTGCATTAAAATGGTTTGTATGTCCAGACCGAGTCTCAAACCTAACAAATACAATGGCTCTTCGCACCCTGCTGAGCTCCCTGAACAGGCAGCACTATCTCCAGTTTGGGGGGCGCAGGACAGGGTGGTTGGGGTGGGGCCGCGGTGGTAGGGTAGCCCTGACTGCCACTGCCCCCATGGTCCGATCCGGGTGTCACGTCAGCCACCGTCGGGTCCATCAGCACATCCTCGAGCTCCCTCTGCAACTGCTGCTCACTGCCGTTCCCCACAATCTACACGCACACACACACAAACACACACACACACACACACACACACACAGTACGAATCATTACGTATATCTCTACATCATTCAGAGTTGTCTCTCTCACACACACACACAAACACACTCCACCCACATTTTCACCAGATGCAAATCAAACCCAAACCTTAAGAGTCTTTGCTGGACCGTGTTTCCCTGATGATTAGTTTTTATCCTGTAACATGTGCTTGATGTGATTGAGAGTTTAGACATGAAACAAAAAAAACAAAAGATCAAAGAGCGTTTTATCCTGTTATTAATGATCACCATTTGATTGATCTGATAAATTAATGACGGTTCAGTAAGACGATCACCTCCACCTCCACTGATCATCAGCGCTACACAATATCCTGTCTAACTTCTCTATTATGCAGTCAATCTGTTTGAAACTGACTTGGGGGCGGGGCTGAATGTGAGGTTAAACTGTGATGTCACTGATCATGTCTGATGTACAAATTAGGATAAAGGGGCACCTTCGAACATTTAGCTATGGTGCGTTCTGTGCTAAATTAGCTATCAAACCTATGCTAAGCAATAAACAAGGGTTTAGTTGTCATGGTAACTACAGTAGCCAATAATCTAGATCCTGGTATTTTTAATGACTGCAGATGTTCTTCAATCTGCATAAAAGTTCAGACATTCTCCAAGAACTCACCAACAGCTGTCCCACAAGCCTTCTGTTGGATCTAGCAAGCATGTGCTGCTCCTATATGGGTTTTAAACAGCAGAGCCACAGCTACATGTATTAAAAAAAAATAAAATAAAAAAAGCGCCACCATGAGGCTCTCTGGCAGACACACACCTATGCACGCTCACAGAGGGCAGCGTGTGTATAAGCAAACGACACACATCGGAGGAACCACCAAACAAACCCATAAAGACAAGAAACAGCCAATCACAGACAGTCAGCAGAATTACAGAGAAGGAACAAGAGAATGAGAAGAAATAAAGAAGATCTGGTCTTTTCCACCAACAAGGTGCTCTCTCGTTTGTCATTTTTATCTGTTTACAGTAACATTAACATTCAGTGTTCGTTAAACAAGCGAGTTCCTGTTTTACTTTTTACCTGGGCAAACTAAAAGAGTTCTCCTTGTACAATTAAGACGTCTTAGGCTCCTAAAAGGGTTGTAATTGGAGGACTGAAGGTTCTTAGAATTATAAAATTGTTCTACTTGTGCCCAGCCTCCAAAATGTGTCCTGTGTGTGGAATGGTTAATTGTGTGGAATGGCTATGGGTTCTATGTCGAGGACTAAGGGTTCTTAGGCTAAAAGGTTTGGGCCTCCAAAATGGGGTTCCCAGCCTCCTAAGTGTTCTATTGGAATGGCAGTGGTTCCAAAAATAAGTTCTACCTAAATAACTGAAGGTTCTTAGAGCCCTAAAAGAGTTCTATGTGGAGCATTAAGCGTTCTTGGGCTCCTAAAAGGTTTACATTTTTATGACTAAGGGTTCCTAAGTGTTCTTGTCCATACACCTAAAGTAGTTCTACTGGGATCGCTTCGACCTCTAAAAGAGTTTCACATAATAAGGGTTTGTCAGCTCTCATTCTACTTGTAGGTCTGAAGGGCCTTAGGCTTCTAAACGAGTTCTACTAAAGGTTCTAGGGCTCTTAAAAGTGTTGTACTGCTACAAATCACTGACAGTGGAGACTCCTTCCACAAACCCATCCACAAATCTCCTTGCAGAAAACGTATTAAATCAGTCGGCCTTACAAGTCCCTGGGAAGCAGCTCTTACTAAGTAAACGATAACACATCTGAACATGGTGAATCTACGCTGTCCTTTTTGACCAATCAGAATACAAAATCGTAATTGAAGACGATTATAGACATGATTATAGATGTACCATGAACCAGCACCAACTCTGCCAGTGGAAAAGGTGTGGGAGATCACGAGCACGTACAGAAGAGAGACAAGAAAAAAAGAAAGCAAGAGAGAGAGAGAGAGAGAGAGAGACTGACCTTAAAGCTGACCCCTTCCTCAGAAATCACCTGCGTAACAAACGAGACGTTTAGAAGAGTCTCTTACAGAAGAAGAACACGGAGAAGAACACGCAGAACATGCAGGAGATGATGAAATATGGATACTTGGATGCAGATCAGCGTATAGATCACGCTAAACTTTTCCCATGCGGGTCCGAGAAGGTGAGTGACTAAGGCATGAGCGCCCTCTAGTGGTTGTTCCACATCAGTTCACCCTGAGCTAAAGATCAGAGGCTGATGTGGAAGCACAAGAACATTTTAGACAAAATGGCAGCGTGTCCTTCCACAAAAACTGGACTTAAATCAAAGATGAACAAAGCTCTTTTAAAACCAATGAAACCATAAATGAGTGAAAAAAGCATGAAGAAGGGATTCCACAAGAGACACTGGATGAACGAGTGGAAACAATAAGAAAGAATGAAAAAAGAAAAAAAAAAAAAAACAGCAGTGGAGGCGGTTCTTCCAGAAATAAGTTCTTCCAACAAAAGAGTGAACAATGTTCCACGGTGACACACACTCCAATCTGTGTGTGTTTGTGTGTGTGTGGGGGAATGCAAATTACACTGAGATGATGCAAATCAAACAGTTGCAGAATGGTGTTACAGCACAACTAAAGGAAATGTCTCAGTGATGGACACAAAGTACTGTGTGTGTGTGTGTGTGTGTGTAACCCTAAACCCTATCCACTAAAACTTAAGCATTAAACTCTAACCATTAAGCCCTAACTCCTAAATCCTATCCACTAAAACCTTAGCATTAACCGATCCTAAAACCTAATCCAATCCTAATCTTAATCCAAGACTAACAATAATCAGATTCTATTCTAATATAGACCCAGTCCTTATCTTAAGTCTTACCAATCAGAATTTAACCCTTTATCCTGCTCTAATCGTAATCTAACCTTAAAACCTAATCCAGGTCTAATCTAGGCTTATATTTACTCAAACCCTAAAATATAATCCAACCCCTAAACCACAAACCTCAGCAAAACCCTATTACTACTGTTTAAGAAAAACTCAAATAAACCTGCTCACACCTGAGATTGTGTGTGTGTGTGTTTTAAACCAAGCTGTCTCTAGTCTAAACACACCTGTTCAGTAAGGTGAGCATCTTTAGGACCTTACACTAAATTACTATTGACACTCCACCTCTGTCAGAGGGCTTACCTTCAGGCCTGTTTTTTCATCGTCACTGCCGTTATTAGTGGATGGGGTCTCGTCCCCGAGACGGGACACAAGGACAAAGTCCTCACTGTTCAGGGTGGACACCGAGTCAGAGGAGGCACTTATTTTCCCCACGGAGGCCATGTCATCCATGACTGCTACACCGAGCCGGACGCACTCATGAATGACACTCAGTGAGCCGAATCACCTGCAAACAAAACAAATAGTGCAGCCTTCAGTTCAGGAGCTCATAAAAGGCAGTTACCTTTATCCACAAAGGGCCCAGGTCAGATTTTATCTTACCCACATGGCCTAAGAGACAAAAATACAAGACATATAGACATGTATTAAATTCTACTTTCATGCCAGAATTTCCCTTTATTATAATATTATTTGCCATGTTATATGGTAACCTGCTGCACTGGATGGTGTCGCTTCTGTCCTCTGTTTAGCAGAATTCATGTTTTATGTTCCAACTTTCACCTGAATGCTTCAATACCCAGAATACAATATGCTAACACTCATTAGAAGTCTCTACACCACTGAGTGATCCACACCACTGAGTGAGACTACAGACTGAACACACACAAACAATCTTCAAGATACAAAACAAAAATCTGTCTACACAAATGTAAGAGTACAATGTTTGCATTTATACCAAAATGAACAAAACTGCTGTTAAACACAATGTTTTACATCTATACAAGAAAATGGACATAACTGCACCTTACTACCAGTGGGCTATCTGAAAGTTAACTATTAGCCTACTGTGTTTGCACAAAGGGATGTGGAACACATACACACACACACACACACACACACACACACCAGTGAACACTAGGGGGTAGTGAACACACTTGCCCCGAGCGGGGGAAGCAGCCCCAAACCACGTCACCAGGGGAGCAGTTGGGGGAGTTGGGTGCCTTGCTCAAGGACACCTCAGTCGAGTCTTGCCCTGGGCAAGGATCAAACCCGATCAAGAGCAGTTCCCCAAACATTAGGCCACGGCTGCCCCCCAGTGTTGTAGCTGGCCAAGAATTTCAGTAACTAGCATTTTCAACAAAAACCTACTTTACTGTTACTTAAAAAATAACAGTTCAGTGCTTTATTACAATATTTATTTAATGTTTTCAAAAATTACTACAATAATTTGTCCATAACACATTAGACAAGTGTATTAAGATAGATCTGATTACAGTATTTATACTGTGTCATTATATGTCCCCTCCCTACATTTAGTGTTAATGTCCTGCGTATTTTTTGTCTTGTGTATTTATTGTAAATCGTCTGGCGTCATTCCTTATGCTACTGCACACGTGCACTTTACGCTTCACTGTGTAGTTTATTGTTCTGTGTAGCTCCTCGGTCCTGGAGGAACGTTGTTTCATTTCACTGTGTATTGTACAACACTGTATATGGTTGAAATGACGATAAAAACCATTTGACTACTTGACTTGAGCTGTGTCCCAGTTCAGGGGCAGCATCCTTTAAAGGACACAGTCTATGAAAGTGAATGTGGTTCATTCAATAGCGCCGTATGAAGAAGCCTTCAAAATGAGACAGCCTAGTCATGCCGGTATGACTCAAGCGGGCTTTAAATGCAATCGCCGAAAGATGCAGGCTTACTCTGTCGTTGCTGCACATTTTCTCTACGATAAATTCGTGCTATCTGAGAATTTAACAGGCGAGAAATTCCTATAATGTGCATTTAGTATTTGTTTACTTATTTATTTGGGTTTTATGCCATATCAGCAAATTTAGGCTATTTAATGGTGGTACATAGATTGTATCTTAGGTGTAGATAATTTTAATCAGGTTATACAAGGTGGTTCAAGTTCAAGTGTGACAGAAAGATGAGACTTTTTTCTGGTGATGATACAAACAGGCTTTCAGTGTTAAATGCTGGCATGCCGTTAGGATGTGTTTAACTGAGAGTGTGGTGTGGTAAAATTGTAAGGAGGAGCTTGTGTGTGAGCCTGGTATGTTCAATAAGGCATCTTGTAATGACTGATTGTGCATTTAGTGACGCATCTAACACATGCATCTAACTTCAGCTTGGACAAGAGCTTATATATTCTGTTTAGTCATTTAATAGTAATACAGAATGTAGTGTATCCACACTCAGAAAGAGAGAGAGAGAGAGAGAGAGAGAGAGAGAGAGAGAGAGAGAGAGAAGAGAGGCAGAGAGCACAGAAACAGAGAGAGAGAGAGACAGAGAGACAGACAGAGAGTGAGAGAGAAGAGATATACACACATATAATTGTTTGACTTTGTCATACATAATTAAAAAAATAATTCAACGTACAGAAACATTTTTGGTTTTTTTTATTTGGTCAATTTATTTAAAAAAAAATACTGAATTTACAGAAAACGTGCTGCATCGTGATATGTATCGTTATCATAATACGAATGGACCTATATCGGGATATGAAGTTTTGGTCATATCACACAGCCCTAAGCGCTATGAGATATTTATATTTATATATGTATAGTCATGGCAAGCTAGAGCCCCACTGACAAAACACCAAGCCATCAGAATATGGCCCAATCTTTTAGAACTAATGCTTAATAATACAGCTATATATTAATACACATACAATTGACCTAATGGCAGTCTAATCCTTAACTTACTAAACCATTAACTAACTTGCTGTACAAGTTCCTGTCAATGAGCTGTTAGTGTAAAAACAATAACATGTAGCATTATGTCCAGGACTTATCATGCTGGATATGAACAGATTTTTTTATTAGATTTTTGCACAAGCATTAAAATACAAGATTTAGCAGTCCATTATTATTATTATTATTATAATACCTACTACTAAATAATTTTGGCACAGAATTCAAAATAATGTCCACTTATATTTTCCGCTCTTTTTCAGCCTTTAATCTGACTGCTCATTTTGTGCTTCCAGCTGTCTGTTTCCTTTCATGCCATTTTGTGGGCGTCGCAATTTTAGGAAGCTGATGTTTTGTTTTTTTTTAACTACTGAACCGAATATACATGTTTTTAATCGGCGTGTGCAAAACATTTGCAAATTCTTTTGAAGGTTTTTTTTGTTGTTTGGTTCACGCAAATACTTACTACATATACACATTTAAAATATTTAATAGATTTCAAGTTAACTTTACTAAAGGCAGTACGTTAGCAAAATAAATGCTGTGTATGACAGAAATGTCTTCACAATTTTAACCCTTAAATAAAATTCTCAGTTGATATTTCAGACAACTTTTTCAGGCCCATTTTATAGAAAACAGAGAGCAGAGAAATTTAAGCCCTGGAGAAAAATAACCAGAGAATTAGTTATCCACTAGAAAATGCTCATCTTCACCCCTGTGTCTACTGTATGGTTGTTCACACATAGGTTACATTACTGGACATCATACTAGACAGATCTGAGATGCTTTTCTGCTCACCACAAATACAATTTGAGTTTACTTGAATCACTGTTGACTTCCTGTCAGATTAAACAAGTTCCTAATAAAGTGGCCGGGGAGTATATTTGATTCATACAATTTCTCTGTATTTCTTTTAAAACAAACCTTTTTTTTTTTAACTCCAAACGAAAGCTCATGACTAATTATTTTTGTATTATTAACCCACTCACACACACAATAACATTATTAGAAAGGAGGAGGAAGTAAACTGTAAGGTGTGATTAACAGGAAGTACAGCACTATGGACAGAACTGGAGGAACTCCTCCTCTCTAGAGCCACCAGTGTTAAATAACATGCAAAACACACAAACACACACACGCACACACACGCGCACACACACTTCCATAGCAATATGGAAATGAAGAGACAGAGGAGCTGCCGGTTTCACCTGCAGAGACGATCATGTAAATACGACACTTCAGGGACGGCCAAACACCAAAAAACCCTGAGAACACAGACAACAACATCGTAAACACTTCCGGCTCGCTGGAGCTCCAACCCACCGTATTAACTAAAAGGAAAGAAAACCAGGAACAGAGAGATAGAATCAAAAGTGAGAGACATACAGAACAGGAAGATTTAAATAAATAAATAAATAAATAAATAAATAAAAAGGAGCCCACAGTTGTTAATTGTTGATTGTTCATTGTACCGTAAATTGTCTTGTGTATATATTTTGTGTAGTTTATTGTCCTGTGTCGCTTCTTGGTCCTGGAGGAACTTCAGTGGTGTACTGAACACCACTGTATGTGATTGAAACGACAATAAAAACCACCTGACCTGACATAAGACGTTTTGCATGTTCATCCTGCTAACAGGAAATCAAGAGTAACATGGCTCAGTTTCTAAAACGTGATTATAAACAAATACTTTTTAGTTAAACAGATTATCTGAGGAGGATAAAATTCAGGCACTGATTTTTTTTTTATTATGAATTATTCATATTTACAGTTGCATATAATTAGTTCTGTTTCTGACTTACATTTTAGCAGGTCTACCTGAAAGACTAAACGTCTAAAAGTGCTGCACTGCTACAAAGTGCTGACTACAAGACTACAAATCATGTCCTTACAGAAAACATTTACAATCTGTTTATGAGCCTTCTGCTGTACAAGTTCCTGTCAATGAGCTGTTAGTATAAAAACAATAATATGTAGCTTTATTGGGCTATGTTCAGGACATATCATGTTGGATATGAACAGATTTATTACTAGATTTCTGCACAAGCAGACCTGCATGCACTGACGGAAGATTTAGCGCTCCATTATTATTATTATACCTGCTACTACATAATTCTGGCATATATTTGACTTATATTTTCCGCTCTTTTTCAGCCTTTACTCTGACTGCTCATTTTGTGCTCACAGCTGTCCGTTTCCTTTTATGGCATTTTGTGGGTGTCATGGTTTTAAGAAGTTGTTGGGGTTGTTTTTTACACTACTGATCCGAATACACATTTTTTAATTGGTGCGTGCAAAACATTTGCAAATTCTTGCAAATTTGCAAATATTTAACAAATATTTAATATATTTAAATTCAAATTTACTACAGGCAATATGTTAGCAAACTAAATACTGTGTATGTGAAATGTCTTCACATGTGTGATGTGTGATATATATATATATATATATATATATATATATGCATTAACCTTAAAAGTCAGACTTTAAAGTCATATTGCCCTAGTCTGCTAGCGAGGGAGCTGGCTAACTAGCTTGTTGTACAGTGGTCTAGATGGCCCTCCTCTAAGGTGGCTGAGTGGAAACCATTTTAAAATTGATTTTTGGGCATTATGAATCATTTCAGAATCGCCAGGACTAGAAATCGCGATTCTATAAACAATCAGTTTTTTTCAGCAGCCCTACTGGTTACAGGATGTAAATCACAAACAATTTATTGATTTGCTGATTTAGTTTTTATATCAGCAGTTTTTACTTTATGCACAGATATTTATGCTAATGTCCCCCACACTAAACTGTGTACCAGTGTACTGGCCATGTGACCACTTGCATGGAGGTACTTATAGACTACTACACTCCAGTGCTGGGCGATTTTTACGATTAATTCGATTAATTCGAATTACAGTTTAAACGCGATTTTGAAATGGTGTAATCGA
>JAOVVF010000008.1:24499346-24510800 GCA_028565595.1 Duopalatinus emarginatus | reverse complement strand
AAATCGTAATCGACAATCGGCCATAAACGTGAAAAAATCGAGATTTTTTATTTCCCCAATATCGCCCAGCCCTACTACACTCTTATTATACTCTTTATTTCAACTGTACCTGAAGGTTTATAGATAAAGACACACACACACCTGTAAAAATTACAGGTAAAGCATGTTAGATAATTATGTTAATAATGTGTTAATATTTTAGCGTTAGTGTGATTTATATCACTGAACAAAACACCCTGATATGCGTTTCCTGATAAGGTTATGTAAATATTAGCAGAGTAGCTTTTGGAACAGGAAATAGATTCAACGTACACCAGTGTAAATCCTGAAAGACTCCAGACATTACAGGTTTAATAGGTGACATGACAACCATAACATACTTTACCTCTTTCGAATGAGTTTTATTATGGAGTTAGTAATAAATAACACGTGATGCTGGGGCAGTTTGATGAATATCGCCAACAGATCCTACTACATTGCAAAAGAGAATATCTTAAACATCTTTGGGAACAGGTCATGCTCGTACATGCTCGTAATGTACTGCATCTAGTAGTGCATCTAGTAGTACATGATTCCTATCACCTAGATGAAGCTTAGTAACCTGAAGCTGTCTGAATCGTCTTTGCTGGGCAAAAACATAAACCTCTGTCACTGTCTCACACAATTTAATGAAGAAAATGAAACAGCAGTGACACGTTGTATAATAATACCTCGTAACGATCAGCTACAGCCAACTAGTAACCTGCATTTTTCACTGGGGTCTGGCCACGCCCACTCTAAGATATATTTTTGTTTGTTTTGTTTTTGTTTAAAGCCATTTGAGCAACTCAGGCTATATTCATGGATACATCCAGCTATATAATACATCCATTTATACATACACATATACACTGACATATATACATAGACATATTTTAAATTCTGTTACCCAAAGTCCATATTTCCATATCTGGAGGTACTCATTGTCCTTGGCAAAATTATTTATTCAAACACATGTCGTTCAGTTCTCTTTCATTTACATAGTTTAGTCCATACAATTATTGTCTTATTGTGTCATATCAGGTGTTTGTAATTGGTATCAGTGAGGAATTTTAGTAGTTTTCCTGGTGGTGTTTGTTTAAAGATTAGTGGTAATGTTCTACAATTAAAATTTCTTTGCCTGTATTCCTCGAGTGCTGGACAGTTTAGTACTATATGTTTCCCACTCCAAAATACTTGGAAGCCACAATATTAATATAAACAGTATGTCATGTTGTACACAATCTCTCAAGCCTAGATCTCTCAAACCCTATATCTAAATATCTAAGAGGATGAGGTTTAGTCTAAAACCGAGCTGAGGAGGACCTTTTTCAGTACAGTAGAGCAGATGCGGTGGATATAACAGGTTCCCTACAACATCAAAATCTCAATACCAGTACCAGCTGGAGTATCACTATGCAACAAACAAACACACCAGCTCAAGTCACTAAACACACAACATCCATCGTTAGTGCTAAAAATTACACACACACACACTTCATGGTACTTCTTGTTCTTCGTCAGTTAAAGAATTAAATACAATCAAACAAACTTCCATCAAAACATATAAACGTGTGTGTAACAGGAAGTGAATGGCAGGTTGTGGCTTTGTCACCATGCCCGCTCATTGTGTTGCTTTCTCGTCTGATACACACACCGGGTCAGTGGCATTTCCTCCAGAGACGTGTGTAAAATTAAACGGTATTGTGTATCGTTCTCTCAGTACACACACACACACACACACACACACACACACACACACACACACACACACACACACACACACACACACAGCCTGGCTTGCTGTTTCATGCTTGGTCACACGGAGCTTTAACAATGTCTTGTTACACACACCCTCTAAGCAAAGGCCTTCCCTGTACATGGACGCTCATATCAGACATGTTAATAAAAAAAATCCAACTGTTCTAATAGGTGGGGCCTAATATTCTAATGAGCACAACTAATTTAAAGCCTCTGTCTGAGACACTGCCTATAACTTTGCAACTAAAGACAAAAGGCACCCAAGTGTCTATGTAGCAACCTTGTAATAACAGAGTCACAGTGTACCTTTCCTCGTTAGATTTACTACTCAGGGAAAGAGGGAGTGAGATGGCGAGAGGGCGAGAGAGAGGGGACAGGGAAGAGAGATAAACAAGGGAGAAGGGTGACAGAGAACTAAACAGATACACGAGTGTTGAGGGGACGCAGAACGAGAGATAGAAGACAGGAAAGGGGAGAACGAGAGAGGGACACGGACAAATAAAGAGGGGACAAGGAGGGACTGAAGACAGAAAGAAAGAGAGAGAAATACTGAGACAGATAGAGGGGAGTCTGTAAAGAGACAGAAAAGGGGGAAAGGACAACGAAGAAAAAGAGACATATACAAGTTGGCCTGGGGGTGGAGGGTGGGCAAGAGAGAGAGAGAGAGAGAGAGAGAGAGAGAGAGAGAGAGAGAGAGAGAGAGTGTCAATTTATGATGCGTGTTAGACTGCTGTTTATAACAATAAAATGTAACACGCATTGTGTGTGTGTGTGTGTGTCGTGTGTGTGTGTGTGTCGTTTGTGATTAAATGTAAACCCCAGTGTTGTGTAACAGACCTGTTTTGTCTCACAATCACCCACCAGGCAGAACACAGATTATCCAACAAGCTCTGCTGGTCAAACACTGATACATCTCTCTTTCTCTCTCTCACACACACACACACACACACACACACACACACACACACACACACACACACACACACACCATCTAGGAGCTTCAACTTGGTTCCCACTGTTTAAGGTTCTTGTAAATATTTCACAATAAGAGTCTTTTCTCAAGAGTAACCTGTGCTGGTGTTACAGGTTTAAAAAATAACTGCCCAAGACACACACACACACACACACACACACACACACACACACACACACACACACACACACACACCTTTAACCTCACTTGAACATGCACAATATGTAAATTAGAATTGCCCCTTATGATTAAAGCTTCAGCATCAATTTACATCACCGTTTTTTCTCTGTCCACCAAACTGACAAAATTCTAACATTACTGTGATACACCAGACATTCCGTAACATCACAAGGTGACTAAATCTGCACATTTAACAAAGAACATCAAATATAATGTTTTCAAATGTAGAATAAATTAAATAACCATAACCATGTTTCTGATGTGTCCTGAATGCTCCAGTTCCTAACACACCTGTGCCAGGTAACTTGTCCTCCAGTGTGATAAGAAACATGATAAAAGTGTGTATTATCCGACACGGTGTTCATAAAGTATTTGTACACTGTAACTGTATTTGTCCTGTGTGTGCATGTGTGTGTGTGTGTGTGTGTGTGTGTGTGTGTGTGTGTGTATGTGTGTGTGTCCTTGGCGCTAAGAACAATCGCTTGCTGCCTTAACCACCCGTATTAACCAGGACAAGTTTAAACACACACAAGTCAGCTGTAACAAAAGAACGGGTCAAACCGGGGATTTGTTTCGTTTCAATTTTAAGTTGATGGATGATGCCTCATCATAGTCAGCTGATTATGAGGGAAAATGCAAAAACATAAGGACCAGCAAGCACAGCGTAAACATCAACGCCTGCACAATATTTACATTTACAACCAGCAATATACCCCAGTGGTGCAAAAGTAATAATCCACCTACTGCCAAGCAACAAGTGCAGGATATTTATAGGACAATAGGTAGGGATGCCTACAATGTTAGCTAGCCTGCTAATCCTCAACAAAATAAATCATTCACAGGAATGCTACTTTTTCCAAGACTTTTACACTTCTACAGCCATTAAAATACAATGTATCTTGCAGAACATGTTCCTCATCCTGAGGATGAAGAGATCGTCCCAAGCACCCAAGTTGAGGGTCAGAGGTTTTGTCAAATGCAGCATTATCTTTGAATTAAACTTATCCAAAGACAGATGACGTGAATCACATCAATTATAAAAGAAAGATTATGAAAGTTAGCTGAAAGAAAAGTAAACACACAGAGGAATGTGACCACCACATTTAACCCATCCGTGCAGTGAAACACACACACCAGTGAACACTAGGGGGCAGTGTACACACTTGCCGGAGCGAGGGGCAGCCCCAAACCACGGTTCCCGGGGAGCGGTTAGGGGAGTCAGGTGCCTTGCTCAAGGGCACCTCAGTGGTTTCGAACCCGCAACCTTCTGGTCACAAGAGCGGTTCCCTAACCACTAGGCCACAGCTGCCCCACTATCTCATTACAGTGGCACCTGCTAAAAAGGTGGAATCTATTAAACAGTAAGCGAACAGTCAGTTCTCAAAGTTGAAGCGTTGGAATCAGAGAAATGGGCAAGTGTAATAAGTGACTCAGATCATCTCTCGGCAGGTCTTGTGCGGTGTCTCCCAGTATACATTGGTAAGGACCTACCAAAAGTGGTCCACAACTGGTGAACCAGTTACAGGGTTATGGGAGACCAAGACTCACTGATGTGTGTGTAAGAGGATAAAGACTAGACTGTCTTATCCAATCTCACAGAAGCATCTGCTGCTAACATTTTGGTGCTGGATACCACAGAACACCTTCAGAGGCCTTGTGGAGTCTGGAAAGTAGTTTTAGTGTTATGGCTGATTAGTGTGTAATCTAAAGAAGAAGCCTGTATTGTTTCTATAGAACTCATTTAGCAATGAGCTGTCTCACAATTTACATGGTGCACATTTTCATTGATGTTCTGCTGTTGGACGCATCATCTACTTTCACCAACATCAGAAGTACCGTATAGTGGGCCCCTGAGTGGTGCAAAAGAAATATTCGATCGATCATTCAGAGATCGCAAGTTTAAATCCTGCTACAGCCATCCGGGAGTCTAGAGAGCTCTAGAGTATTGGTCATGCTCTCAGGTAGGGGTGGAGTACTTTTTCTCCCCAATCAATCATAGCCATTCAGCAAGCCAGTCATGGGTGTCTGTGAGCTCATGTATACAAAAAAAGCATAAAAAAATTAAAATCATGTAAACAGAGGTAGGCAGGAGCGCCCACTGAAGTTGAAAAGAAGCGGCGGAAGGCTGAGCGTGTCATGTAAAGTGTTAGCTTTGATGTTGCTGTTTAATATTTGTCCTAAAAATAAAATAAAAACCTTTTTCATCCTTTATTTCTGTACTAGCTTTAATCAATATAGCTACCTGATGGTCACTATATAGCTTACTTGTCTGAAGGTAGCCAAGTCAAACACGCCCTGAAACAGTCCATTTACCGTGACAGGAAGCAAAGACACCGTGAGAGCAGGTAAGATAGTGGGAGAGGGGGCGGGGCTTCCAGGTAGGATCAGTTCATTATCAGAGGTCAGAACACCTACGCACCTGTCAATCATCCCAGAATCTGACGTGGATTGGGTCGTCTCAGTTTTTTTTCAGGATCACTTATACTAATGTTAAACTATGGAGCTATGAAAAACAAAACGGTGGGCGTTGACTGATTATCTGAAACTTGTTTGAGTTTTGTGACAGTTTCATACCTGACATTACAACAAGATAGCTGTAAATAGCTTGTACAACCAATCTGAGGTGTAAAGAAATTAATAATAAAATAAAAATAATAATAACAGTAACATTTTCCACTTAGTGATTTACGCAAACAAGTTTTAGGTATTTACATCCACTTTTGGTCACTTTTGCTCTTACTTTTCATGATGGACAAATGCAAGGTCAGTTTTTATTGTCGTTCCTGTCCACAGATTCGTTGTATAAACTGAGGTAAAAAAAAAAAAATCACATTTCCAATTTATTGATTTATGAAAACATGTTTTAAGCTTTTTACCTGTGCTTTCAGTCACTTTAGCTTTTATGGCCTGTCATGTTGGGTTTACGGCAGATGGGTTTTATTGTCACTGCTGTATTTAGCTTGTCCAACCAATCTTGAGGTAAAAAAAATTTAATATTAAAAACTAGATACCACGACACTAGATATCGCCATACATATCGTTTATGTACCGCGGTGCGATATTTCTGTCATATCACTAAAACGCTTACGATTGTAACTTGTAAATCACCACATTTCTGTAGATTATATACAGGATTATCATCATAACGGCGGTTAAAGCTGCTGTGAGGTGCACGCGCGACAAAATTAAGAGAGGTTTCCCGCTATTATAAAGTCGCACGTGCGAAAGCTCTCAATACTGCGTGTATATGTGTGTGTACTTGTGTGTGTTTGTGTACTCCCATCAGTATTGTCTGTTAGGTTGAGGACTGGGTTGGGCTCGCGCTCGGGACGTATCACAGCGACTCGTTGTTAATTCTATAAAATAAACCCATTTCCCACAGAAGACACACAATTCTGCAGAAAAAAACACGTTATAGTAACAGAACATTAGTTACATCTGCATACACTACCCTACAGGGCTGATGCTGAGGTAACAGGCTAATCGAGCTAGCTAGTTTGTTTGCAGGTTTAACAAATCAGAAATGCACAAAAAACTGCATGTTTTATATCTCTCACAAACGCCACAACAGCCAGGCTTTCCATATGTAAAAGATTTAGAAGTTGTCTAAATCGATTTACGACAAAAACGGTGAAAATGCGAACACTTACTAATGTTACTGACAGACGGAGAATCGCTTGCTAACTGCGTTATTCCGATTCCTACCCGTATTCTAGACAAATCCCACCTCCTGCTCTAGGATTGGCTAATCCTATCACGCTTCTCTGCTCTGATTAGTAGGCTGCCCCCTGAGTTTAATCAAACAGCCAATCCTAGCACAAGTAGGCAGTATTAGACAGAATACGGGTAGGACAAGTAATATCTCGCGCACTAGGCGTCTATATGTTAGCTAATAAGCTAACAACACAATCTCACTCACTATATTCTCACCTCACGTATACGTGCAGCCAAAAAAGCCCGGATTTAATTCTTCACAAGATACACACGCTTTCGAGTCAGGAAAATTCAAGGAAGACAAAGACACGGCTGACAAATATCCTACCTGTTTCCCCAGAAGACTTTTTTTGTTTTTATTCCACGGAGGTTTGACAGAACATGGCACAGACCACCAGAAGCGCTGTGAAAACAATCCGAACGCCGCTGCTAGCGCGCATGCGCGAAGCTCTCTATGCCTGCGCATGCGCCATAGAAAGCTTCCATGCATAGTGTATTTCGTTTAGCGAGCAAGAAGCGCACATGTCTGAAAATTATTTAGCGAAAAAAAGGAATATAAATATTTTTACTTAGTTTTTACTAACTTTATTAATATAGTATATAAGTCATTACACGTTTGCTGTTTGAATTACCTAAGAAATAAATATAAGAACCTTTATATTCTAGTTTTGTGTAAATCTCTTGTTTTAATAATCGGACATGCTTTAATACATCATTTGTCTTAATAAGACATTTATTATTAAGTGTTTAAAAGTGACTGAATAACAGAATTCATCTGTGTTGTTTTTTTCCCCACAAAAATCAAAATCAAACAGGATGAATATAATCATTTGACTCACTTCTCGAATGAATCGGCTCTTTGAGTCGGCTCTTTGAGGTGGACGCTGAGAACCGATTCACATACATGCCCCGTTTTTATTTGTGTTGTATATGAATATCATCTGTTTCAATAGCACAATCATAATAAGTCTGCATTATTAGAAATTCATTATTTTCAACTGAATCATTTCTAACAGGAGATGTGTCGTTCACAAATGAGTCGACTCGTCTTGTTATACATACTGATCGTCATGCACCCTGACAGATTTCATGTGTCTTTATTTAACTGATAAGACTGGACTATTATTTCCGTATCTATTGTACAAATGTATCATCTAATGATGTCTCGTTCGCAAACTAGTTTGAATCGACTCTTTGAATCGACTCCGAACATGAAGAGGAACACATTTTGCTGTAGAACAAGGCAAATGTAGACACTCATAGTTTAGTCAAGATATAATAATAAAAATCTAATTTTGACACCTGAGCTGTCTGTTAGTCTGAACAGTGACACGTGACTCTCAGGTGAATCACATGATTCAGTAGTAATAATTTATAATAATAGTAATATTTTAATAATAATTTGTTAGGTGTTTTATGAATAACACTTCAGTTATGTGGTGTCTTCTTTATTACAAGGTTAAGTAAGGTTTCATGTGGGGAAAAAAATAATTACAGGTAAAAATATGCCACTCGGGAGCCAAAAGAGTCGATTCTTCTTGGTCTGCTGAATCACATAATTACTTACTTAGAGGCAACCATTGGCTTGTGTTTAAAGACTCAGCCTTGTGACCAGAAGGTCCCCAGTTTAACCCCCACATTGACAAGACATGACTGAAGTGCCCTTGAGTAAGGCACCCAACCTCCACTGCTCCCCGGGCACTGCGGATGGGGGTTTCCCACCGCTCTGGGCATGCGTGTTCAATAGTGTGTGTGCGTTTTACTGCATAGATGGGTTATATGCAGAGGTCAATTTCCTCTGTGTGCAAGTACAATGGTCAAGGAGTCCTAAATTGCCTGAAATTGCTCATTTGCAGGATGATTAAAAACAAAAACACACAAGAACGAATTATCTGATTGAGGACAAATCTGTTTTATTACCTCAGCATGCAGTTACAGAATAGAAACTTTAATAACCATGACATTAAATTTCCCATCATCAGAGGGGGCTTTACAGCGGCTCAGACCTTTGCCAAGGTACGAAACAGCAAACAGCAGAGTTACGAAACAGCAAATCTGTTCAGTGCATTAAAATACATTTCATATTTCTACCAAAAGATATTTCACCTATCTATTACTCAGAATTTCTGATAAATATCTATGTATTTAAATATAGCTGGTCATAAAACTGCAGTAAAATTCCATCTATACGATGGCGGTGTCTGTATAAACTGACGGATGTGTACCATCTTTTATTTCATATACAGGTAAATCGAACAATAGATTTGCAAAGGAAATGTCTAATACAGACGTAAAAATATTCAACATCAGCTGCTGTCAGGGTCATGTGTATAAACACACATACACACGCGCGCGCACACACACACACACACACGCCTGGTGAGCATGCACACAGTCACGACCAGTCATCCTCAAAGTAAAGAATTGTACATGCAGAGGTCCAGAGTGGCGCTGCGATGACTTAACACACACAAATCAGGACAAGCTTCATGTTACCCAAAGTTCAGGAATCAACCTATTAATAACAGAGAGCGGTTATAATCAGTCACATGTGGGTTGTAACGCAGGGTTGGGGGGGGGGGTGGTTCAGCTGTACAGATCCTATTCTAATTAGAACTTTTTAGAGTCAAACTGTGTTCAACGACGTCAGAATTTATTATTATTTTCTATTATATTAGCTCAGTGATTTCTATGTTTATAGGAATACAGCCCAATAAGCCATAACATTAACACCGCTGAAACACCTCTCAGTCTTGGGGCATAAACTCCACAAGGCCTCTGAAGTTGTCCTGTGTATCTGACACCAAGACGTTAGTATAAGATCCTTCTGTAGACCTTCTGTGAAATCAAACCAGATGGTCTTTCTTGGGTAGGTACTAACCACTGTACTGGGACACGCCTCCACAAGACCTGGAGATGATCGGACCCACTGGCTAGACATCAGAATTAAATCTTTAAAATGTCACTCAGATCCGTAGACTAGATCATCTGACCAGACAGTACACAGTAGTTAATGCCTACCAAAAGTGTAAACCTTTGGACCAGTAACTTGGACTGACTGACGTGTGTGTCGGGGTGAAGACCGGACCGTCTGGTTTGATCCCACAGAAGATCTGTTACTAATGTCTTGGGGCCACAGATACCACAGAACCCCTTCAGAGGTCTCATGGAGTCAGCACCTTGATGAATCAGAGCTGTTGTGGCAGATGGTGTTGATGTTCTCGGAAAATTTACTGAGGCTCAGAGGAGGGGGAGAGGAAAAAAAAAAAAAAAAAAAAGTCTGGACTTTAATTATGTGGACTTTAATTATGTGGGTTTTTGGTAACATGACAAAACGGCCTCTCTGGACCTCTTCAGAATCATGACATTACAAAACTGATTTGATATCCAGTAAAACATTACCAGCAGGGGGCAGAATATCAAACACACACATGCACACACACACACACACGTTCTGTAATGATATAAAAGCATCGTGCAGGCATGACTCAGAGCCAAGCTGATCCAACACACATCACAGTAAGAGGATAAACAGATAAAAAAAAAAGCTGAAACATCTGTGAGGAATAAACCAGAGAATAAAAAACCCTCAGGCTGAAATAAAAGCTGAGGATTTGGAGCTGTAATCGAATAGAAAAATCCAGTTTGTAGAAGTCAAGCGTTTGTAATTATAAAAAAGGAAAGACAGCATCGTGTCCTCCTTTAATTTCAAATAAAACACTACAGCTGAGCTGCAGCATTCTCACACACACACACACACACACACACACACACACACACACACACACGCGTGCAGACACACACACACCTTGGCCAAGACTACAAGCAAAAATATCACTTGAAACAGCCTTGAGTTGTGTTTAAAACCTCACATTTCCCTCTACAGATTTAATAAGTGACTATAATAAAGACATCTCGACAGCTGACGGCTTCAGGTACCGACGGCTTCAGGTACCGACGGCTTCAGGTACCGACGGCTTCAGGTACCGACGTCATTTAGAAGTGCAGGATGCGTCAACGTGACCGATCAGTTCACATCTTATTGAGATCAAAAACTTCTAAGTTCTTAAATTATAACGACCAAATCAAAGCGTTCGCCCCGAGATGACGAGCTGCCTTACTTCTGCACCATGAGGGGAACTGATCCACTGAAGCCTTTATATAAACTCTGACTAAATATTACAGGAGAAAGTGAGGATTAAACTTTAAACAGTCGAGTGATAATCAGCATCGTTTAATAAAC
Organism: Duopalatinus emarginatus; assembly: GCA_028565595.1. NCBI lineage: Eukaryota > Metazoa > Chordata > Actinopteri > Siluriformes > Pimelodidae > Duopalatinus > Duopalatinus emarginatus. Next base: position 24,499,911 of record JAOVVF010000008.1, on the reverse strand, counting down.
ACTCCCCACACCCCCCCACAGAATTATAAAATTCAACACTGGGACACCAGTTCTCATGAAACCAGTTTAAAGCGTAACAAAAAGGCGGCGTTACAAAGGCACAGAGCCCTACACCACACACCTGCATCATAACATCTGGAAACAAACCAACCCCATTATAAACAGGAGACGTTTCAATTAAAGCGGCGTAAAATGAAATAAAATAAAAAAGGACACTCGTCTGCTCTCACTGTTGCCTCCGTGAAGGACGACAAAACGAACAAGATCCAGTGCACGAGACTGCAGGAGACTGAAGATGATGAATGAGACGGTGATGAATACGACCCCTGTTTCAGGAGCCCTGATCGTCACTCCGCTCACCGTCAACCTCCAGTTAAACCAGACCAGACAGCCGAGGCTTATTTATTTCCAGTGTTGAAACGAAAGATAAAATAAGAGCTTCCTGATACAAAATACTCCGACAGACAACTTCACGGAAGTTAGCAGCGACGCCGCATTCGAGCGCGCGGGGGATCAGCCGGGGCGGGGGGGGGATGTGTGTGTGTGTGTGTGTGGGGGGGGGGGG
>JAOVVF010000008.1:24444454-24452112 GCA_028565595.1 Duopalatinus emarginatus | reverse complement strand
GTACACACCACAGGTACACATCACAAGTACACATCACAAGTACACACCACAGGTACACATCACAAGTACACATCACAAGTACACATCACAGGTACACATCACAGGTACACCTCACAAGTACACATCACAAGTACACATCACAAGTACACATCACAGGTACACATCACAGGTACACATCACAAGTACACACCACAGGTACACATCACAGGTACACATCACAAGTACACACCACAGGTACACACCACAGGTACACATCACAAGTACACATCACAGGTACACATCACAGGTACACCTCACAAGTACACACCACGAGTACACATCACAGGTACACACCACAAGTACACATCACAGGTACACACCACGAGTACACATCACAGGTACACACCACGAGTACACATCACAGGTACACACCACAAGTACACATCACAGGTACACACCACAAGTACACATCACAGGTACACATCACAAGCACACATCATAGGTACACCTCACAAGTACACATCACAGGTACACATCACAAGCACACATCATAGGTACATATCACAGGTACATCTCAAGTACACATCACAGGTACACATCACAGGTACACCTCACAAGTACACATCACAGGTACACATCACAGGTACACCTCACAAGTACACATCACAGGTACACATCACAGGTACACATCACAGGTACACCTCACAAGTACACATCACAGGTACACATCACAGGTACACATCACAGGTACACCTCACAAGTACACATCACAGGTACATATCACAAGTATATACTTCAACACCTGCCTTTTAACCTAATAAGTATCTGGTCCAGTTTAAATCACGAGTCTGAGTAACTTCTCATTATTTACTCTGCAAATTAAATAACACATTTCCGGCTGTGTGATGTGTGTGTGTGTGTGTGTGTGAACGCTGGGAGTTTCACCATCCAGCCATGAGGAAACGCAGTCTTCTGTTATTTAGAGTGTTATTTAGAGAAACACTGAAGACGAGATGAAGAGAGAGAAACACTGCAGATAATAAATAAATAATAAAATAACTTCCATCATACCATCACAATGATAACGGAAAGAAAACAGAAGATACCATAATTGAAGTAAGTGTGTGTGTGTGTGTGTGTGTGTGTGTGCGCGTACTCATTATTATTACAGGTCCCGACTCATGTGGTCTGATATGTAAATAGCCTCACACCTCATTTGACCGACTGAAATCTAATTTGCACATGATGAGCTCACGCTGACCCGAGCTCATTTCCTTATTCCCAAACAGGAAGTGAACGGGTTCCAGTAAGTTCCTGAAAGACTAATGAGGAATTGCTGAAATAGATCAGCTTACACTGAAACAACCACAACAAAACCACCACCTCCACCTCCACCACCAGCACCACCACCACCACCACCACCTCCACCAGCACCACCAAGAACAACAACACTGCAGATATGTCACACAGACATACAGCAGGAGAGAAAAAACACCTGATTCATTAAAAAGTAGAAGAGGTCTAGAACCCATTATGGTTCTCCAGTTGTTTGTCTTAATGGGTTCCTGGTAGATCTGTCAGCAAGCTAAAAGAAAACCATCAGAGAACCCAAAAAAAAAAATAACCGTCTAATGAAAAGTGCTCTCATAATTCTTACAGGGTTCTACCTGGAACCTATTTCTGATAGGGTTCTACCTGTAAGGGATCATCAGTAATATATAACTGTATTCAGGCCCTAAACTCTTTTAATCCACAGCTTTACTCTTCATTCTAACAGCGCCATCTAGTGTCTGAGACACAGAACTGCAGAGGAACACGTTTAAATACTATCAGGACAAAAATATAATAATATATAATATAATAATAATAACAACAACAAAACAACAACAATAATATTACTAATTATTTATGTATTTATTTATTTATTTTACTCATTTAATTATTTAATAAATACTACTACCACTACTACTACTAATAATAATAATAATGAGAAGTTTTAAACATTAAAGACAGACAACAGAACCTTCATCATTTTAGAAACCTTTTAGAAACAAACAAGAAAAGCAAACAAATGAACTGGCAGTATGTGTCCAAAAGTATGTGCTCCCTGACCATCACACCCAAAATTATTCACTAAATGTTTCGTAAGGTTGACATGTATTTTTTATCGGTCCTTTTTGTGATTTCCTCATTGACAAAATTATTCAAGCCCTTACTCACATACATCATTGATAATTAGTCCAACTCCCTTTGGCAATAATGACGTCCTTCAGACATGAAACATTGCATAACACCAAGTTTCTTGCACTAATCAGCCGGTATCTTAGCTCATTCCTCATGGGCAAAGACCTCCAGTTCATTGACATTCTTTGGCTTTGCTAGTTGCAACTGCCTTCTTCAAGTCCAAGCAGAGATTTTCTGTAGGATTTAAGTCGGGCATTGCGATTGGTCACTCTAAAATCTTCCAGCCCTCCTGCAACCAAGCCATGGTAGAACTGGAGGTATGCTTGGGATCGTTGTCCTGTTGGATGGTCCAACATCTACCAAGCTTCAGCTTCGTCACTGACTGCATGAGCCACAGGCCGAAAGAATTCCAATTTCGTCTCGTCGCTCCAGAGAACAGCATCCCAAAACCTTTGTGGTTTGTCAACATTTTTGACATACTGGAGTCGACTCTTCCTGTGCTTGTGTCTCTTAAAATGTTTAATGTCATTGCTATCGATATGCTGGCTTATGAAGAGAAATCACCTCCTCTCTTGACTTCTTTGACCATTCCCATTAACTGTCTAGATGGAGCCGAGTGTCTCAGTCCTCAGTGTCCAGTAAATCTGCTTAATTGCTGCTCGTTATGGTTCTGTTCACATCTACAGGTGCTTTCAATGTCTAATTAAAAAATAAGATATAAAATAATTGTTGTTTGTCCTTGTTGTGAACGTTTCATTCCAGATTTATTCCCTTTACTGTTTTAATAACCTCCACCACTCTTCTGGGAAGGTTTTCCACCACGCAGGTTTTGGTGTGTGGCTGTGGGGATTTAAGGTGTGACTTTGAGGAATCAGGAGTGTAGCTGATGGAATTTATGGGTGTGGTTGTGGGGATTTAGTGATGTGGCTGTGTTATTTTGGGCATGGCAGATGAGATTTTGGGTGGGGAGTGGTTATGGGGATTTGGGGTGTGGCTGTGTGGATTTGGGGTGTGGTTGTGAGGATCTTGGGGTGTAAGTGTGGGCATTTGGAGGTGTGATGGGTGGGAATTTTGGGCTGGGGCTCTCATAATTCTGGGGCATGGATGATGGAATTTCAGGGTGTGCCTTTTGGGATTTGGGGTGTGGCTGTAGAGACATCTCATAGATAGATAGATAGATAGATAGATAGATAGATAGATAGATAGATAGATAGATAGATAATTTTATGTATTTATTGTTGATAATTGCAGTACCCTACATATAGCCTGCAGGGGGCATTAGCGAGCTTCCGGTGAGCGCGTGCCAGGAGACGAGTTTGCGCATCATTTCTGTAATCCACAGAACTGTACTTCACTATACAGTGAGACAGACAGAGACAGACAGACAGACAGACAGACAGGGCACATGCGGCAGTACACGAGCTCACACTGGGGTCACGTGCATTAATACGAAGACAGACAGACAGACAGAAAGAAAAGAAAGGAGTCCATACATCTGGATCAGGTGGGTTCATTTGACCGTGAGTCCGTTCAGTTGAACTGCGGTACCCGGATGCACCCTGTCACCCCACTTGACCACTACTGACCCCTGTCATGTCTGATTAGCTCTAACACACCCCTGTGTTCACCCTCACACACACACACATGGGTTCCTCCCCCTGGCCTGAGCCTGCATACACACTCCTCTTCCTCCTCACCCCCTCTTCCTCTTCCTCCTCCTCCTCCTCCTTCTCCTCAGAGTTCAGAGATCTCTATCGATACACTGTGTGTTCTGATTGTTTATAAAGCATGTCATACCCAATTCTGATGTGAACACAGGCCATGGCGTAAAGTCTAACTCGAAATGAAATGACATGTTGCTTTGCATTAGAGAAAACGAGGAGGAGGAGGAGGAGGGGGAGGGGGAGGAAGATGGGGTGATGAACATTGTGTATTAAAAATCTGTCCATAAAGCTGCACTGAACCGGAAGCCATAAACACACTCTGGGTGTCTTCCTGCTTTTGTCTTTCTTTCTTTTCTTTTTTTTAAATGTGTTCCCGTCTAATCTCTGTTATCTAAAGTCATTCTTTCCTGTTTGAGCAGCTGTGCTTGATCCAGATGCTGCCAGGCTGTTTACTGCTTGCGCACCAAAGTGACCACTTTGCGCAATTACGCGCCGGCCTTATCTCAGGAGAGGAAGCGTACAGACGGGCGTGTAGGGAACGAGTCGAGGGCACTAGTGCGCACTTTGAATCGGGGCCAGGCTGCAAAGACCGAAGATCAGATGGGTGATAAAGATCTGGTAAAACTGCAAGCAAATACAGACAGATGTGTGTGTGTGTGTGTGCGTGTGTGTGTGTGCGTGTGTGTGTTATATGCTGGAGGAGGTCAGCACCTGCATTTGCATTTCTCTCTCCTCCAACCGTCCATTAATCTTTTTTTTTTTTGTAAAAGACTTTACAGTACCCCCCTCCCCCTTCCCACCCCCCCAGATCACAGGTTCCTCAAACCTCAAAAATCCAACAAAGCCACTTGGTGGAACACGAGGAAATGTGTTTGAGTGGTGAGTAACAGATCTGTATCGCAGGTTCTGGTACCACATGTGGAGCGACAAGTGTGTATATATATATGTGTGTGTGTGTGTGTGTGTGTGTGTGTGTGTGTGTGTGTGTACGTGACTATCAGTGTTCAGCTCATTTTCCAGCCTTTCACAAAACCATTCATAATCCACACCATATAAAGGACCTGAATTTATCAACATGAGAAACTGTTTTCAATTATTGCAGTATGGAAATCACGTGAGCATTACACATCCGACAAGGTCACGTAAACAGACTAACAGGCTTCCATCGCTTCACCAACCACAGAGAGAGAGAGCAGCAAGAAAAGAAATTCAGTAATATTAAAGGATACACTTTATATATACTCAATTTTATAAATCTATTATCTGTTATTCACTAAAGTGGTAGAAACACTGGTACACCAGTCTAATATCAGGTTGGTCCCTGAAAACCCCAGACTTCCTCCAGAACGCTCCACAATCCTGTTGTATTCTGAGGTGGAGGATTTCTGTGTTCCACAGCGTGTTACATGACATCCCGGATGTGTTCGATAATGTTGAGATCTGGTGATTTAGATGTGAATGACTAATACCCAAACTCAGATGAGTGTTCCTCTAACCATAATCTGGTGTCTCTAGACGTGTGTGGTGGTCTATTGTCCTGTTAGAAGAGGACAAACCCGTCAGAATGAATACAGGACATGAACAGGTGGAACTCATCATACATAGTGTTCACCTGTCAAAGACGTAAGAGGTGTCCCAGGGGAACATGTGGAATATCGGATAAACAAGCCTCATAGCATTATGGAGCCACCAGCAGCCACTATAGTTTTTCTGGTACTTCAGTGTGTACTTTATACTTTTATTATTTGTTTCATACATTTTTCTGTACAATTTGTCCTGGACACTAAAATCAGTAAAAAAAATACATTTGTTTTGTTCAAAACAAAGTACACTCCTATAGTGTGTAGCTGAGATTCTAGTCTAGAGGAATTGGAGACTAAACCTTTTTTGTCCTGCATGTAGATCAGAAACCCAAAAAAACAATTAAAATTGAAACATTGAGCTTTTTATCTAGAATAAAAATGTCAGAAATCACGATTGACCACACTCCTATTGATCAGCATCATCTGTATAATATGTCTATAGCCAGACCCAGCAGCAGAGGGGGGCAGAATAAACTGTGACTCATTATCATTCAAAGCAACTGGCACTGAAACTGAGCGTTTGGAAAGAGCTGTTTTAGGCCGAATGAAAAGAAACCAGTAGGATTTGATCCATGTGATTAAAGAGCATCACAGACATTTCATTAAGACCTCAGAGAACTGAATTAACATTTCATTTGAATTGGGGCAGCCGTGGCCTAGTGGTTAAAGAACCGGCCCGTTCCCCCAGGCACTGTGGTTTGGGGCTACCCGCCACTCCGTGCAAGTGTGTTCACTGCCCCCTAGTGTTCACTGCACGGATAGGTTAAATGCAGAGGTCACATTTCTTTGTGTGCAAAACACAGTAGGCAAACAGTTCACTTTCACTTTAACTTTTCAGTTGTCACTGATTTAAACCGAGATGCTTACCTTCATTTGACTGTCTCCTCATATCATAGCATCTGTAACATAATCACATAAAAACCACCCAGATGAAAACACTGGCATGTTATAGTCCTGAATTAAACCATTCCAGATCTGTCTGGTTTTAAACACATACAGAGAGAACACAGCAGCAGAAGCCTCCAAAAGCAGCAGGACTGACAATTAAAAGAAAAGAGAACCTCTGATTGGGTGTGTTTTTATACACACCTTAATAACTGTGATTGTACAGCAGCCTTCGCAACGACACCAACAGCTAATTAGCCTTCACGTGTCAGCTGGATTATATAGAGAGCTCTAAATGTGGGTCTGTTTTACTGAACGGCCGTCTCAGGGAAAGATCTGGATATAAACACAAGATGTTTGCTAGTTTAGTTTAGCACTGGAGCTATGCGGCTAATATAGCTAGCAAGTAATGAACGTATGTCAGGTTCTTCAGTGATCGGAGGTCAATGCAGTCTACAATGTGTGTGTATGTGTGTGTATGTGTGAGACTGCATGAATGGGTTAAATGCTAAGGTCAAATCCATTTGTGTGCAAGCACAGTGGTCAATGAGTAGATTAATACTTTAGGATTAACGAGGATAGATGAGTTGATATGTGTGTGTATGTGTGTGTAAGTATGTGAACGTATATGTGAATGTGTGCTTGTGTGTATGTGTGCATATGTGTATGTGTGTGTTTGTGTGTCCGTGTGAGCGGGTGTTCCAGGACGAGGCAAATCGCCTGCCAGAATCCAGCGGCAATCCTGAAAAGAGCCACTTCATGTCCAACAATGGCTCATTTACTGATGAGAAAACATCATTAGAACCACGAAGAAAAGGAAAAATGTGAAAGAGTCCACAGTCAGGAACGCTGCCAGATCACAGGAGGATGAGGAGGGTGAATATCTGACAGAGGAGGAAAAACTCTCTCTCTCTCTCTCTCTCTCTCTCTCTGTGTGTGTGTGTGTGTGTGGGAGAGAGAGAGAGAGATGGAGATATAAATAGAGAATCTTCCAGAAGACTGCATTCCTGTGGTGGATGTTCCTGTAAACACTCCTCAGAAACAAAGCAGGAGGGATAGAGAAGAACACACACACACACACACACACACACACACACAGTTCTCATCATCTTCCTAAAACCTTTAACTGACTCTGTCTCTAATAAAAGAACCACACAGGAGTTTATTAACAACTGAGTGAACATTAACTTCATCACTGAATAATACAGAATATTTAATATACACATTATATTTAATATATCCACATTTTTATCAGTGGGATGTAAAATATGGAGATCTTAATGCCTTGTTTGTTTATTAAGTTTGTTAGTTATGTAGTAGTTGTTAGTCCTGATGTAGCCTGGAATATGCAATTTGTATATAA
>JAOVVF010000008.1:24439454-24441954 GCA_028565595.1 Duopalatinus emarginatus | reverse complement strand
ATACTCTTATATATTTTATATTGATGGCTTTTTAAAGGGCATTTTAAATGAGTCTGTGTAGATCTTTACAATAACGTCTTTCAATCAGTTCAGTATTGGAACAAACAGCTTCGTTCAGCTGTTGTTTACTTTGCTGACTTCTCCCTCAGTCTCCTCTTCAGGAGGTGAAAAGCTGCTCACTTGGGTTAAGGTCTAGTGATTGACTTGTCCAGTCTAACCTCTTCCATCATCAATAAACATTAGTGAGTCTGTATTTCATTGTGAATTCCCGTATGACCTTCTGGTGGTTTGAATTGTCATACCTCCACTCCTGCCCTATGGAAATTGTTGGTGATTCACTGACTGTTGTTTTTGTTATTTTGGTCACATCTTGTACAATGTTTCATTCACCACCTCCTGTTGTTTCCCCAGGCTGACTGGTTCACTGTCTGGTTGTTAGTACACCAGTGGTTTCTTCCTTTTTTCAGGACATTCCAGGTTGTTGCATTAGCTAAACTCTATGGTTGTGATTTTCCAGATTTTGGGTAACATTTAATGGTTCTGCATGTAGAGCCCTACAGCAGTGTGTGTTTTATTAAGAATAGTTTAAAGAAGAATCCTTTTGAGAGAGTAAAAGCCTGAATTAACTGTCTACATAGAACCATTAAAGAACCCTTAAAGAACGCTGGAATGATATCAGGTGTGTCCCACTGGCCAGTACAGCAGTGGAGGATGTGCTGTTCATGGTAGGGGAAAACGTGGGTCACGATCAGATATGTTCCACCTCTAGAATGAATGAAGCAGCAGTAGTGTTTGTGAAAGATTTAGTCAGTAAACTGGTAAAAGATGAAATATGGGTACTGGGGACCTTTGCACTGGTTTCCCCATACTGGTCTACACAGTATTTCCTCTTTTTATCCCAAATGATGCAATTAAAAATGAGTTGCTTTGGGAAATTTGTGAGTGAGATGAGGGAAAGTCTGCTGGGCTGCAAGAAAGCAGTGCTAAAACACTTTAAGAGAACCAGGAGAAGCAGGCGTCAACCAGAACCGAAACGAGTGAGGCTCCTAAAACAGGCCCTGAGAATAACACACCTGGAGTCCTAGGTGAAGGTTCATTCACTGCTCCATCACCAGAGAAAGAGCATGGACAGGAGGTGAGTGTTTGGACAAACCTGTAGATAGTGTAGATGATCAGGAGCAGGTCGATCAGGATCAGGTAGGTGAGTGATGTTCAGCTGAGGGCTCAGGAGGGGAATCTGGTGAGTGAGGAGTCTAGTAGGGATGCATGGAGTGTCACTGGTGGTGCTCAGATGAGAAGTCTTAAAGAACCCTTTCCCTCCTGAAATGTATGTAATAATGGATGCTACATCCAGATGTTAGAGTATATGCAGATGTTATTTACAGATGTTGTTGTGCACTGATGCTTTAATAAAAGAAGTGTAAAAATAAACACACAGCCTCGACATTTCTGCACCCCGGGATGAACACCTCCGACTTCCACAAAGACTTTTTTAAAAGTCTCCTCGGCACGAGCGCCGGAGTTTCTGATCGATATGCAAATCAGCGTGATGAATATGCATGAGCGCGCGCCGGTAATTGCACGTCAGCGCGGCGGCGCGCGGTAATTTCGGCGGCTCGGGGATCCTGCAATCAGCGCTCTATTCATTAACACCGGAGCCATTTCATCACGCGGCCACTCAAGTCTGCCAATCACCCCCCACCTTACACACACACACACACACGAGCGCAGAAAGCGACGTGGAAATAGTTTCAATTAGCAGCACGAGCCAGCGGCGCGTGGCGTGGTGTTAACGACTCTAAACACGGTATTTACGGAGCCTTTGAAGCCATGAATGGCCCGTTAACACACTGCGGGGGTAAAAGAAGAAGAAGAAGAAGAAGAAGAAGAAGAAGAAGGCAAAAAAACTTAACAAAAAAATCATTTCACGTGCTCGTGTCACCTTTTGCCCCACCACCTCCCCCCTCCCACCCCCGGGGGTTGTTGGCCCCGGTTACTTGGCAGTGTGAGCTCGCGCTCGTTACATGCTTGTTTCGGTGGAGAGCAACAATAATTACCCCCAAACACAAAAGGAACAATGTGGACAAAAATTAAACGTCCAATTCAGCGGCGCGCGCGAGGCTCGTGTGGCGTCTTTGTCCCAGACAGTCTGGAAGATCTGGCACGAGCCAGTCAGACACTTTTACTTTTTACTGTTTTACTAAAAGCTTCAGGAACGGTTTTTATTTTCTGATTTAAAACTTACAGGAGTAACATCAAACTCTCTCTCTCTCTCTCTCTCTCTCACTCTTTCTCAATCGCTTCAACTCAATTTTATTTGTACAACGCTTTCAATAATGGACATTGTCCCTGAGCAGCTGTACAGAAATAACAGAACAGTTTATACATTTATAGAATGTTTATAAATTTGATCCCTGATGAGGAGCCGGTGGTGACAGTGAGAAGGAAAAACTCCCTGAGATGACAAAAGGAAGAAACCTTGAGAGGAACCAGACTCATA
>JAOVVF010000008.1:24334650-24347960 GCA_028565595.1 Duopalatinus emarginatus | reverse complement strand
GTGTGTGTGTGTGTGTGTGTGTGTGTGTGTGTGTGTGTGTGTGTGTGTGTGTGTGTGTGTGTGTGTGTGTGTGGTCATGTCTGTGTTTGCTCCTAGACACAATGGACATAAGGACATTCTTTACAAAGAATTGGAAAGTAAGTACATTTTTTTCCAGTGGAAATGTTAGTGCAGTTATCTGGATAATTAACGTTAGGAGATCTATCAGCTAGCTTAATGATAGCTATCATTTAAATCTGTTTAAAATACACCAAAATGCAAGAAAAGGCATCTAATTCATTAAAAATTTAGTGGGGAAGGGACCATAATCTCATCTCCTCTATGTGCCTCTCACTCACTCAGTCACTCAGTATTTTATTGACCTGGTTCTCTAAACTCTCAGCTCATTCTCTACTTTACACTCAGTGAGCAAACACACTTTCATCCAAACATAAAACACAGGAGGCTACCTTAAATAAAGCAGTACAGACTGTAAACCCTGAACCAACTGCCCAAACCCAGTCACCACAGGCCCTATAACTGAGGCCATAGTTACACACCATGGTTTTCACAACAATGGAGGAAAATGCAGGAGGACGAGGACGAGGACAAAAACAGGACAACGCATCGTTACTGACATTGTCACATTTATTAATATCTATTCTTTGGCTTTATCTGCACTGGTCCGTGTCCTCCACAGACATCTAGTAAGCATGAAGCTGATACACAGGGTCCTGTTTCATATCCATCACCCTGTCTAACATGACACTGAGTACTGAGTATATGTCATGCTGTCATACGATGCTGTACTGATCGGTTTCAGAGGGTGATGGAGCTCGATGCAGCTGCTGTGTGAACACAAGTTCCTTTACACTGATGAACGTTGCCAAAACGAGACACAGGGGGACGTTACAGGACACCATGCCACAGTCCGTCCTGGGCAGCGTGGTGGCAACATCACCATGTGTGCAGCTAGAAGCCAGAATGATGGTGTGCATTATCATGCCACACGTGGTCCCTACAACACATCATCACCTTCCTTGACACACTGCAAGACATTCTTATTCTCCATCACCAGGGGGAGGAGCCAAAGCAGTCTAGGTATGTTGTTTCCACCAGTAGCATCACTGATCAAACACAACGTGATGTGCTCCACCTTCCACCATACTCTCAGTTCCTGAGTCCCGTTAAGGAGGAGTTCTTCTCAGCATGGAGGTGGAAGGTATATATGATCTGCAGCCCCTCCAACACTATCATTATCATTTAAAGTAACAGACACTGAAACTGAGCGTTTGGAAAGAGCTGTTTTAGATAGAGTGATAAAGACAGATGTAGGATTTGATCCATCTGATCCACTGACTAAAGAGGTTTATCAATACAGAGGACTGGACTGACCTGGGTTAGGACATGTGTCCTATTAATATAATAAAATGTCTCATTTGTGGACACCTGAAGTTATAAATGATGTGATTTTCAGAAGAATTGAATTGTTTTGTGGGATAAATAGGATGAATATACATCTATATTTACACCATCACCTCCACCCACCACTGCCCACTTTAACCAGCATGACATAAAGAGGAAGAAGAGGAAGTCTTTATTTATCACATAAACATTACAGCACATCCTTTTCTTTACATATCCCAAGTGATGCAGTTGGGGTCAAAGGTCAGGATCAGTGATGATAAAGACCCCTGGAGTAGAGAGGATTAAGGCACTCATGACCTTCTGATCTGATTTATTATCAGCATCAGAGCTGTTTTTTATTTTCAAACATATTTTTATAGATACGTTTTAAAATAAACTTATATTTTTTCTTTCACTCCTTCCAGAACATGGGGGGTGTAAACTTTTGCCCTGAGCAGTAATCTTCTGCTTTATTTTAGTCAATAATCTGAGTGGGTGATGAGTCTCAGAGCTGATGGATTTAATTTGTATCCAGTTTAATGCAGCATGAGGCTGAAATCAGCCCCAATAACTCCATATAATAACTACAGTGTGGTTTACTGTCCATGAGGCAGTCTGAAATCATCTCAGGTGTGTAGACTCAGAATTTAACACGTGTGTATACATGTGTGTGTGTGTATACATGTGTGTGTGTGTATACATGTGTGTGTGTGTATACGTGTGTGTGTGTATACATGTGTGTGTGTGTATACGTGTGTGTGTGTATACGTGTGTGTGTGTATACGTGTGTGTGTATACGTGTGTGTGTGTATACATGTGTGTGTGTGTGTGTGTATACGTGTGTGTATGTATACATGTGTCAGCAGCCCATTAAAAGCTTGGACACGGTGTATACGGTAAAAATTAATGGAAATGAGATCAAAAGCTCAAAATAATTTTATTCTTTTTTTTTTTTTTACAATAATATTGGCTTTCTGTTCACTTCCATATACAGTATAAAAAATTGGTATGAAAGTACCTACATGTTCCGGCACCTTCTCGTCTTTCTGACCTTTTTCATAGGTGATCAACACTTTCTTCTGTTTATTATTTTACTGTTTTCTTGCGCACAGTAAAATGTCCCTGGGAACCTTGAAAAGTGCTTATAAAAAATCTATTATTATTATTATTATTAATAAAAAATAAATAATATCTTTATTTAGTTTCCATATATTTAGTAAAAGAGTGAATGAACACATGAACAATTAACACTGTAACAGACGGAGGCGTGTTTATTTCTAGAAGGTTGCTCATGTTATACAGCTGTTCCTGGACCAGAAGTAAAGTTGTGCTTTACTTGTAAAGTAGTGCTGGGACTTGAACCCCTGAACCCCTGACCTGCTGCGTTCACACACGACCCTGATCATCATCATCATCATCATCATCTCTACACTCCACCGTTCACACAGTCATCACTGTGAAAATCAGTCACTGATTCACTCACGTCTGTTCTCTTCTGTTGGATCAGTTTCTTATTCATAATTAAAACATTATAACACAAAGTGTCTCTTCTGTGTTATAACGATAATGGTGTGTCTACAGGAGCACATTTTGACAGTCGCTATAGCAACAGTCCATTAACACTGATGTGTAAATTTGACAGTAATGGATTAAATGCACGTGAGATTGTTAATACGGATTATAACAGTCGGGTTCAGCTGAGGGCTTTTTCTTAGAAAGGTTCAGAGCTGCTGAAGATGTTTATACCTGCTCATAGCTGCTTGTGTGTTTATAGCTGCTTACATCTGTCTGTAGATGCTAATAGTTGTTTATAGACACTTCTAGCTGTTTATGGCTGCTTATGTCTGTCTGTAGCTGTTTATAGCGGCTTAGTTATTTATAATATTTTATAGCTGTTTATAGCTGCTTATAATTATTTATAGTTGTTTATAGCTGCTCATAGTTGTTTATAACTGTCTATTGCTGCTTTTGAAAATTAGGGTAAACCATTTATTGACCACCATGCTTACACACAGTGGAATTTAATCTTGGCATTTTACTCTAACCCTGTAATCAAACACACACACACACACACACACTAGTGAACACACTTCCCCTGAGCCGTGGGCAGCGTCTGACTACAGCACCTGGGGAGCAGTTGGGGGGGGGGGGGGGTAGTTGCCTTGCTCAAGGGCACTTCAGCCATGTTTAGTTGGTTGCAGGAATCGAACCAGTGGCTTTAACCGTTCCTTAAACACAAGCCCATGGCTGCCCCTTTATGTGTTTATAGCTGATTATAGCTGCTCATTGTTGTGTATAACTGTTTGTAGGTGTGTATAGGAGCTTGTTTGTTTACAGCTGCTTTAAGCTGCGTCTGTATCTGTAGCTGCTTTTAACTACAGTTGCTTATAGCTGTTTATATCTGTCTATAGCTGCTCATAACTGTTTATAGCTGCTTTATGCTGCTTTCAGCTGCATATCTGTCTACAGCTGATTATAGTTGTTTATAACAGGTTGTAGCTTTTTATAATTAGTTGTAGCTTCTGTAGTTGTTTATAGTTATTTATGCGACACCATTAAATGTAACTGTAAATGGATAAAAATGTCATGTCATGTCAGTGTTTAATAATACAACACAGTTAAAGGAATAAACCACAGGAGTATAATGAGTAACAGGATCTCGGCTTGATCCCGGCGTGGTGAATTATTTTCCTCTGAGGTGTTATATCCTGTCATATCTCAGCTCCTCCGTGACCTTTATTACTGTTACAGTCACGTCTGCTGCTGCCGCCGCCGCCGACAGACGCCATTGTTTCCTCTTTTCTGATAAGGATTTAATCTACACACACTTCTTTCATGAGCCAGCAGCTGCCCTGAGCCCCGGTCAGAAGTGTGTGAAGGTCTACCTGTCACACCTGGGCCACACTTTTCCGCTCGGTTTCTTCTCTTAAGATCTGCCATCACCCTCTCAGCCTGCGTCCTCTCCTCTCGTCCTCTTGTCCTTTTGTCCACTCGTCCTCTCTCACCAGACCCCCACAGATGTCAGAGTCCCTCTTGTCAGCTTCTCCTTTAAACTGCACCAGCTGTGGGCTTTTATTGAAGCTGCCACGCGCCGACGCCGGGGCCTGATAGTAATCAGACTGGAATCAGAGCGCAGGATTTAAAGGCCGTGTGTCGTGAAGCTTTATCGCTGACGAGCGACTGCGAAAAGACACGCAGGCCGAGCCGAGCCGAGCCGCCGCACAGCCCCTTGCTTCAGACACAATAAACCAGGCCTTGTTTTGTCTACAGCCCTACCTCACACCTAAACGCTTTATAAACATCTGGAACAGCAGCAGTCTTCATCACGCTGTAGAAGAATGGGCTTCTTTACTTCACCCACCGAGCTGTTTATACGCCCAGACTCACGCAGGCGCCACGGAAACCTTTATTACTGCTTTAATATTTACAAATAATATCAATTACAACTCACAAATTCATCATCACAACATTACAGGACTTTTCTATAACATAACATACAACACGACTCGGATTCCATCATTGGATACACACTGTAAAAAAAAAAATGACAGCAAGGCATCAGAAAAATACTGTAGGAAAAAAAAACATAAACGTAGACAAACTATAAATAAGTAAATAAATAAATAAAAACACTGGGAAAAGATGAGGGTTAGGTTCCGTAGTCAAGGGCACTTCATGGCATTCCAGGGATCAAACCGGCAACCTTCCAGACATGAAGCCTGTTCCTTAATAACAAACCCACGGCTTAGTTACTGCTATTATTACAAAATGTAGAGTAAATCTAGAGCTGTTTTACATGCAAAAAAACAAACAAATAAAAAACATAAATTATGAAGAATAAATAAAAAATATAATTGTAAATAATACGTAAATATTAAACAAATAAAATCACATCACAAAAACTTAAAATCAACAGTTTTGCAATTTTTTTTATTAAAAATACATTAATAAAGTATCAAAATAAAAAAAGATTTTTTTCAAATTATTTTTTTTTTTCTCTAACTGTACACTACTGTGTAAAATATGTAATAGATATTTATTTATTTATAAATTCTGCATTATTTAATTACTACTAAAATATTTTATTACATTTCCAAACTTCATTTAGCATTTTATTTAAATAAATAATGTTGTATTGATTGAGTAGTAAAAAATATTTTATAACAAATATTAAATAATTAAATAATTGTGTTGTATGTCAGTAAAAAAAAGCAACCTGCCGTTTATTTTTAATAAACAGCCCCCAAAAAAACTTTATGAAGGTTCCTGAGTTTTACTAGTTGACTGAAGTGGACAGTCGTAACCGTGTGGAAGAACCGTGTCAGATTCTCCAAGACCTCCAATAACACCACCATCACATTTCATTATAAACATGTTTACACTGGACCTCAGAGTTAAAAATATATATATAAAATCACCTGTAATATCTTTATTAGTGTTTACTGAACACTGTGGGACTTTTATTAAGTATTTACATTATTTACAGTTTTTATTTTTACACAACTGGACGTTGTGTACATTAGAGACTGGGCTGCTGCTCTTCTCAGTAATGAATTCTGTGTTCTGATGGTTACTTTGATTAAAAGTCTCTAAAAACTGTTAAAAAAATCTTTAATTAGTTTCTATTTAAACTAAAAATATAATTTATAAAAGTTTAATTTTACAAAGTTAAATAAAGTTTTTTCTTGTAATTTAACTTTTTTTATAAATAGAGGAAAAATCTCTACATTTTGTTTTGTGTTTTTGTTTAAAGATATAACAGTTTATCACTTATTCAAATAAATCTTTAAATAACACATTTAATGATACTCTTGTTTTTTCCTACCTAATTTAACAAATGTAAAGTAGAAACTTGTAAATCACATCACAATTCCAGCGATATCTGTGTATTGTGATTAATTATGATGATTATTATTATTATTATTTTTATTATTACTGTCGTTATTATTATTATTTTGACTCAGTTTGTTTGGAGTTTATTTCAAGGTTCTGAATCATTTCACAAAAATATCCTGGTCACTGAGTGATTTCAAAAATAAAATAATAAATATGTAAAATTATTATTAATCACTGATTTATGTTCAATTGTAATAAATTAATGAAAAACTAATTATTATAATAATTTTGATGATAGTTAAAGGTTTTCCCTCACATTAATGAACTTAAACTTTAGTTAAATCCTCGTTGTTATAATATGGAAACTCGTTTTAGAAGTAAATTGTCTCTGTGTTTGTTGTGTTGTTTCCTGGACGTTTTCTTTTTTGTTCCACTAGTCAAATGAACGGCTGTTTACTGAAGTCATGTTTTTATCAGATCGAGTTGTAAACACAGCTGGAACAACACCAGCCGAATCCATAATACAGTTATTATAATTATTTTGGATATTGCGTGACAGAACATAGGTAGGTGTGAATGAAAGATTTATTTTATTAATTCACAGGGTTACTATAATAAATACAAAACCATTCATTTATAAAAAAAAAAATAAAATGTAGAATATAAATGAGCTATTAAAGAGACACAGGATGAAAATAAACAATGCTGAATAATGTCACAGTCACGTGTAAACGTGGCCTTATGTATTTGCTTTATTACCAAAAACACTTTTATTTCCTGCTACAAACATGTTAAATATGAGCTGATGTCCCACAAACGTCCTGAATTTTATATATATATATATACATTTATAAATTTCCAGTGAACAATTTCGAAAATCTGAAATTTAATTTTCTTTTCTGTTCATTACTAAGTTATTTTTTTCTCTCATGTCCAGTTCACCTTTAAAACAAAAATAATTTTTGTATATACTTGTCCGTCTGTCTGTCTGTCTGTCTTTTATTTTATTTTATTTTATTTTGTCTATTTTATTTTCTCTGCTCTCCTCCACGTCCTTTATCTTGTGTGTATCAGACCAGCGTCGTCTGAGTAAAGCTGAAGAATCAGAAATTAAGATCAGAACTGTGTGTGTGTGTGTGTGTGCGTGTGTGTGTGTGTATATGAGTGTGAGAGAGTGACTGTGTGAGTGTTTGTATGTGAGAGAGTGTGAGTGTGTGTGTGTGTGTGTGTGTGTGAGAGTGAGAGAGTAAGTGTGAGAGAGTGTGTGTGAGTGTGTGTGTGTGTGTGTGTGTGTGAGAGTGAGAGAGTAAGTGTGAGAGAGTGTTTAAAAGAAAGTGTGTGTGTGAGTGTGTGTGAGTGTGTGTGAGTGTGTGTGTGTGTGTGTGTGTGTGTGAGTCAGTCAGTCTGCAGTCCTCTCCCTTTATCAGTAACATCTTTAGAATTTGTGGTAAAGTCCTAAAATGAAGCCCTGAGAACCTCGTTATCCGTGAGTCACGTCAGAGACATCAGACGAGACCAGTGTGTTGACAGCCATCTTGGCTCCGCCCCTTTGATAGGAGGAGACCATGAATCCTTTAATGAGATCACTCTCGATGTCTCACTGTTAAAATCTGGCCATCGGTCATGTGTCATTTTAATGATGTTGCAGCTTCTTTTAAAATAGCTGTTTCCATGGTAACGGGGCGATGGCTTCAGCTAAAGCTGGGCAATACGACAAAATCATCACATCACGAATATGACAAAGGCGTGTCTGTGGTGCATCTTACGTACAGCACAGCATAAAACAGCTAGATTATTTTTTAAAACTCATAGAATCTCAAAAAAGCCTATTGTAAAATATCACAATATTGATGTTATCGCCCAGCCCCAGGATAGACATTTCTGTGTTTTTCGCTTTTAAATCTATTCATTAAAACTCTTTTTCAACAATATAATTTTATCATTTTAATTTTATTAACTGAAAAAGGGATGGAGCTTATTGTGATGCAACCACCACCATGTTTCCACTGTTATAATCCTGTTACAGCACTTGGTGAAATTATGAATGTTTGATACAAGGTATAAAAACTCTTCTATTTCTTTGGATTCTGAAATAATTGAGTTAAAATCTATAGATTATTCTATAGATTATTCTAGTGTTATTGCCCCCTTGTGGTTAAAGGGAAGCATTACAGTAGTTTTTGATGCTTGTTTATTTATTTGTGTTTTATTTGAGAATGAAGATAATAAAAAGGTTTGTGTGTGAGACTGATCCTATATATATAATCATGTTATAATCAGACATGAGTCTATTTATACATAAAATATATTTATTTATATATTTATAATATAGATAAAAGTGTTACATTTTTCCCCTTTGATCTTGTGTGTGTTTTTCTGTACAGACATGGCGTCTAGCCGTCTAGGCCTCCTGCGTCCGTTGCTCTGCTACATTAGAAGCCCTGTTGTACCCAGCACACGAGTGCCTCCTCTCACTCATCATCTTTGCCCCCATGTTGTCGTCTCTCCACCTTGTTACGCCCGCCCTTACGCTACCAAGAAAAGTAAAGGTAAGTGTAGCGCCCACATGACTTGTCCGGCCACGCCGAGCGTTTCAAAGAGCCGCGTGCGAGGGTGAGCTGGGGGTCGAACCTTTGTTCTGGGACAAAATCTGGGCTCTTTAGTTGTAGTGCTTTCTTTGGTTGAGTGAAGTGGCCACATGAGAGGACGAGGAATTCCTGTCGTCTTGCTTTCATATGTAATGGCACTGATGATCCACCAGCATGCAGGCGACTCCTTTCATTTCTCCATCTGTAGACTTTAAACCCTCACATCTCTCCTCTCGTCTCTCCTCTCATCCTCTCCTCTCCTCCAAACGGCCTCTCTGAAGCAAAAACAAAGAGCCAGACGGCTAAAGTGAGCATCAACACCGCCCTGGTGGAGAACATCATCAGCCTGGATGAGGTGAAGGAAGACATGGCCGCAGTGCTGGATACGCTGAAGGACGACTTCAGCCGCAACCTGGGGATCAGAACATCACCAGGTCAGCATTACCTAGATTTGTAATAATGTTTATAAAAAGGTTTACATACGGCATTGGGGTTCCTAAAAGTGTTTGTGAGAAGGTTCCTGACACGGTCTGGACTTCTGAGCTTCTTTAACTCCTGAAGATTTAAAGGGACCAGAAGGTTGTAATGAAGAGAACTGGGTTCAGAAGAAGTTCCTGGGTTCCTGAATGGGGTTCAAGAGAGTTCTCAGGATCAGGTTCTCCAGGTCAAAAAGGTTCCTGGTCTTTATAAATTTGATAAAGCAGTTTCTGGTTTGAAAGAACAGGTTCCTGAGATGAATAAACACCTATACATTGTGTGTGTGTGTGTGTGTGTGTGTGTGTGTGTGTGTGTGTGTGTGTGGGGTGGAGGTTATGTCAGGGTAAAGCAGCATTGTTTCACCTCCATCTCCCTGAGGAATTACTCCACAAGCATCCATTCACTGATCCATTCTGGTGTGGTTCTATTGTTCCCGGAGGTGGGAACGTTCTCCGTGTTTATGGTCATTCAGGGTCAAATCTGATCACCTCAGACCGGTCTGGGCGCAACAAGGTGGATGTTCTCTGACCTTCTGACCTTCTTGTTTATTCCCCACCCATTTCTCTCTCTCTCTCTCTCTCTCTCTCTCTCTCTCTCGGATTTGGATCTGTCCAGCATCTGATCTGGATGAGAACCCGGCCCTGCATGACATCATTACTTTAAGAGGGACTGATGGTCATCTGGGGCTCATTACTGAGTGTGTTTTTGTTGTGGAGGAGGGGCGGGGAGTCACCTAAACTGTGGGAAGGAGGTGACGAGGCACCGGAATAATGCGACAACACGGCATCTGGTCGCACTGCGGTTCTGGAACCCTGACGATTCTTTCACTTGTACTTTCATTTCAGCATTGTAGAGGTTGAACATCTCTTCGGACTGGTTTGGATCATCTCGAGTGCTTCGAGTTGACCACAGATGAACAGTGTAGTGTGAAGTGATGGCATAAAGATGAACTGTTGAGTTCAATCCTACAATGCGGCAGTGTTACAGAAACAGGTTCCGGAATAGGCTCCTGGTTTTCCTAAAAGAGTTTCTGGGTTGCCAAAAGGGTCCTGCATGGGTTCTTTGACTGTCAGAGTTTCCTCAAATTCTGACTTCCTGCAAAGCTTTCTGTGTTCCTGAAAAGATTTCTGCATTGATACAGTGAAAGGATCTTTATCCTGAGGTCCTGTGAACAGTTCCTTGGCTATCAAAAAGTTTCCTGGGTTTCAAAGAGGTCCTCAGCTGCCAGAAATTTCCTGAAATGGAAAAATTCCAGGTTACCAAAATAGTTCCTGTGTGGGTTTTTTGACTCTCAAAGACGTCTCCTAAATTCCTGACTTCCTACAAAGCATTCCGTGTTCGGAAAAAGATTTCTCCGTAGGTTCCTTGGATCATGTGAAAGGTTTCTTGGCTACCAAAATTTATGGTTAGGGTTTTGAAAAGAGATCCTGGGTCACCACAAACTTTCCTGAATACCTGAAAAGGTTCCTGTAATAAATAAGCACCTATACACAGGTCAGCCGTGTCTGTGTGAGATAGAACTGGAGCTCTGGGTGAATCAGGGTTGAAGAACTTCTCTGATAGAGCCCATCAGCTGGGATCTGCTTTAAGGATGGAAATCAAACTGAAATCAATTTAAACGAGGTCTGTGAGTGACATGATTACGGAATCATGATCAGCTTCCGGTTTCCTTAAAGAATTCCTAAAATTCCTAATGAAAGAATTCCTGAATTGTCGAAGGGGCCTCAAGTCAGGAGCGGAGTTCCTGAGAAGATTAGATGAATAAGTTCCTGGGTTCCGGTTCGGGATTTAAGAGATCGCTCCGTTGCGAGCCTTTCCAGACTCCAGAAATGATCCGGGATTGATGAAGGAGTTTCTGGTTTTGAAGTAGAAGGTTCTGAAAGGTTGTCTGTACACAGTTCTGAGGGATCACAGCTACTGAGAGTTGTATTTTTCACTGAAGTACATTAGGAACTAATGAAAGTGTCCTTGAGAACTTGCACTGACACTGGAGACTTCTTCTTTTATCTCCATTTCCCCGTGTTAGAGATTATGCACGTCTTTTTTTTTTTTCCTCTACGTTTTACGTGTTTATATTATATCAGTGTGAATAAACTGTTACTATAGAAACGACTGGTGACTCTGGTGTAAAAATATGAAGCACTTTTCTGGTGTCTTCGGTGTTTTAAGTGTGTAATGATATTTAGAAGTGGGTTATAAAGAGTGTTTATCAGTGAATGCGGTCTTTATCTGAGCACTGCGTGACCTTTGGGTGTTTTTCCGCTGGAGAGGGCACGAGGTGATGGCACGACCAGGAAGAGCTCAATTGGTTAATAGCCTCTGCGTTGATCCTGATCCTTCTGTAATGGAGGAAGCGGCAGTTTGAGTCCGGGGAAACGTTTACAGATGTGAGACAGGGCCAGGTAACACACACACACACACACATACGAGACAGGGACCTGAGGCACACTCATCCAGGCCATGACCAATCATTATGCACGGGCGGCAGCCAGGGCTGTTGCTCATAGTCGAGGCACGCGCTGTTCCTAATGACAAAATGGAAGTTTGGTTCTCTTTAAAATCACGTCTGTGATTAGGACTGGCTCCGATTCCGATGGCAGTTTCACAAACGGTGTAATTTTTTTTTCCAGGTACTGCCTGGAAGATGGAGACACGGGGTTATGCTAGAATACGGTATAAATATGGCCTTTTTGGCGCAGGCCTGTGCCGAGCGCGAGGGAAAGAAAAAGGCCCGCGTGCAGAAGGAATGACGGTAGATTTGCGGCGTGTCTGGCGTGAGACAGCTAGTGAGGTAAGACAGGAGAGACGGCGAGACGAGGAGCAGTGGTGTGTGAAGAACTGCAGATGAGTGGAGGAGACGTGCTGGCGTGAAGCTCTCGGCTCTCCGCCTTGAGAAGGAGCAGAGCGAGGAGGTGGAACTGCTCAGACTCACGAGTCAGGCCTTGCTCTCTGTTTCCTGATCTTACGCTCAAATTAAAGAGAAAGGAAGAAAGAGTGCAGAGGGGCAAAAAAAAAAAAAAAAAAAACCTGAGCCAGGAATCCGTCCCTTCGCCCATTAACACGGCTGTTAAATCTGTGGGCTCTGACCATCAGGTCCTGTTTATCAGGTGGTTTTTAAATCGCTGCTCTGTCGAATCCTGCGTTCTGATTGGTCGAGAGGTTTTCTACAATCTTAGCAGGTTTATATAACTATAAATGTACTCTATGGTTGCCATAGTAACAGCACGCTAGCAGGGACGCGTCACGTTAACAGACTTTTGTAAGTAGATGTTATGGACCTTTCATGGAAGGAGTCTCCAGTGTCAGTGTTTTAATGGTTTGGAGTATGATGCGGTATTGATGCCCGGTGTGTATCTGTGTGTTGTTGTGTTGTGTCTGTAAACAGGTGCGCTGGATCACATCACCGTGAGCACCAGGGACGGGAAATTCCCCCTGAACCAGCTCGGACAAATCTCCATGAAATCTCCGCAGCTCCTCATCATCAACATGGCCAGTTACCCTGAGGTACACCGTTTTTTTACACACGTAGAAAAGTGAAGGAAAAAAAAGGACAATGAACAGAATAAGAAAAACTCTACACAGGTGTAGATGAGGAGAAAAGAAACAGGACTGAGTCATTAAATTAGAGGGAAATGACTAACATGGTTAAAGATGGCCGCCGTCCCAGCTGGAGTTTTGGTTTTGATTTGGAACATTCCATTCAGAAAACAGAGAGGGATGGAGCGAGTCAGGGTTCCGAACGGCGGAGAGACTCCGTGTTTATTGGTATGGTGCGTGTTAACATGGCAGCGTTTCGAGAGAGTCAGTGAGTCAGTGTTCAGCATTACAGAGTCAGTAAGTCAGTGGTACAGAGCGAGTCAGTGAGTGGGTTCAGTCAGTATTCGGTGGTACAGAGTGAGGAGTGGTACAGAGCGAGTCAGTATTCAGTGGTACAGAGCGAGTCAGTATTCAGTGGTACAGAGTGAGTCAGTATTCGGTGGTACAGAGCGAGTCAGTATTCAGTGGTATAGAGCGAGTCAGTAT
>JAOVVF010000008.1:24278962-24289607 GCA_028565595.1 Duopalatinus emarginatus | reverse complement strand
GTGTGTGTGTGTGTGTGTGTATGTGTGTGTGTGTGTGTGTGTGTGTGTGTGTGTGTGTGTGTACTCATTGTTGTAGTGTTACTTAAAGCTGATGGAAGTAGTTGCAGAGTTGCATTGTGCATTTAACAGCACCCTCAAGTGGCCACTTCTGGAATCTACACACTAAAACACATTTCTGAGCGCGTGAGTTGTAAAGTATTATAACAGGTCATTAGGTATATTAGGTGAATGAGTGTGTGAATGGTGCTCTGTGTTGGACAGATATTCCAGATCCACCCCACGTGCTTAGTGAAGATTTATATACATATATAAAAATTTAGATATAGGTATAAAGATATAATGTATGAAAAGTAAACTTACTGAAATGAAGAGTAAATGAAACGGAGTGTGTATTAGATGTGTGTTATAGGGATTAGTCTCCTGTTCTGATCTCAGGTCCTGTTACACAGAACTGACCCTGGATCTGTTTGCGCTTGTGGGCGTGGCTTGTTCGTGCCACGTGCTTGCGCAGCGGGGGCGCGCAGACAGGTACTGTGATTTACTCAGGTGAAGTTGAGGATGTGTGTTTACGGCTCGCGCTGTCGGAGTAAAGCGGGTTATTATTATTATTATTATTATTATTATTATTATTATTATTATTATTATTATTATTATTATTATTATAAAGAGTTTATAAAGAGAGCTTATAGAGTATGTAAGATGTGTCAGTGTGTAGTGCGGGTCAGGCTGCTGTGGAACCTGGGCTTGGTGTTGGTGATGATGATAAACCGGCCTGTAGACGGAGGTGAGTTCTTCATTATAAACTGAACATCTGTCCGCCTTCATCACCCCACCCCCCACCATTATTACCCTATTCATTATTCCATATGCCCCATTCCCTCCTCTCTGTTCCCTAATGCACAATTCCCTATCTGTCTGTCTGTTTATCTATCTATCTATCTATCTATCTATCTATCTACCTATCTGTCTATCTGTCTATCTATCTATCTATCTATCTATCTATCTATCTATCTATCTATCTATCTATCTATCTATTGATCTACCTGTCTGTCTGTCTGTCTGTCTGTCTGTAGTAAAGATGTGGACTTCAGATGTAAACTGTTTTGACATTTTAATAAGGCTTTTATAATAAATAATTAACTTTTTATTTATACATTTCTAATAATTGTTGTGATAATTTGAATTATAATGAATTAATTAAACATTGTTGATTGTATCCCTAAAACTTGAGGTTGTGAATGCTTAATAAATAATATAAAAAATAGTAATATAATTTGTAAAAGGCATATGAGCCACGTGATAAAATAAATAAATAAATAAATAAATAAATGCTGCTGCTGCTACGGCTACTATCATCATTATCTTGATTATTTCTTTAATACCACAGAAAACCACGACAGGTACTTTTTATCCGTTTATGGATACCAGTTCTGCCCTGAAGATGTTGAACAGTTACAACTTGAACTCTGACTGTTACAAAGTACTGACACTGGAGACTCCTTCCATAAATGTATAACATCATGTGTCTCCTCATTCGATACTGTATCAGTGTGCACTCCAGAGTAGTCGTATCATGTGAGATAATACAGTGTGTTCATTCACACAGCTCATCTCTCTTATCCTGATCCTCTTCCATAGATAATGTGTAATCCTGACTGACACGCTGCTCTAGATACGCTGCTGCTCTCACTGCTCTGCTTTTAAAACACACGCCGTGCTTTAACTTGCATTTATTGAATTCTGATAACGCATTAATGCCAGCTGCACCACTTAGTCTGTGTAATATGCTGTAGGGCATCAGTAGAGTGATGTGTGTGTGTGTGTGTGTGTGTGTGTGTGTATGTGTGTGTGTGTGTTCTCAACCAAGGAAAGGAATGTGTGGGCTGACAGTCAGTCAGTCAGTCAGAACACAACTGTTACCTTTCTTAACCCCACAGCTACAAATCACTGACCTTGTTTTCTTTTTTCACCACTTTTTTTCACATCGATATTGAATGTACAGATCTCAGACGTCAGAGTCTGTGTTACTGACCTGAAGTTGATTATTTTCCTTTAACAGCGTTCCTTTAAAAGTGTCCTCACTTATCGAAGCATTGATTTGAATAAGTGAATAAGTGACAAATACAACTCGTCTGTTTATAGTTGCAATCAGTGTTGTGAAATAATAAAGTGAAAGCAAAGTGATTGACCTACTGTGCTTGCACACAGAGGATTTTGACCCATCTGTGCAGTGCAACACACACACACACACACACACACACACACACACACACACACACTAGTGAACACAAGCACCAGGGGGCAGTAAACACAGTGGGAACCAGTTGGTGGATTTGGTGCTTTGCTCAGGAACACTTCAGTTGTGTCTTGTTGGTTCGGCGGATCGAATCAGCAACCTTCCGGTCACAAGACCAGCTGCTTAACCTCGAGCCATGGTTGCCCCCTAATGTACATGAAAGTATTTATTTCCTGTTGTCATGCTCATTATAGCAGCTATAAACAGTCCTTCCATCACTAGAGTGTCTTTGTTTTCATGTTGATGTTAAAAAGACAAAAAACTGTCTCTTGTTACCAAGAAACAACAAAGCATAAAACCTAAAGTTACAGTTTTATCTCTGACTGTTATCAAAGCCCTGACACTGGAGACTCCTTCCATAAATGTCAAACATAAGAAAACTCTGCACTTACAACCTGCTGATAAAATCTTGTCCTCATTTTTACAGCCTCTTTCTATGGAGATGGTTTTGTGCAGCTGAAGACTGTCGAGTCCTCCAGTAAAAATTCCCTACATGTGCGATTTCAGACCTCCAGCGCAGACGGGCTGCTCTTCCTGGCTGCCGGGGAGACAGATTTCCTCTGGGTGGCGCTGCAGGCGGGACGTATTCAGGTGAGTGGTTTAGATAACTTGTACACCTCACTGTCACAATAACATCGAGTAAAGATGGGAGTTGAATGCAAAGATACCGGGGGGGGGGGGGATAGGGGTTGGCAGCCGTGACCTAGTGGTTAGGGATCTCATGACTGGAACGTCCCGGGTTTGATCCCTGTACAGGGCAAGGCATCTAACTCTCCATATTGCTCCCTGGGCACCGTGGTTTGGGGCTGCTCCCCGCTCCGGGCAAGTGTGTTTACTGCCCCGAAGTGTTAACTGGATCAAGTGCGTCCTAGGTGGTGTGCATACTACATTCTTGCATACTAGAAGTGTATACTAGATTAGCAGTTAAAAAGTATATACTCGCTCCAACCTAGTAGGTAGTGTTCAAGTGTGCCATTTCAGATGTAGTCCATGCCTTGGTGGGTCAGAGCTGTTTCAGCAGCTGTTTAGGATGTGGTGTTAATGTTATGGCTGACCAGTGTATATCACAGGTATAAAATATAAGGTAGGTGAGATCTAGTACAGCAAAACCACTAGTTGTGTTGTAGATCTTGTGTTGTATATATGACTGTGACACACCCTGGAATAAACCGACCCACTGTATCTCTGCACTCTAATGAATAGGAAACTACTTAATCAGCATTTATTTAGTATACTGTAAATCTCGGAGACTGGATCCAGCACATCCTAAAGCTCAGGTACATACCATCCTGACATAAAGGTCTCATACACTGTTGATTAATCAGTAGGTTCAGGAAGCCCAGAAGTCGACTCTTACACTTAAACATCTGTCTGATGTAATTTTAAAACAAGCCCTCGCTTGTCCTCTCTGAGTCGAGACGACTGAGAAGGTGAATATATGAACTGGTGATCTTAACATTATGTAGGAAGATATTTGAAATGAAAGAAAAGAAAAGTGAACTATTTGCCTACTTTGTTTGAACACAGAGGAATGTGACCTCTGCATTAACCCATCCGTGCATTGAAACACATACACCAGTGAACACTTGGGGGCAGTGAACATACTTGCCCAGTATACAGTGTTTAGTACCTACCAAAAGTGGTCCACGTAAAGACAACCAGTGAACCAGTGACAGGATTACAGGACACCAAGACTCACTGATGTATGTAGGGTGTGTTTAAAGACCGTCTGGTTTCCATCCCACAGAAGATCCACAGAAGGATCTATTGCTAACATCTTGGTGCCACAGAACACCTTCAGAGGTCTTGTTTATGGAGGTGGTTTATCCAGGTGGTCTGGATTACAGACAGCAGATGGTAAATAAAGTAGAGTGCTAATGTAAGACCCTCAGGAAGAGCAAGGTCCCTCTGGTGGCCCCTCTCTGGCTGTATACACACTACTGTTTAGGAGTAGCCCGAGGGGTTATGACAGGAATGTCCCTGGTTCGATTCTCGCACTGACAAGATGGATCTGAAATGCCCTTGATCAAGCTTCTCACTCCCAACTGCACTCCGGGACTCAATGATAGGGTTCCCCACTACGCCGGGCAACTGTGGTCACAGCCCCCTAGAGTGCACGGATGGGGTAGATGGTCACTGAGTTAGTTCACATTAGGTGTAGATTAAAGACACTGCAGTGATTCAGGCATATGGACATCTCGGTAAAGCTCATCCTACCACCTCCTGGTGCAGGATTGGATGGGGTGTGACGTAGTACTGGGTGAAACACACACACACCAGTGAACACTAGGGGGCAGTGAACACACTTGCCCGGAGCGGGGAGCAACCCCAAACCACAGCGCTTTGGGAGCAGTTGGGGGATTTAGGTGCCTTGCTCAAGGGCACCTCAGTCATGTCTTGCCTTGGGCAGGGTGTCGTTAAACCTTCCCTTCTGGCGTCATGATTGTTGTAATGAGCCTCAAATAAAAAACTGACACATAAAACTAACCATTCAGTAAGTTTCAAGGCAGCATTAAAATTATTTCCTGACTACACCAGGAATCATCTTGATTTATTTGCTCATCTTACAGTTGTGTTTTTACATCCTGCAGGTGCAGATAGAGCTCGGATCTGGGGAACGAACCCTTCATTCTGACAAGGATACTCTCCTAAATGATCTTACCTGGCATTCCATTGAACTCCAGCACGATGACCACAATGTCAGCCTGACTGTCGACAAAACCTCCCAGAGCAATCTGAGGATGCCCGGCCCTGACCTGGAGCTCAGCGTTCAGGACGGACTTTACGTCGGTGGTCTTGAGAATTCAGATAAGCTCTACCTTTTTAATGATATATCTCAGGTGGGCTTCCGTGGCTGTCTGGATGAAGTGCTGTTTAACCAGCACAACCTGCTTTCATCGTTAAGGCCTTACTCTGGATATAAAATGGTCCATGAGGTGTCTTTCGGCTGCAGCCCACAGTTTTCAGCCTCTGTGAATGACCCGGTCAGTTTTTTCAGTTCCAAGGCGTACATGTCTCTGCCGATGTGGGATGTTCCCCAGGAAGGCGTGTTTGAGTGTGAGTTTTATACCTCAGCTGAAGACGGGCTTCTCTTGTACAGCTCTGCAGGGAAGGGCGACTACGTGGCTTTAGAGATACGACACAAGCGCCTCGCTGCTGTTGTTAGAGTAGACGGAAGTAAGACGGCTTTAAGTTCCATTAAGGTTGTGAGTGGAGAACGCTGGCACTCGGTAAGGCTCTATGTAGCACCTAGGGCTCTTCAGTTAACCGTTGATGAGGAGATCTTGAATTCCAGCTTCGGGGCCAAATCCAGAGCTCTCCAGCTTAATGGACCCCTGTTCCTGGGTGGGGTGGATGCAAGCACACTTTTAGAAGTACGTAGAAATGGTTTGCTCTTCGTAGCATCGAAGCACATTAGCGGAGGCTCCTTTAAAGGCTGTCTTAGAAATATCAGAGTCAATGACCAGAACATGGGCCTGCCCAATGCTGTGGTGACCAAAGATGTTTCTGCTGGTTGTGAGCCTGTGAGACGTGTCAAACCCATCAACACAACAAATCCAGGGACTCTTCAACCACTGATTCCTCAACTGGACAAGACAAAGACTCAGGCATTTTTACTTCTCAAAGATCTGGAGGTCCTCGAGGGTGGACGAGCACCACTTGAGTCCAAGCACATTAAGTTAAACTTGGAATTCCACAAGCTTGGGATCCAGCAATCCCATATCATGTTCCGCATCGAGGAGCAGCCAGTCCATGGGCAGCTGAGGCTTGATGTTGATCCTGATCAACAGGAAAATACCTTCAGTATTCTGGATCTATTGCACGGCCGGGTCATGTATGTTCATGGAGGCTCGGAGGATTGCCAGGACTTCTTTATGTTCTCGGTTTTCACCACCAGTACCATTAAAGAGGTGCCTGGTTATTTGAAGGGGAGCCACTTGCACAGGTTTAACATCACTATCACGCCAGTGAACGATGCCCCAGAACTCAGCCTCCCAGAAGGAAACCTTTTCATTCTACCAGAGAACTCCAAGCAGCCTTTGAGCATGGACATGCTAAGAGCTACTGACCCTGATAGTAACTACACAGAACTGCTATTCTCCCTACCTGGTGACCTAATCGCAAATGCTGGATACCTGGAACTTGCAGACAATCCAGGAAAACCTGTGACCTCATTCTCCTACATGGACTTGGAACAGGGTAAGGTGAGTTTCATCCACAGAGGTGTCAAGAACTCTCGGATGGCCATCAGAGTGAGTGACGGGGAAAAAGTGAGCAATATGGTTGTGTTGAGGATTATGGCTGTCACCTTGGAGTACAAAGTTGTCAATAACACAGGCGTGGATGTGATCCAGGGCCGAGCTTCTCACATTGGTAGTAGGCATTTAGCCGTGCAGGTAAATGTGGCCAAGCAAGCGATAGATATCCGGTACAACGTCATCGACCCGCCGGTCTACGGTGAGCTGCAACGGCTACATTCCAGCGGTGAGTGGAAACAAACTAGTAGCTTTACACAGAAAGTCCTAGACAAGGATCGACTCAGGTATCTGAGCACCTTCCATGGTCCCCAGTTAAACAATATAACTGATGGCTTCAAATGCAAGCTTAGCATTGGCTCCGTGTCTGCAGACGAGGTCCTCGTTCACGTAAGGGTCCGATGGATTCATTACAAAATCACTAGGAGTAAACTGGAGGTGAACGACGACCGAAAGGTCACGTTGACGCCTCGGGAATTTAGAGTAGTCTCGAAAAACGTGAAACTGTCTGAGAACGATATTCACATCCGCTTGCTGACTTTACCAAGGAGAGGCGTCTTGCTTTTCAACAATGAGCCTCTAAAGAAGAACTCTACCTTCAGCCAAATGAACATCACTGACCAAAAAGTGCAGTATAAACTTTTTGAAAGGCCAAACAGAGACCTGAGGGACATGTTCAGCTTCCTGGTGTTTTCCGAATACTCCTATTCCACAAGACAGGACTTCAGGATCAGCATCAAAGCTCACGTTCACAGTGTAGTTTTAAGAAATCATGGACTGTCTCTGTTAGAAGGTTCGAGTAAGATCATAACCAAGGACGATCTTTTCATCGAGACATTCAGCTCTGGTGGTGTACGTTACACTGTCCGGAGCAGCCCTCAACACGGAAAACTAATCCAAATCAACAACTCCAGCACCAGTATAGTGGAGTTTACGAACCAGGACATTCTGGAGGAACGCATCCTGTACGTTCATGATGATAGCGAAACGACCAGTGATACATTTACGTTCAGTGCCTTGGTGTCATCTCAAAAGGAAGTTGAAGGCACGTTTAACATCTCCATCCAGTTGGTGAACGATCAGAAACCTATCCGGGTTGTAGATCAAGTCTTTCATGTGGCCCGCGACGGTCAGAAGCTCCTGACGCTGGAGGATCTCCGTTATCATGACCCTGATTCAGACTTCGATGATGGACAGCTTCTTTATACCCGACGGGGAATCTCGATGGGTGAGCTGGTCTTGGTAAACGATACCTCACACAAGCTTTTACAGTTCCATCAAAGAGATCTGGAGGAAAAGCGAGTGCTGTTTGTCCACAGTGGCGTGAACTTTGGACGCTTTGTACTCTTCGTATCTGACGGGAAGCATTACACATCAACCTTGCTAGACGTAAGCGCCCAGGAACCTTTTTTAAAGGTAGCCAACAACACCGGGATACTAGTCCAAAAAGGACAAGAAGTCATTTTACAACCAGTCAACTTCAGCGTCACGACTAACACCGATGTCCGTAATGACGAAGACGTCCTGTTCGAGATATTTCTTCCTCCAAGTCACGGCGTTCTGCTTTGTCAAGGCATCGAAGCCGATGCGTTCACACAGTACGACTTAAAGGCTGGTCATGTTGTTTATCGCCATGACGATGGCAGAAATCTTATGGACTCCTTCAGCCTGATGGCTGCGGTAAACGGGCTGCGCTTGGACTTGACCGTGGGAGTGAACCTCAGGAGCCACCAGAAACCTCCGCAAGTCATCCATAACCATTCGGTAGTGGTGGAAGAGGGAAAACCTGTTACAATTCACAAAAAGGAGCTTGAGGTTTGTTTTACATCGATGATAATCATTATTTGTGTCATTTATGAATATATGAAATGATTTTTAATTCAGTTCATGTTGACAATTTTGAACATTAAGTATGTATCTCAAATCTGATTGGTCAGAAGACGCTGATTAATATTTCATAACAGTTGTTTAAATTCTAATATGTTATTGTTTCTATAATAATGTCTTATTCACCTCAGATAAGTTGGTGAATATGGTGAAGTATTTTTATGTTGAAAGCTGTTTACACTGAAGTACCAGAAAAACCGCTACACTAGTCTAATACTTAGGTGGGTAGGTCCTCTACGGGGCATGGACTTCACAACTTTGTGGAAATATCCTGTAGGTAATGAACACCATATTTCCTACAGAACAGTCCATAATTTTGTTGTGTTCCCAGGTGTAGGATTTGGGGCAGCCGTGGCCTAGTGGTTCGGGAACCTAGTGGTCTCGTGACCGGAAGGTCGCGGGTTTGATCCCGGCCCAGGGCAAGACACGACTGAGGTGCCCTTGAGCAATGCACCTAAACACTGTGGTTTGGGGCTGCACCCTGCTCCAGGCAATTAGTACACTGCCCCCTAGTGTTCACTGGTGTGTGTGTGTGTGTTTCACTGCAAGGATGGGTTAAATGCGGGGGTCACATTCCTCTGTAGGCAAATAGTTCACTTTCACTGTGGTCCACAGTGCCAGAT
Source organism: Duopalatinus emarginatus (assembly GCA_028565595.1). Classification (NCBI taxonomy): domain Eukaryota; kingdom Metazoa; phylum Chordata; class Actinopteri; order Siluriformes; family Pimelodidae; genus Duopalatinus; species Duopalatinus emarginatus. Next base: position 24,280,545 of record JAOVVF010000008.1, on the reverse strand, counting down.
GTGTTCAATATCAGTGAGGCATAGGTGGGAATGGCCAAACCCCAAAACCCATCAGAATGACTGCACACTAACTAATGATAAATTGAGGTTAGATTCCTGTAATAGGAAAATAATCAAATTCAGGGCAACACATCACTCAGCATGACAGGGCAGGGGGCAGTCATAGGCTTGTTGTTCAGGATCCCTGACTTGACTGAGTGTCCTTGAGCAAGACACTTAACCCCTTAACTGCTCCCTGGGTGATGCAGATAGGGGCTGCCGACCACTTTGGGCAGTTGTGCTCGCTGCCCCCTTGTGTGTATGTACACTAGTATGTATGTGTGTGTTTCTCTGGGTCAGATGTGGAGGTCAGTTCCACTGCAAAAGAGTAATTCACTTTCACCCCAATATGTTATTTTTGGCAGCTCTGGTAAATTGATGAATCTTTTTGCTATTGCAGGTAGTTCATGATGTTAACACACCAGATGAGATCATATACACCGTGAAAACAGCTCCATCACACGGCTTCCTGAGGCGCTCTAACATAGACAGAGAGAACCGTTACGTTGAAAAGTTCTCACAGCAGGACATTAACACTGGCCACATCCAGTACGTCCAGGACAAACCCGGACACACCGACGACTCCTTCTCACTGGACGTCACTAATGGGTTTGGAACAGTCAGTGAACTGGTGGTGTTTGTGGATATTATTCCTGGCTTCCTACCCCTCGAAGTTTCCGATATAACCTTGATGGAGGGATCTTCAAAAGCTCTGACTCAAGACGTAATCAAGGTCACGGGCCGACACTTTACGGAGCTTCACATCCAGTATCATGTGATCGAAGGTCCACATCACGGGCATATAGAGCACTCCAGGATCCCTGGGGTTCCGATCCCGTCGTTCACCAGGGTGCAGGTCGGTGTCTTTGTTAATTAGGACCAGCGTGCAATGAATCATTATTTACATAAAGGAATAAGATTTTACTACATTAAAAAAAAACTTTATTGTATTCATATCATCCATTTTGTCATTTTAGAATTTTTTTTTTTTATTACTCTGATAGAATTCTAAAGTTATTGATTTATTTTCAGGTTGAACACGAGTTTATATCGTACGTCCACGACGGCAGCGAGACGACAGCAGATAATTTCACGCTGGTCGGGAATGACACGGACGTCCGAAAGCAGAGTGTGCCTCGGGTCATACATGTGAACATTGTGCCTGTAAATGACGAGGCTCCGGTTATAACTGTCAACAGGATCCTGAGGGTGAGAGGAGCATCCATCAGAAACCACTGATACAATGACATGTCATTAATCTTATATTACAGAATATAATACTGTTTCAGGAATCTCGATTGTTGCCCAAAAAACTGGTAAACCTAAAATTCTGTAGGCAACAACAAACACCAGACTTCCTATAGAACGGAGGTTCTGTTGTATTCCGAGTTCTAGGATTTCAGTGTTCCACAGCGAATTGCATAACATCCAAGAAGTGTTAGATAACGTTGAGATCTGGTGACTCAAATTCAGATAAGTGTTCCTCTGACCATAATCTGGTGTCTGTATATGTGTGTGGTGGCCCATTGTCCTGTTAGAAGAGG
>JAOVVF010000008.1:24238120-24252986 GCA_028565595.1 Duopalatinus emarginatus | reverse complement strand
TGTGATTTAATTGCTAATGTAATACTGTAATCCAGTGAACAAGGGATGCTATATACCTGTACGTCAAAGTAGATGTGAGTACACGATTATGATCACAATACACACAATGTTAGAGGAAAAATATTGTAATCAAATTTAGCATGATTTTAATAATATATCATCATATTGCTGTGGTAAGGAATAATATACCATATTCTGTGGTGTGTGTGTTTGGGGGTAGTGAATATGCAAGGCACACACGCACACACTGCATGTCCTCTGGCTGTATAAGATTTAGAGGTATGGTGCAGTCCTGCAGGTTTGACCTGTTCTAACAGACAGAGAACCTTCTCCTACCCTACTTTCCTACCTTTAACGTCCCATGTCTTATTTACTTATACAGTATATGACAATTCGTGTGTGTGTTTGTGTGTTTGTGTGTTTGTGTGTGTGTGTGTGTGTGTGTGTGTGTGTGTTTAAAACTATCCAAGTGAATATCAAGTATTAAAAATACAGGAAGTAGGTGACGTGTTTTAAATATGGCTGAATTATCAGATTGACACCACACTGGGATTATAGTCTCCATTTCAGTCTGAAGTTATACCTTCTACAGTACCAAAGTTCAGACAGGAACTCAGGTATTAATGCACTTGTTCAAACATGATATTGTTTCTATAGCAACAGCTAAGTTGGAGCTCAGGAGCAGAAAAATACATCTTTGGCGTCTCCGGTGGTGATGTTATAAAATGTTTGTTCCCAGTGGATCAGTTTAATATGGAGCTATTGGCTGTTTGACTGGGTTTATTCAGACTGAGTTTTATTCTGAATGGATTTATTCCCATTGGGTTTATCTTGTTTAGGTTTTATTTTCTTTAGGTTTCATTCTGTTTGGGTTTATTCAGACTGGTTTTTATTCCCGCTGGGATTATTTAGACTGGTTTATTCAGACTTAGTTTTATTCTGTCTTTTTTTTTTTTTTTTTTTTTTTTTTTTTTTTTTTTTTTTTTTTTTTTTTTGCTGTGATTATTTGAACTGGGTTTATTCAGACTGGGGTTTTTTGCTTGGATTATTTGGGTTTGGTTTATTCAGACTGGGAATATTTTGACTGTGATTGTTCTGGCTGGTTTATTTTGGTTGGGTTTATTCGGACTGGGTTTATTCTTGCTGGGATTATTTTGACTGGATTTTGTTCTGTCTGGTTTTATTTGGACACTTCTTGTGTTCCAGAAAATAATCCAGCAAAAGTTTCTTTCGTTCAGCATGTTTTTTCTTTCTCTGTATACATTGCACGTCTGCTTACATAACAATTATTTGCATACTGTATAAAGTCTGTATATATTAAAATTACATTTTATAGTTTTTTTTAAAAAAAATAAATAAAATAAAGGTTCTAGTGGTCTGCCTCACTACAATTAAGTGTTTTCATACAGCCACTAGAGGGCAGCATGGTCCTGTATTTCACTTCATATTACACACACACACACACACACACACACACACACACACACACACAAACACACACTCTTATTCTTGTTCTCTCTCTCTCTCTCTCTCTCTCTCTCTCTCTCTCTCTGTCTCTGTGTGTGTGTGTGTGTGTGTGTGTGTGAGTGCACAGGTTACAATTGAACGCTCATATAAATAGTTTTCTTTAACCGTTCTCTCTTCATTTAGTTTCATCTCATCAAATCAAAGTTACTGATTATCATAAGCATTAGGGTTAGAATTTTTGTGTCCTTTATAAAATCTTTCATTCATAACTTTCTTTCTTTGTTTTTAATAAGTAAATAAACGTATTTACTTTCTTTTTTACAGGTTTTTCTATATTGCTACTGCAGTCTGTCTTTCTTTGCTTGACAGCCTTAAGATCAAAGCTTTTTTACTTCTTCAATGTCTTTTCTTTCTTAATTTTTTATTTTATTTAATCTAATAATTATTTTTGTATAACTACTATTTTGAGTTACAGAAGTTTTCTTACTTTTTAGAAATACAGAGTTACAAATATAGTGTATATGCCCCGCCCCTTGGGGGGGTGTCTTGGTCTACAGTACCAGCTCATTTGCATTAAACATGGTTTTTAATATCGTCTTCATCAGTAATGTCTCATTTTCCACATTTATTCTTACTGATAATTTTTTAGTTTTTATTTACTTTTTCATTTTACTCTCTCTCTCTCTCTCTCTCTCTCTTTCTCTCTCTTTCTCTTTCTCTGTGTGTGTGTGCGTGTGTGTGTGTGTGTGTGTGTTTGTGTTTCTATCTGTTTTCTTCTTTTCTCTTTCTCACCATGTGCTCTTATCCAGCAGTGTGAGTGTTTTCTAACTCAACTCTCCATATCACTTACAAACACACATCTCTTACGGGAAAGAGGCCCACTCATGATAAATCTGTGTTTCCAGTCCCGGCCTGGTCGCTGACCTCCGTATGAACACACACTCTTACACACACACTGATGCACTTCAATAGCAGGTTCTTCATGTGCTTTGATCTTCGTTTCTGCTGCGTCGTGTTTGATCTGCCTTATTGGTGCCATATTAAGGGACAAGAAGCATTAAAGGCGGACGTTCTATAAACGTCTTCTCACGTCATGACGCTTAATCACAGAACACTTACAGTGTGTCTAAAGTTCAGTGGAGTTCAGGTTTTCTTTTCACAAGATTTGTGAAGACAGATGTGGATGACTGGTACCTGGGATGAGGTGTGGTTCAGAGAAGGGTTGATCAGGTATGGGGTACCGGATATCAGGTGTGTGTTATCCGGTTTGGGGATTTTTAGGGAACAGGGTGTCGGGCATTGTGTAGGGTAGATGGGGTGTTAAGTTTGGAGCGTCTGGTTTTCGGTATAGGGTGCTGATTATTGGGTATTACAACGGGATTGGTTCTTGTGTATGGAGTGTCAGGTTAGTGTGTGTGAGGTTATTGGTTTTGGGATGTAGAGTTTTAAATATGTTTTCTTGGTTTTCAGGGTATTAGATATGAGATGTGGTGTATTGGATATAGTCTATGGGTATCAGGGTTGGTGTATTTAACATATGGGTATAGTATACTCATTTAATCAGACCAGTAAACAATGTACTATAATACTGTGCTTTAGTTTTTGTTGTCATGTTAACGAGCAGATGACATGTTATAAATGCATAATAACAGTGTCATAACAGTCATCTGGATGGTTTTATAGTTAACAAATCAAACAAAGCAGCTGCAAATGAAAATAATTGTTATTTTTTAAAGTTTTTTTCTCTTTCTCTCTTTCTTTCTCACACACACACACACACACACACACACACACACACACACACCCAGAAACACATTCTGATGTCTCTTCAGCTCAGTTCCACCTGCTAATGTTTACAGAAATGAACTGCTGTGTCTGAATGAATGTCTTACCATCAATCTTCTTTTCTTGTTTCTTCTTTCATGTCTTTTTTCTACTCTTTCTCTCTCTCTCTCTCTCTCTCTCTCTCTTCCTCAGTGTTTCAGAGCTCTGTGCTGTAAAGGTCCGCCCCCTCCCAGACCAGAGTATGATGTAGTGTGTATCGGACTGACGGGCTCCGGAAAGACCAGCCTGCTCTCCAGACTGTGCAGCGAAGCCACAGACACGATCATACCTACCACAGGTCAAAACACACATACACACACACACACACACACACACACACACACACCACAGATCAAACCACCATCCCAGACACATGAACGTTTAAGCGGAAATTTTAACAGGAAATGGTTAAGTGTAAGTGAGACGTCTTTAATGGTTGCCAGGGCCACCGTTTCTTTAAAGCAGTATTTGGGTTGATTTAAACCAAATCTGTAGTGTGTGCGCACCACAGTAACCTCATTTCCAACACGCATACTGTAAACTCTTTAGTAAAATACTTTTTGCAAATATATTTCTTTCCTGTTGTTCATTCACAAAACCTGGCAACCTTGTAACAGTTGTTTGCGTGGCTATACACTATTCATCGCCTGGCCAAAAAATGCCACACGCCAATATTTTATTGGACTTTTAGCTTTGATTTCACACATTTGCTGTGGCATTGATTCTATAAGCTCATGCAAAATCACGCTGTTTATTTCTGTCTAGAGTTGTGTTCATTTTTGGAGTGTGTGTCTGGCAGTTTGTTAACTATAAACAGATCAGCCATAACATTAACACCCCACTGACAGGTGACGTGAACAGCATTAACGTGAATTATCTTGTTACCTGTCAGTGGGTTTGATGTTAGAACAGTCAGTTCTCAAAGTTGATCTGCGGTAACAGAAAAATATGGGTCATGTAAGAATCTGAGTGATTGTGATAAGCACCAAATTGTGATGTCTAGACGTCTGGGTCGGATCATCTGGTTGTGTCCGAGTATACAGTGGTTAGTACCTACCAAAAGTGGTTCATAGAAAGGCAACTGGTGAGCCAGTGACAGGGTCATGAGATCATTCATGTGTATGAATGTATGAAGGGGTGAAGGCTGGGCTGCCTGCTCTGATCCTACTGAAGACCAGAGGTCCTGTGGAGTCCATGCCTCGACAGGTCAGAGCTGTTTAGGCAGGTGGTGTTAATGTTTTGGCTGGCTGGTTGGTGTATATTGTGGTATAATATTTTCGATTGTACTGCATCTTTTATGATTTATAATATAAATCATTAGAATAGATTTTTTTAATTGTGTGGTGATTTAATTTCTGTTGCAGGTTTCAGCATTAAAGCAGTGCCATTCCTGAACGCCATCTTAAATGTCAAAGAACTGGGAGGTAAAACGTTGTGCATTTTTTCTGCCTGTAAATTTGTTACTGTTAAAACTATTCTTTTTACAGTAAAATATATAGTTTTAAATGTGATATTAATAATTTATTTCTCAAGTTAAAGAAATTTAATTAAGAGTTATGTATTAAAATATTCTGGTTTAATTCTTCATTTTTCTCTCTCACACTCAATCTCTTACTCCTATTCTCTCTCTCTCTCTCTCTCTTTTTGTATCTTATTCTTTTTCTTTTTCTCTCTCTCACACTCCATCTCTCACACTCTCTCTCTCTCTCTCTCTCTCTCTCTCTCTTTGTATCTTATTCTTTTTCTTTTTCTCTCTCTCACACTCCATCTCTTACACTCTCTCTCGCTCTCTCTTACGCGCGCCCCCTCTCTTTTCTATCTTATTCTATCTTTTTTACTCTTTTTCAGTCTCTCCCTTTTCTCTCTCTCCCTGTATACTACCTATCTACCCATCTACCTACCTACCTACCTACCCACCTACTTAAGAACATGTGACTATTGTGCCTGTATTAAAAATCCAAATCTCTCTTTTTTTATTTGTTTTAAAGACTGTTTTACTGTTTAATATATTTAACACAGATGTAGGTGAACACACACCAGCAGATGTGTGATACATTACTAGTCAGTTTTCTTTAGTCTAGTGTAATGATACACACACACACACACAGGCTGGAGGGAACTGAAAACAGAAATGTTTACCAGAAACAGCTGGTGGGACACGTCGCCCCAAAACGATGCCCGGTCATTTGTTTGGTGAGTCAGAGGTCCCCTTTGGTTGAACCTGAAGTGAAAGACAACACAGGGGAAGCTTGTCATGTAAACAAATATGAACATGTTATATAGAACAAACAGTTGATGTGTTTTAAACAAGTATGAACTTGAGGAAGAACTGGAAAAGGGGTTTTGTTTTGTGTAGCTGAAGTAAACGTCTGATACGAAGATCATAGAAGATAAAGTTCATTGACACGAGCTTTTAACGTTCATTCATGTTCAGCAGCTGGATGTGATGCACAGGGGAAGATGTTCTGTGGTATTAAGGACCAAGACATTAGCAACAGATCTTTCTGGGGATCGGACTAGATGGTCTAGACTGTAGTCCGCAAGCTGTTAACCAAAATCCCACCCCAATGACACAACTGAAGTGCTCTTGAGCAAGGTGTCTAACCCCCTAACTTTAAACTGGGTAAGTTTGTTTACTGCCCCTAGTGTGTGTTCATTATTGTGTTTCACTGCATGGATTAATTAATGGGTTAAATGTGGAGGTTAAAGGTAAACAAATGGTTCACTTTTACTTTCACATCAGTGAGTCTTGGTCTCACATGTCACCTGTTCACTGGTTGGAAGAATTTTGGTATGTACTAATCACAGCAAGACCTGCTGTTTTGGAGAGGATCTGACCCAGTCATCTAGATTTGCTTTTTGCCAAGGTTAATCAGATCCTTATGCTTGCCCATTTTTCTGCTTCCAGCACATCAACTTTGAGAACTGACTGTTCACTTCCTATCTAATATATCGCACCCCTTTGACAGGTGGGATTTATAATGACTGTAATGAGATTATCAATGTTACAGATACACAGACTGCATAAATGCACTAATAGTCATAAAATTTACTCAGTCCATTTACTTATTTACTGTCTGTTTTTGGAACAGAGCTTCATTCTAGCATCTAACTTGGTCTGTATTTAACCTGAATCTGGGCTTAAAGAAATATATACACTATTTCTAAAACATTATTTAACATCCATCACAGGTAACTTTGATATTCACCACACTCCATAATGAAGCCAGATGTCTTTAATATCTTTAACGTAGTTGAAAAATAAAAACAAAAACAAGCTTGTTTTGGCAATTTTATTTAATATGACTATTCAAACCCAGAAATTGGCCACGCCGCCGCCACACAGGTCAGAAGATAGCAAACAGCTGCATTTATAAATAATCCTGAAATCCTTTATGTTTATTTGATTCCACACAACACAAAGCCTCCTGAGAGAGAAAAACATTATGCGTACATGCGGCAACATAATACTCTGGATTTTGATACAGGGATTTAGTTGCCGTAAGGAATAAACTGTTTAGTTATTTACTGATTTTTAAGACATTATTTGTTGTTCTTTTGGAGAGTCATCACTCAGTGAATAAGACGATTTTTTACCACTTAGCAGGTCTTGAGTTCAGATCCCAGCATTGCCAGTCTGCCACTTAAACAAGGCTCTTAACCTTCAACTGCACGGTTGTATAAGTGATGTAAATGAAAATCTCTTTGGTTAACGACACTTTGCATATGCCATAAATATTTTTGTTTGTTTTGGGGTATGTGTGTCGGGAGGTAAACAAGTGAAAGATTTACTATTTACTAGTCTAATATGTGCATTGATCAGCCATAACATTAAAACAGTTGACAATCCTGTTGATTACTGGTTGTCCTTCTTGGACCAGTTTTTAGTAGGTATTAACCACTGTATACACACAAGCTGACCCAGTCGTATAACCATTCATTCGCTGCCTATACATGTCCCAGCCCTTTACAGGTGCCTCTTCAGTGAGGTAATCAATGTTATTCACGTCACCTCTCAATAGTATGTAGTGTTAATAATCAATGTCTTAACATGAACCTGCACTATTGATGAAGCTGCTGTTATAGAAAATGAATTAAATCGGCCCTGAACTTTGAGCAGTGCACTTGGAAACACAGTTGGACACAACTGGACCTTTTGTATCATATCACACTTCATCGATGGAGGCATCGTTGCTTCCTGACTCTCTTTCTCTCTCTCCTAATGCTGTGTTACCACTGCGCTTGACGTTCTGCATGTTCCGGTGTTGTGTTTTTGGTGGAATGAGTGATGTCAGGAAGCAGGAGGGGGTGCTGAGGGAGGGAGGGAGGTGAAGCAGAGGGGAGGGCAGGGGTGAGGATGGTGTATCAAAGCAGGCCAGCCGTCTGTGCGCGTTTCCCATCAGCCTTGTGACGACGACGTGAGATTCCGGGGGCTTTGACAGGCGAAGAAGCCGCACATGCTCGTGTTTAACGTCTCAAAAGCAGCCATCTGAAAACACTTAACTCACTTGCACTGTTTTTTTCTGTTCCTTTGGAACCCCAGCCATGATTTAATGATTTCTGTGGCAATCGTGTGCGTATGGTTAATCACTCAAGATTACAACGTGCGAGCCAGTTCATGGTCACTGATGTTTAGTCACAGGGTTCTGTGTAGAGAACTGAACGTTCACAGACGTGTTCACTGTCACGTGTCGTGAATAAGAGTAGAGAAAATGATGACCGTCGGATTATCCATGTGTTATAACATGTAAAGACGTCAACGCTGCTGGTTGTTGAAATGATGCGTCTGTCTGTAACAGAAGCCTTGGATTAAACAGACAAGTGCTTAATTTAAATATAATATACGATCACTCATAATGTTGGCTGGAACATTTGTTTTATATGAAGCTTGTCAGTGGTTTCAGACCATTTTAACTTTTTTTCTTCTCCCAGTAGTTTTTTTTTTTGCCACAGTTGCAAGCCTTCCAGCCTAGAGCGCAAAGGCATGGAGGCACCGAATGGAATGGAGTTTGTCACAAACTGGTTTCAAGTGCAGTAAAGGGTTCAGGGTGCGAAGGAGAGATCGGTTTGTGGTGTGACCTCAGGTTAGGAGAATACAGGGTGCGAAACAGAAACTTTCTCAAGCCTTTCCATATGTGGACTAATCATATCTGAACATAATCAGATGTGTAACGTTAAAAAAAAAGACTATCCACCAGTTCATAAATGTAAATATTGAATGTTTGTGTCTATGAAGACGAGACAAGTTAGATGACATCAGAGTTTTCAGTGTTAAATCCTGAGACATCTAAACATGAAGACGATGTCCTCTGGTGTACAAAAAGCTGTTCTTGGTTTAATTAACAAACGTCACAGCGATCCAGACCAGGATGAAGTGTTTACTGAAGGTGAAGATATCAGTGGTACCTGAGCAGTCAGGTCGCAAAGCCCAGGTGTTTGAATCAGGACAAATGGGCAAGTTTAAGGGTCTGAGTGACCGTGACAAGGACCAAATTACGATGTCTAGACAACTGGATCAGAACGGCAGGTCTTGTGGAGGAAAGACAACCGGTGAAACAGTGACATGGTCATTGAAGACCAAGGCTTACTGATGTGCATGAGAAGTGAAGACTAGCTAGTCTGTTCTGCCAGCACTTAATTGAAAAATAAATGTCTGTAAACTGTATTTGTCTTATTTGTTCAATTTTGTGATATTTTGGTTATTGTCGTCTTCTCTCTGCAGGTTGACTAGTGTAGAAAGTTTTAGATAATTGATACCACATGACTGTCTTCTAGTAGGATTTTGGTTTGCATTCTTGAATCCTGATTTACCTTCACTAGCTTCAGATACTCCACTGAAGCTAGCACTTTTGCACTTTTGTAAATCGCTTTGGATAAGGGCGTCTGCCAAATGCCGTAAATGTAAACGTCTGCTCCTACCTCACAGAAGATCTATAGAAGATCTGTTGCTAATGTTTTGGTGCCACAGATACCACAGAACACCTTCAGAGGTCTTGTGGTGTCCATGCCCTGATGAGTTAGAGCTGCTCTGGCAGCTGTATGTGTATATTTTGGGAGAGAAAGGACATATTGAGAGGAAGGAGTTGGAGTTCAAGCTGGACTTTAAAGGAAGAGATAGTAGAGGATCTGGAAGGACCAGGAAGCTCGAAGTTCTGTCGCTGTGGGGTTAATTCCTGACAGCACAAAGGGGCAGAAAATGAAGATGGACAAGATCAGGGCATTTCACGGAGTATGTGTGATTCTTACAGGTCAGAAATAAAGAGATGGGAGATCCAAGACTCTTCAGTCGAGAGTTTTTTCCTGTCTTTATAATGAGCTGAGACTCTTTCAGCCAAATGGACCTTTTGAAGTGAAGTGAACATTAGTTTTGTTTGGGGTTACAGTCAGTGAGGGTTACCGTAAACAAGATGGGACGTTATGGAAAAGCTGCCATGCGGTCTACTCCTCCTTTCTCTGAAAATTAGTGGCATGGGGTACAAAAGTTTAACTTGTCCCTGTTAGATTTTAGCTGTCGCTTATTGATGAGTAATATAAAAAATATTAAATATGATGTTTAACTCTGCAGGTTTTCTCTAACAAGGTGTCTCTTTAGCTGCCAACATTTTTCTCCAGAGTAAAATGATGATTGCAATAAAAATAGGTTTGTAACATAACATATAAACTGATCAGCCACAACATTAACACCTACCTCCGTCTGTATATCTTTTCTTAGATCAGACCAGACGTCGGTGTCTAGCCTTCAGACCCGACACACATCACTAAGTCTTGGTCTCCCATCACCCTGGTATACAGGTTTTCTCACTATATACTGGGACATACCCCACAGGACCTGGTGTTCTGGAGATGATCTGGCTCAGTTGTCTAGACCTACCTGGTCTACAACGGACTATATCCCACCCCTTGCCAGGTGCCTCTATAACTGGATAATCTGATCTGAGCCACTTTGTCCAGGGTGAAATTGTGATGTCTAGATAACTGGGTCAGATCATTTCCTAAAGAGCAGGTCTTGTTGGGCTTGTCCATTATACAGTAGTTAATACCTACCAAAAGTGGTCCAAGGAAAGGCATCTGGTCAACCAGCAGCAGACTCGTGCACCTGAGTCGCTCTTGTGAAGGCTTGTATGTCTGATCTGATCCCACGGGCTTCAGAAAAGGATCTGCTGCTGACGTCTCGGTGTCAGATATCACAGAACACCTTTAGACGTCTCGTGGAGCCCATGTCTCGACAGATTAGAGCTGTTATGGCAGGTGGTGTTAATATTATGGCAGACTGGTTTTTAATATTAGCAAAAAATGTTAGCAAGTCAGCATTTTCTATCACTTTTGGTGTTATCCCACGTAAGGACACGTATAAAGGTTAAAAGGTCCACTCTGCAGTTATTTGTATAAAAAACAGATTGAAACAGTTGTTATTGAGACGCTGCAACATTTTTTTCCCATAAAAAGTCTACTTATGGAAAGTTTTAAAAATAGGCAAAGAACAAAACCAGAAACAAATGGTGAAATAATGAGGTGACAGGAACTGAATGGACGGAAGGATGGAAAGATGCTTTCTGTGAGGTCAGAACTGCTCCACTAATAGACAGGAGATTAGGAAGTTTATAGAAGATACTGGTTTAATAGTGGAGATTAGAAGGACATCACTACATCACTTTTGGCCACTCAGGGGAGTGCTGATATGAATTTGAGACATTTCTGAGCAGTGCTGAGAGGATCTGGAGAAGTTTGTTGATGATAGATAACCTTTACATGCAGCGCAGTTGAGTAGAACTGCGCTTATAGCCCCTCTGTATTTACCTGAAACGTCGATCAGACGTCTGATCTGTAATATCAGGCTTAATGGTGTTATTGAGATACAAAATAATGCTGAAAAGTAGATCAAAGGAATGAAGTTATTTGTAGCGTAAGAATCAGGAATATTATCCTGCATTTGGAGGTCTGAACTCAGAATTCTGTCAATTGAAAGGACGTGGGGTATAAATATGAAGTTGCCCACTTGTAAAATACCAAAAATTATAATGAGAACTTCAAGATCTTCAGAGTCGTGACTCAGATGTTTGTTGAGCTGGACAGCTCAGGCAAGAAGCACACACAACCTCTTCTGTAGGAAGTATGATGTTCATTGCCTACAGAATATATTTCCGCAAACTCGTGGACAAGGAGTAAATGACGTCTAGACGGCTGGGTCAGATCATCTTCAGAACAGCGGGTCCTGTGGGGTGTGTCCCAGTATACAGTGGACAATATCTGGCAAAATTGGTCCAAGGAAGGACAATCAAGGTCCAAGGAAGGTCAACCAGTGACAGGGTCATGAGACCAAGACTCAGTGATGTGTGTGGAGGGTGAAGGCTGGACCGTCTGGTCCAGTCTTACAGAAGATACACAGAAGTGAAACAGAACACCGTCAAAGGTCTTGTTTGTAGATTTTATTTATTTATTTATTTATTTAGTCTTTTAATATAGAATAAATATAAGTAAACTGAGTTTTTAAAATACAACATGGAACATTCTGGAAGTTTTTAATTAAACCTGTACATTGTGACACATGTTGTGATGGTGATGCGATGTTTTTGTCATATCACTTACCGCTAATAGTACATCAAATTTCAGCATGAGTTGAGCAAGACTCAGTTGGGAATGAATAGTCTGATAAAAGCATGGTGGGAGGAATTCAGCATATCAGCTGCATGGTTGCTGAAACTGTATTCAAGCTTTACTCAAGACAAGCATTAAGACATCAAAAAGTCAACAGTTATTTTTAGAGTTCCTCAGGCTTTAAACAGAAAGGCTTAATTAGTAACAGAGTGATAAATGAGTTGCAAAATCCGGGGTTAGATGTGGTGAAATTTCTGAACACAGTGAGTCAGAGGGTAAAGGATGTTAAAAGGAATTCCCTGGTCGCCGGTGAAAGGAACGGTCGATCCCATCGGCACAGATGAACGAGATCGTATAATCCGACAAGCGCTGAATGGTAAGACGAGAGCAGCCTCAGGGTAGTGACTGCAAAAAGCACAGTGACCTCTAAGTTTGAGCCAAACTCAGCAGACCTGAACATCTCCAAGATCCTCTGTCTGGAGAATATGAGATGTATGTATGTATGTACAAATCCGTAAGGAGTATAAAGCACATATACACCACAATCCTGCAGTGACCGGGAGGAAGACCTATCACCACTTATCCACACGTAATCAAAATACAAGAAACTTGACTCTGAATTGGTGCCTGGCAATCAAAAGAAAACAGAAAAAGAAACACACAGTAGATACATTAAATAAATGCAATTATGCAACAAGTGAATAAATTTATCTAGGTAAAAGGAGTTCATGTGTGCGAACAAAAAGAAGCAGTGGGAACTGTAGAGAACCAAAAGGTCTGATTAGTGAAGCATCCCGAAACATTGGTATAAAAAAAAAATTCTCAGTCCTCACCATGTAAGCCAACCAGTTCGACCAATCACCAACCAGTCAACAAAGCAAAAACAACAAGAGACTTTCAAAGCCTGAGACTTTCTGACCCTTAAACATGGAGAACCGTCTACTTTCAATGGATTACACAACTGTTCAGTGAGATACAGTAAAATCGGTGGGTGTTGGTATTTCCATTCCATTTCTATTGTCCAAGTCAAACTGTGGGAGTTTGTTTGGTTCAAACGCTCGTACCAGTAAGACACTACTGAAGTGCCTTTGAGCCTTGGGGTATCTAACCCCAAACTGCTCCCTGGGCAACATAGGGGCTGCTCACCACTCCAGTTGACTGCATGGAGGGGTTAAATGCAGAGGGCAAATTACTCTAGGTCAATCACTTTACTTTCACTTCTCAGAATTTGCTGTGCTCTCAAAGAGAGATGGACGGAGGGAGGGAGGGAGGGGTGCTATACTCTTTCTCTCCCCTGTTGATCATAGTGACACTATCCCATCATGGGCGTCTCTAAGCTTGTGTGTGAGGAAGTGGGCAGGAACGTTTTAATCCGAGCGTGTTACACAATCCCCTGATGTTGTACGAGTAAAAGAAGTGGTGACTGGAGGAATCATGTGATAGCCTTTGCCATTCCTGTTTGGTGACAGATGTCTGATTGGTGGATGTACTCTAGTTTTATAACATTCTCAATAACACATTTTGTTTAAATTTACATTTCATTCTCTCTGAATTGATTAATAAAGTGAAGACTCTGTAAAATCCTTCACTGATGAAAACAGACTGTTTAAAGATGAACCGATGGGGAATATTATTATTTTTTTCTCTGCTTTAAATTCAAAACCAATGTCTCATCTGTTCTGAGTCAGAAGCCGTAACATGAAGCGGCAGCGGAAAACAAAACCACTTTATATCGTCATATAAATAAACCATAAACACTAAGATTAACGGTTAACCCTTCAGTTGGAGCTGAACCTCCAGAACAATTTGTGACTTTAAAATCTTTAACATAACCCTGTGAATTCTACACCGCTTGTCCTCTGAATATTTCTGTTTGGTCTCATGGAAAGTTACAGTTAATGGTGTTTGTTGAACAGTTGGACTTTGTCGACGTTTTCTAATTCTTCGTTAACCTGGTTTATCCTTGACACGTGACTTTACACGTGTGGGTAAAAAATGGCGGTAACATGAGTGTCATCGCTCACGTGCTCGCCTGTACATCTGGAGAAAATGACATTATCAGAGCCCAAACATCCTGTTCACAGCAACATAAGGTCTTTCTGCTGTCGTTGTGATTGTTGTCATGAACTGCGTGGGAAATTCGAAAACTCAGGTAGCGTGTATGGATTAATTATCAGAATCTGGAATATGCAAACTTGTGAAAACAATTCACAAAAATTTAAGCTGTCTTTCAGCTCTCCTGCTGTGACTAACCGTGACCTCGTGGTTAAAGGTTAAACATGTTGTGAGAGATGCTGACCAGGCTTTGATATATTCAGCAGCTCGTAGCCTCGTAGGCAAGAGTAGTCGAATATTATTGATAAGTGTTTCCCAGTCTATAGCTAACTCGCTAGCCTTCCAGATTAGCTCCTCTTAGTTTTTTTTGGCTAGAGCTTGTATTTGCCTGGTGGCTTTTGCTCATAAATGTATATTTTATCCACCCCGTTTTGCTGACTGTAGATCCTCAGTGCTGTAACACACCTGGGTCGAGTTCATCACCGCATTGCAAGCTTTTCGTGAAGTCGCAGGTTGGATGAGGGAAGCACAGAGGGAACTCATCGTATATCAACATGGCTTTGCGAATTCCTGCAGCTTTCCACCAAACGCCTGCAGGAGCTGTTTTAAATCACGTCAGTGAGATCACGCTAACCGACCGCTAAGTAAAAAAAGAATATATAAATATAAATTTAGTAAAATCAGAGACAAATCTGTGGAGCGTGAGGATGACTAGCACTGGTCTGGAGATGTTTTGTGAAGCTGTCACTCCACGTAAACGGAAAGAGCTGCAGCCAGTTTGTGATTAATACACTTCATTATGTTCTGAGGGACAGGAGAGGTCGGAGGCGCTTCGGGCCTCGTTTCTTCACAGTTTCGGGTCCGGGCCCCCCCCCCCTTCCCCACCAGCCTCTCCATCTTCCCCTACACCCCCCCCCAACCCCAC
>JAOVVF010000008.1:24219277-24230867 GCA_028565595.1 Duopalatinus emarginatus | reverse complement strand
AGGTGTTTGTTTCATTGTCCAACCCCTGTGTGTATATATATATAACACATACTGTTTCCCTATTGTTAGAGTAAGGCCTTATCTCTGATGTGGTACTGTTGAAATATTACAGTTTTTCATCCCCTGAGCCTGGTTTATCCAAACCAGGAGTGATGAGTGGTTATGGTGACTGTAGCCATCACACTCAGCTAATAAACTGATGTGGTTTTTTTCTGCTAGAACATTGGAAGCACAGAACGTTTCAGAGTCTCAGTCATCTAATGCCATCATCTTCTGCATGCCGTAACGCGCAGTCTTGCAAATGATTTTAACTCTGATTAAATGCCACAGATAGCTGAGCGGTACAGAAAATCTCTCATGTTTGTTGTTGCTGGAAGGTTGAAGCTGCGAAGTTTGGAGTTTGCTGGGAAAGATTTATTACAGCAGCGTTTTTTTTTCCCACTGCATGATAAACTCTTGCAGCTGATTAATTGGCCTGTTAAAGGGACCGTCTCTATAATCACATATGCCACAATATTAGCATTGTAGTGATTATATTTATTTATAGCACAGCACTGTTGAAATCTGGAAATCACTGGTGAATAATTTTTCTCTGACAGTAGTGCAAGTTTTTGATATTGTTTTTATAGTAAAACATCATTCACATTCACGTTGCAGGAATGCCACAAGCTTAGTTTGTTTTATTAACATCAAGAGAGAAATACGAGAAAATGGTGAGCATCATCAAAATAGATCAAAAGTACAACCTATCATTCTTTAATGAATAAAAATAGTAAACATTTGCAAATTGCTCTGGTGTAAAAGCAATAAAACACTTTTTATATGTTAAAATTAGGGGTGCGAATCTCTGTGTCTGATGATTCGATTTGATTCTGATTTTTGGGGTCACGATTCAGAATCGATTTTCAATTCAGGAATGATTTTTCTATTCTATGTTAATACAAAAGTAAACATAGACTTCAGTCTACCACAGTGTATTAACCTTTAACTGAACCTTTAACAGACTGTAAAGTCATAGTGTGCTAGTCCGCTAGCACTGGAGCAGGCTAACTAGCTTGCTGTATGGTGGCCTAGACGGCCCTCTTCTACGGTGGCTGAGTGACACACAATGCGATATGCAGTACACTCTGGAGTCGGAGTGGAAAAAAATAAAACTTAAACACATTTTGGCCATTTTTAATCAATTCAGAATCGTGATTATTTAAAGAATAATTTTTTTTCAGCACCCCTATGTAAAAGCGAAGTGATTTGACCTACTGTGCTTGAACATAGAAAAATCTGACATCCACATTTGTGTCCACATGGCATGAAAAGAATTTCAGTAGGAAAGTGTCAGAAAACTGGTACAGCCGTGGCCTAGTGTTTAGAGAACCAGTCTCGTGACTGGAAGGTCCTGGGTTTGATCCCCATCCAGGGCAAGACACGACTGAGGTGCCCTTGAGCAAGGCATCGAACTCCCCCAACTGCTCCCCGGGCGCCGTGGGTCAGGGCTACCCCCCACTGCGGGCAAGTGTGTGTTCACTGGCCCCTGGTGTTTTCTGGTGTGTGTGTGTTTCACTGCACGGACGGGTTAAATATGGAGGTCACATTCCTCTGTGTGCAAGCACAGTAGGCAAATAGTTAACTTTCACTTTCAAAAAACTTTGTAGATTGGTGATGGCTCCATAATGGTGTGGGGTTTGTTTATCTGGGATTCCATGTTCCCTCTGGGACACCTCCAGGTGAACACTATATGTGATGAGTTCCACCTGTTCATGTCCTGTATTCATTCTGATTCTCTTTTAAGAGGACAATGTACCACCACACATGTCTTATGGAGACCTGCCAAGTATTAGACTGGTGTACCTTTTTTTTTGGTACTTCATTGTATATCTCCAGAGTTACAGCATATCTGCTCATTCAGCTCACCCTGAATTTCATTAATTTCCTATGACAGCACAAGTTTGTTTGTCCTTTATATATAAAATACTGAGTCATTGGATATGCAGAGGCTTTTTACTGGTGGTACTAAATACATGGTCTGAGTAAGACATTAAATTTAGCATGGCTGTTTAGCACATGGTTGTTTGTGAAAGCATTTCAGCAGCGGTTCCTCTCCCTCATTGCCGGTCACTGTCTTTAGAGCTGGTGTGAAGATGTGAGCATGTGCGAACAATGTGGGATATTAGGAATGCCTCACCAGGGAACGATTGCATTGAAAGTGAATAAACCGACGCATTCTGGGCCTCAACAACCACATGAAAAATAACTTCTAATGGCTTCTCTCTGAGAAAAGATCACCCACAGCTCAGCCAGAGTGTGCTCCAAGGGACGGCTTTAATTTCCAAAAGGCCTGCTGAGAGTTGTGGTTAGTCTATTAATATTCATGATGGAGCTGCAAATGTGTTTTTGTAGTGTTGCGACATTGAAGAGAATTATCGTCCACATACAAGCTTCCAAATAAAGAAAGGAACATGTTGCTGAATCAGGGATAAACAGATGATGGATGGATTGATAGGTGGGTGCATATAGATGGATGGATTAACGAATATGTTGATGGATGGATGGATGGATGGATTGACAGGTGGTTGAACAGATAAATAGATAGATGGCTTGGATTGATGATGGGTATATAGATATGTGAATGGGTTGATGGATAGATATATGGGCGTATCAATAATCAGATTGACAGATTGATAGATAAATAGATAGATCGGTGAATGGATTGGTGAACCTAGGCCCCACACATCCCAGGCAAGTGTGCTCACTGCCCCCGAGTGTGTGTATTCACTTGTGTGTTTGTTTCTTTGTACAGATGGGTTAAATGTGGAGGGCAGTAGGTCCTCAGTAGGTCAGTCACTTCACTTGCACTTAGTTATTTACTGTATAAAGTCCTGGATTGATGAACGTCTTTGTAAACTTATCCAGAATGACTTTTACTCAAAGCTTTATGGAGAGCGATTGAAGTGTGTGTGTGTGTGTGTGTGTGCGCGCGCCCGTATATGACGCAGCAGACGGAGATGCTGATAGCCGCCGTGTGAATTCAGTCCTCCTTCATCTTCAGCGCTGGTGGTCAGACTGCACTCTGATGACCCAAACAACAGACTCGTTTCTTGTTTTCCCCTGGGGGCTCGGAATCCGCTCAGCCGACATTGGCATGGTTTCCTGCTCTGGGTGCCAAGGCCAGTGACTGATCAGCAGGATACACACACACACGCACACATTCACTCTCCACTGTCTGGGTGTCTGTCTGGCTCTGCAGCCTTTCCTCCATCTCTCATGACATTTGCTATGGTAAAAAAAAAAAAAAGATCAATGCCTCCTCTTTTCTCTCAGGTTTCTTTAAGCGTACAAAATGATTGCTCCGGGTTATTTCCTGTTTCATTTGAAAACTTCAAAGTGGAGGTTGCTTAGCTCCTGTGTCGTTTCAACCACATGTTCTCATGCCACACCAGCAGCAATATCATTTTACTCCACAAGTTATCACTCAGCAGTCCATCAAATGTCTAGTTGGGTTTAAATAAAATGCCAGATCAGCCAATCAGTACCTGGAATGATTGACAGTTGCGTAAGTGTCGCATACTTCATAATATTAACCGATACCCCTCAGGAAACCTCCTAGAGGTTATGCCACATTTGTCTTCTGGCTTTGCATGTATTTAAACCCCATCCTCATGCTAAACGAAGGACTCCCTAATGCCTTGGGGGTCTCGGTAACAAAGGACCCAACAGCTGAAACGCTACACTGAGGACTCTCGGTCTCCGGGGTGATTTATGGTCACTGTCTACCCATTTTTTGCTCTTTGGAAGTTGGTGTTGGTGGTGTTAGTGGCACGCAGCATGATATCTTTTTAAAGCATTATGATCCCTGGTTTGCGCGCACACACACACGTACATACATATGCACATGTGCAGGCACAACCCTGTGACCTTGCTCCCCCATGACCGATAACACTGGGTTGTGATTTAGAGCAATAATAAAATTACCACGTCTCTGGAAGTAGACAGGGCACCCGCAACATCTGGCTCTAATAGAGTTATGAGCGATGGAGATGGATGCTCAGGACTAACTCATGAGGCCAGAGAGCAGAAGGCAGACCTGTTTTTGCCTTTGTTCCTGTTGTGATGTTGGCCCCTTACGAAGCTGAGGATTGTTGTTCGAATCCTGTTCATGATGGTAGCCATCAAGTGAGGTTAGAAATTAACCAATTCCTCATACTTGTCTTGTAGGGCGCTGTCTGCTCATTGGTTGAGCTATCGGTATGCTGATTGTAAGGTCATGAGTTCAAATCCAAGCAACACCGAGCAAGTCCTCGAGCAATGCCTGGTGTAAGTGCTCAGTGATTGCTGAAGTGAAGCGCTTTTTCTCATGCTTGAATGTATCGGATCGATGCTAGTATCTGTACTGATGCATTCTCTGCATATTAACCTAAAATGTAAAGATGAAATCCACATGGAGAGCAGCACCCAATTTCCTCTCCTTCTGCAGTCCAACACGGCTTGTCTGAAGCAGTATCAGATTTTTGCAGTTTCTCTCTAATTGCCAATAAAGTCCATTACACCACACAATGCAGAGCAATCACTTACCCATTTTTTTATTTAGGAAAATGACACCGTGTAATGAGCTTTATGTAACTTTATATAACTTGTTGACCACTTTGGACTCCACATTGTCCGAGCATTCTGAGAAAAACCTGGAAAACTGCTCATTGCCATCAGGCGCCATCTATTGAAGAATGTCTCTCAGGAAGTTGGAATTCTTCTCTCTCGCCTGTCGTGAAAGCTGCATTTGAGACATGCAGACAAAGGCCATGTTGTGTTGTGAAGGAGGGTGGACTGTGACAGGACTGTCTGTCTGGCCCAGAGAGAAAGCGAGTCGACCCAGACGCTATTGTGCGCCGTGGCGGGCAGCCTGACTCGGCCATTCTGCACAGAGTGAGAGAGGTCACTGCTCCAACCATGTGGACCGACTCTACTGTGGCTGTGGTGCCCCGAATCACCCGCGCAGGCTCCAGGTGGACCAGTGGCCCATAGTAATTGCAAAAAGAGTGGAAAAGGCTAGACGGGATGAACGCACATGCGTGAGATTTTAAAATTGGAGGTGTTTTAAAAGTTATGTAACTGATCTATCAAGTGCTGCCTTTATGACAACTGGAAACTTTACCACTGGGATGTGAGAACTTGTTTGGCCTAGTGTGAGACACAGTCCTAATTTTTGTTCTTTTTAGGGAGGAATTTAATTTGATTCTGGTTATAGGATTAAAAAAAAAACTAACAGTACAGTGCCAGAAAAACTGGTACACCAAGTGTCCAATACCGAAATGAATCCAAAATGCAATTAGGACAAACCCATCAGAATGATTACAGGACATGAACAGGTGGAACTCATCAGAAAGGACACACACAGTGTTCACCTGTCAGAGATGTTTGTAGATGTACCAGTGGTAGTTATACCATTGCACTAACAGTTCCAACCAGAGACGTTGACGTGTGTTGTGCATAGGCTCATTTGTACCAGTTTTGTTTGCGCTTCAGTGTATTTTTGTATTAAAGTTCTTGCTGGAGAAAACCTACCCCACAAAAACATGTCTGCTTAGGAGACCTGCATCATGTTCAAATGGTGCCAAGAATTACAGCTCACAAAACCCTGAGCTCTCCTCCAAGCTCCCTGGTCCTCTGTTTAATCTCGACCTCTGGTTATTGTGAGTTTCTGTACATGTTCCTCCCATGTTCCTGCAGGGTTCCTTTGGGGTCTCTGGTTTTTCCTCCTGCCTTTGAAAAACATTCCAGTCAGTGTGAACATATGTGGCGTGTATTCCCTGCTCATGCTTGATGTTCCCAGGATACGCTTACAAAAAACTTACAAAAGAAAGGAAAGATGAACAGATGTACCAATTTTTACATGTCAGAGTGTCTGTATGAGTTGTCGGTGTATTTTCCTTAGGTGGTGTTTTGAACTCTGAGGTTAACCAACACAGCCTGGAAATGCTGCCCCCTTTTCCTCAGCTTGTATACTTTCAAGGGCTGTCAAGACTCACAGGCTGTCATGCTGTAGTTACTTTATGGTACTAATAGTACTGTGGAAGAACTCAAGTGTCCTGCAGACAAAGACCTGACCTAAACCCCACTGAAGAGCTTTGGGACACACGCATTCTCACAGCTACTCACCAAAATCTAGCTTCCCAGAAGAGTGAAGCTCATTATAACAGCATTGATGTGACGTCCAAAGAGCACATATCATGATCATGTGATGATCTGGTGTCTACAAACTTTCAGCCTCAGTCTATCATGGTGCACTCGTACACAGACAGGTTTTGTTCTCTGTAGTCACTTTTCAGATCATAAATAGCTTCGTCTAACATCTGTAGGAACAGTTGGAGTTACCTGTCAGTTTTATAAACGTCTTAATTATTTAATAAAAAAAAAAACGAACATTTTTTCAACTGCTTCTTCCAGGCATCATCCGAAGTTATAGCTTCTTTAAACTCTGCTCTTGGGGGTGGGGTGTAGGGGGGTGGGGTGACTACTATTCCTCCGGTCAATTAAATAGATTTAAGCTAATTTAATTTAGTCATTTTGGGAGTATGTCTGAACAGCAGGAGTTTGGACGTGGATATCTATGTGTCTGTAAGCACGTCAGGTTGTGTCTTTGGGAGCGTGTGAAATGGAGCGTGAGAGAAACTGGGTCAGTGTGTAAGGAATTCTGTCGAAAAATGCCAGTGTTGCAACAAATATGTGCTGTCTTCTAGGAGCCAGTTGGAGTCCTGGAAATCGGATAATGCTCGGTAGGTCCCCCGCGGGGCATGGACTCCATGAGCCTGTGGAAATATTCTGTAGGCAATGAACACCAGACTTCCTACAGAACATTCCACAATTCTGTTGTATTCTGAGGTGTAAGATTTCCGTGTTACTTGCCAGATGATGATGCTGTAATCTTACGTAGGAATGGCAATACCCCAAACTAGGGCTGTGCGATATGATTGAAATTTTATATCCCGATAACGATACATATCACGATATAGCACGATATAGATTAGTTGTCTGTAAATTCACTGATTTTTATTTTATTTTTTTTATATCACATGAAAAAAGGGATTTTTATATGTTGATTTATACAAAGTCAAACAATTAAATATATTTTCCGCCGTATGGTGTGCTGCGGGAAAAAGTTTTTTTCAACGTCTGGGTCTGCAGCTAAAAAAGCACAACTTTTACACGCCTCCAGTCGCCTTGATGACGGCCTTGTGAGTGTAAACTTCTGGTTTGAGAAAGCAACCGTTTTTTTTTGTTGTTTTTTTTTTATTCTTATTTCTGAAATGAAAATCCACTGACCAAAAGATACACAGACCCTTTAGGTAAGAGCTTCTCGTTTTGTATTTGCTGGCCTGTGGTCCCTCACCTGTTCATGTTCTTCTCTCCTACATGTTTGTGTCTGCGCCACCTTAACGTGCCGTCCAAACAAAATATGACTGCAGTAATGTGTGTATTTTGCGACACAACAAAACAGACGATAGAGTGTGATATTAAGCGTTAGACGTTTTTCTATCGCCACATGATACTTATAGTCATATCTCACAGCTGTATCCCAAACTCGGATGAGTGTTACTGTCAACATAATCCCATGAAATGCCAGTTAAACAATTCCCATACGACTGCGGCGCCACCACCAGCCCATGTATTTGTATAGAGTCGCCTGTGCCAGTTTTTTTAGCACTTTAGTGTGTAAACATTTTACAGCACATTTTACAGCTTGGTCAGACACTCAGGTCAGATCACCGGATCAGTTATGATTTACCTGCCCTTGCGCAGGAGGGTTAAAAGGCCTGTGTTCAAGGGTCTAATTGTGGCAGAACCGCCAACCGTAACCACTGAGCCACCACTTCCTGACTGGTCCTAGTGCCACCAGCTTACCTTCATCTAATAGTGCACAAAAGTTTTTAAGCACATGGATGCATTCTGTAGAGTTATGTGAAGCATGTGGCTCAAGTCTGTTATATGTAGTAAAAGGTATGTGAAAATCCAGTCGTCTTTTTACCCATAATGTGTTTTTAATGTTCTGGGATGAGGGCCTTGAATAACTGTCTGAATGAGTTATGAACACTGTAGACATCACTGTAACTCAAACGCTTTGTTATGTAACCGCACACTCTCACACATCATGCTGGTATCACTTATCACTTCTTTCTGGGGATTTTTTTTTCTCTTTAATCATCAAAGGAGGATGTTCCTGGTATACCTGATGTTGACCACTGATAAACCTGATAAACCTGAAGATCTTTAGTGCATTCCAGTAATGATGGATGTATCTCATATATTTATAACTGGATCCCTTCTTCCACATGATAACCGTAACCATTACTTACGCCTAGCATCATTTTTATCATCTTCATGTCTTCCTTTACAGAACTTACAACAGGAAAGCTATTTCGTGCCCTTTCGCAACATGACTGTTTTTATTAATTGAAAGCCGGTCCACATGTAAATCTGATACTCTGCTGGCTGAACGAGCCAAACTATATTGCAGTGAAAGCAGGAAATCAAGCTGACTTGAATAAAACTCTCTCTGGATCTGGTTTTCGTTATCTCTGACCTTTCCTTCGCCTGGATTCTGTCTTAACTATGTTTTTCAAAACTGTTAACAATTTTTTGACTATGAAAAATCGCACTGACATTCGTTCTCGTCGACTACACTGGTAAGTCCTGCAGGATGTTGAAGCTTTAGAAGGCTCAGTGATGCTGATAGTTTTCACGGAACACAGTGATGTATAGCCCAGAGCTTTATATTCCTACACTTTTACTGCATCTACATGTGTATATCTGGTTTTAGAAAATCCGTCATGTATATATTAAAGTGTTTACAAGTTTAAGGGACATAAACCTTAAAAAAAAAAAAAACTTAGACGTGATCACTTGGAAAGATTCTTTTAAACTAGTTTGGTCTGGTTTTTAGTTCTGACAGGTTTCTGTCAGTAGGCTGCTTCTAATATGCTGTTGTTTATATAATTAAAGCTCACACAGGTTCTTATACATCACACACTTGTATAGTGACATTTGCAGTTAGGAGATATTTACCTTTTACTTATGGACAAAGTCTCCAACGTCAGCAATCATTCATTTTACCAATTAGGATGTCCCAGACCATTAAATTCAACATAACGTACAATGTCCTTTATCGATAGATAAATAAATGGTAATAGCTGATAAATTGCTGTGTTATGAAAGTGAACTATTTGCCTACTGTGCTTGCACAGTTACAGAGGAATGTAACCGATCCGTGCAGTGAAACACACACACACTAGTGAACACACTTGCCCGGAGCGGGGGGCAGCCCCAAACCACAGCAACCGGGGAGCGGTTGGGGGGTGGGGTTAAGTGCCATGCTCAAGGGCACCTCAGTCGTGTCTTGCCCTGGGCGGGGATTGAACCCTGCAACCGACCGGTTCCCTTAACGACTAGGCCATGGCTGCCCCTGTTCCTCTTTAAGAGGAATGAAACTTCAGGAAAGGAAAATAATTATATTAGTTATTTTAACTGTAACTATGCTATACTCTGGTATAACTATGCTAAAACTGGTACAGACGAGCCTATACAAAATGTTCCATAACAGAATGCGGTTTGTTTAGCTGGCATTCCATGGGACCCCTGGTACATCTACAAACATCTCTGATAGATGAACACTGTGAGCCTCCTTTCTGGCAAGTTTTACCCGTTCGTGTCCTGCGCTCATTCTGATGGGTCCTTCCGACAGGACGACGTGCCACCATACACATCTAAAGACGCCAGATTATGTTAATAAGTTTGGGTTTTTGTCATTCCCACCTATTTTAAGTTTCAGATCTCAATGTTTTTGATCACATATGGGATGCCATGTAACACTGGTGGTACACCAGTCTAACACTTGGTAACCGTGCATCTTTAAACCAGTTGATACCTTATTTTTGTGCTTGAACCGTACAGCCTTTAATCCAATGTGCATTTCTCCATGCTTTCCATGTGGTTGTATATTATAATAGGTTTGGCTGCAGAAATTATTGTCTTAAAAAACACGACTTTCAGCGTTGAGACTTCAGAACCAGAGTTCCAACTGTTATGTCCTGCAGGGATCTTAAAAAACATAGAGCATAAGTTCTCGGACTTCTCAGCAGTCTTCCATTAGCATCTTAAATGTCCCAGTGCAGATTAAGGTACTCGTGTGCCAGTGGTTAAGCAATCGTCCCATGGACTGAACACGTATGAGAAAACATATAGTCACTCTGCTTGGCTAGCACATTTTTGTTTTGAAACATGAACACGAGTTTGGCCAAAGCTCCAACTCATGAGTTACTTCATCAGGAATGTTGCTCCTGGGAGAATTCCCCAAGCAATGGACCTTTTTGCAGCTCTCCATGAAATGTTGTTCCGTGTATGTAAATGAAGAACTCCAGGATTTGAGCGGTTGTGGACAGCTTTGCGGTTAGCTCTAAAACAGGCCTTAACACGCATGCAAGCCACAGGAATACAGCGAGTCATACCACAGGCTAAGTAGGTTGACTGCCAGCTTTGTGCTTTTGTTGATGGATGCCGCAGTACCAGTTATTTCCAGGCCTAATGTGTTTGAATGCAATTTTTGGTATTTATCCATACCAGACCCAGAACTACAGACTAAAACGAGTAACCTTCTAGTATTAATTAGTATTAATCAATCAGTTTTGTTCTCTATAAATGTGTTGGTTTCTCCAGTTTCTCCAGTCGTGGCCATAAAAATCACACACATTGCATGTACACAGTGCAGTAGCGACCTGTACAAGTTAGCATGGGGTATTATATAGCCTTAAAAAAACCAGGTTATGTTTCAGTACGTTTTAGTTTGAACTGCATCAAAATCCCTCATTTTTTTCGTTGCTTAGCCAATGTTTGCTTCTGCGTTTACACTGAAGTACAAGAAACACAACATATTTGGTGGGTTCCTCACAGGTTGTGGTCTCCATGATCACGAACACCAGATTTCCTTCAGAACGCTCCACAATTCTGTTGTATTCTGAGATGGAGGATTTCTGTGTTCCGCAGCGCATTGCTTAGCATCCCAGATGTGTTCAATAGATCAGGGGCCTCATTAATAAAACTCTGCGTAGATTCTGCAGTGATAATATATTTAGATAATAGACTAAAGCAGGAAATGGCGTACGCACCAAAAAATTCAGGCGTACACACACCTGCACGCTGTTTCTGCTCCATAAATCACAACCTACTTCAAAATGTGCGCAGGTGAACCAGCCTTGTACTCCACCTCCGTATCGCCCACATTTACTCATAAAAATTCAATGCAAATCATTCATAAATATTGAAATGTGGGCTTTCCTATTCATTCTACACGGGATAAAAGTCTTTGATTAATACAGAAAATGCTATTATGACAGACAGTGCTTCACTCTATTTTGCCTGTGTATAGAGCTGTGATTTTCTGCAGTTAGTTACAGCTGTTCCACACACAATTACCTGCAACTATTACCAGCACATAACATTTTACTCTCTCTTTATTATGGAGTTTAATTTGTTAATCCTTCTTTCACGAGACTCGTTCTCAGTTCACTTCCTAGGCCAGGTAACTAGTAATACAAAAAACAATAACTAA
>JAOVVF010000008.1:24208721-24219177 GCA_028565595.1 Duopalatinus emarginatus | reverse complement strand
GTTCACTTCCTAGGCCAGGTAACTAGTAATACAAAAAACAATAACTAACAAAATATATATATATATATATATATATATATATATATAATCGCCTTTAGATTTTAAATTTTTAAGATTTTAGATCTAAAAAAATATTTAAAAATCTATATACAAAGTAAAAAACCAGTGAAATACACAATCTAGTGTAAAAATATTACATCACATTTACTTGTAATTCCCTATTTTACCAAATGATGTCTCTAATTCACGCTTTCTTTCCGCAATCTTTTGACGGGCTATGCATGCCCCAAACCTTGCTTAAATGTGCGCTCGTTTAAGAAAGTGTGTACAAAACCCCAAACTCAGATGAATGGCATTTGACCAGTCGAGATGTTTGTAGTTGTACCAGGGGTCTCATGCTAAACAAACCACCAGCCTATGTATTATGCATAGACTAACAGTTTTTTTTCTGTCAGTTTAGTGCGTATTGCTGTTAGCAAAGAATTTTCAAAGAAATTTGGAGGGGAAAAGTTCCTCCGATTTATTTCTCTTGTTGAGAGTTGTGATAACGTACGCTCGGATTACTTCACATAATACCACCTGGTAACTGATGCTGGTATCAGAGTATTTTTATGAGTAAATAAGAACAGTAGATACCCGTATCAGTGTAATAATGATGCATCCTGGGATTTGTTTACCCACAAGACTGACTGCATACAGAAAACATTCTTGTGGGTCTATAGTAGTGATCCTGAACAGAACAAAATCAGTTATATAGAGCAGAGCTTCATATAGAGCAGAGCTTCCTGCTCCCACGCCACTGATCCTGAACTCATGGAGGACTTAATAATTAGCTCATGATTAGCTGATGAACTGATCTAGCCCCCGATTCCCAGCCCGGTCCTCAGGGCTCTTCAGCCAGTCCAAATGTTTGTTCCAGTCCAGCTTCCAAAATCGACTGTGCCAGATATTCAGCATATAATTACCTGATTTAGGTGTTGAGAGCAAAAAAAAAATTAATGACACAAATATGTGGAAGTCCTCTGGGTGTTTCTGCTGAGGAAACCATTGGTCTAGTGGAAGGTAATTCAGTGGAATGTCAAGGCTGTCCAAGTTGGAGTTCCTGACATTAATTATCTTTAAAAAAAACAGGAATACGTGATGCACATGGCTTAGAAAAATGGTTAGATTGAATGTTTCTGCTCTGCTGTGGATGTGTGTGTGTGTGTGCTGTGAGGTAACAAGCCAAATCAGTCATGAGCTATAATTTAATCCCATCTTGTCAGAGCAGGAATGTAAAAGGAAGAATACCCAGCACGTGTGTGGGATGGTTGTGTCTGGTACAGTTTTCTGATGGATTTCAGATGAGCGTTTTGATCATGTCGAGAGTCTTGTGTGTTCATGTGAGCTCACCAGTGTCATGGTTCCAGTTGTCAGTTCTTTCAGCGGGAATGCATTGGCATTCGACGTAGGTTGCGTGTTCTTTAAGTATGACAGATGGATCTTCTAAACGTGCCTGACAACATGATGAAATGCCACCCAAACCCGAGCAGTGCTTAAGTGACGTGATGTAGAGTGCCACGGATTAGGGTGAGCTCACAAACCTGAAACCGGTCAAGGAAATGCGGTTGGTTTGCTTCACGTTAACAAGAGGAAATGTTGGATATACAGAGATTAAGTACATGGTTTCCTTACTCGAGGAAGATGAGGCAGGAAAGTCACTAATCCCGGGGTCCTGGCGCAGTTAGTTTTCATGTCCAAGTTGTTTTAAATTCATAGTTGACCCTTGGGCAGGTAGGTTTAACAAACAGCAAAAGAAAAATAAACATGTTTTATAAACATTAGTCTGTATTACTGCACTTAACATAACATAACTGGATATTTGTCTAGTTATCAGCCAATGAAAACATGGGTCTGGGTGGCATATCGGGTCTACTAATAAATTCGATTTTACAAACAGACTGATTTCCCAGTTGGTCCATAATACACTGAAGTGCCTGAAAGTGCCAGTCTGACGTGACGTGCCAGTCCAATACCCGGTAGTTCCCCTACAGGAGCGTAGGACTGCAGAAATATGGAAATATTCTGTAGCTAATGAACACCATACTTCCTCCAGAACTCTCTGCAATTCCGTTGCATTCCAAGGTGTAGGATTTCTGTGTTCCACAGCGTGTTGCATGGCATCCCAGATGTGTTCAATAACGTTGAGATCTGGTGACTTGGGTGTGAATGACAAAACTCAGATGAATGTTCCTGCACTTGGTGTGTCTAGATGTGTGTGCTGGTGCATTTCCCTGTTGGAAGAGTGTGGAAGACACACACAGTGTTCACCTGTCTGTAGACCTACTGAGACGTCTGTAGATGTACCAGGGGGAACATGGAATGGCAGATTAACTAACCTTACACCATTACGGAGCCACCACTAACTTACAGACTCGACTAGAATTATTTTCATTAGACCGTTAAAAGCGGAGAAACCTACGAAATATGACGAGTAGTAGAAAGTACTTGTGCATTTTATTCAACTCCACTGAACTCCACTACATTTCAGAGTGAAATATTTTCTACTTTCTACTCCGTTACATTTATTTGACAGCTTTATTTACTAGTTACTATCAAGATAAAGATTTTGCACAATGGATAAAATACAAGCTTTTAAATTACAGCAACTGTTAAAGATTAAACCGGTGGTTTCCAACCCTTTTTTTCTTCTGACATCTTACATAAAGCAGTGTGTATGTAGTCGGGTCACATTTCAGTTGTCTGAGCTGTTAACATCTCTACCAAATAGTGATTTTTCCATCTAAACCCCTCGCACCGTTTTAGGGAAAACTGAAAACAGATTTATGTTTTTTTTTTCTTTCCTCCCTAATTAATCCTCTCACGACCCCTCGACATTTATCTGCTGTCCCTGTATATAAAACTGTATACAGTTCAAACCTGGTCCACCTCCAGCAGCTCAGCAGTAACATGCTGTGGGCATGTGGTAGCTCAGTGGTGAGGACTTCAGACTTATTATTAATCAGCTAAAGATCAGTCTTATGCAGTAAGGGTCTCCTAATGAATTTCTTCCTAATGAAAGGTAGCTGAATTTTCCTGCATGTGGCAATTTATAGATAGATAGATAGATAGTTAGATTGATAGATAGATAGATAGATTCAACTTTATTGTCATTGCTAAGTACAAGACAACAAAATGCAGTGAGCATCTACCAGAAGTGCAAATACTAGCAATGTGCAGAGTGCAAAAGCGTAAATATAAAAACTGTGCAAATATGAAAAAAAAAAACAATGTGCAATATCAGAGTGCAAATATGGAAAGCTGTGCAATTAAAACAGCATAGTGCAATTATGAGAGAGTGATAAATAGATGAGATAAATAAGGATATGTGGATAAAAAAAGATAGTAATAATAGATTTAACTGAATACAGAATTAATATGTGCAGTGGTACATATTTGTGATGTAATATTTACAACAGTGAGTGTATTGTGTTAAACCAGGAAGGACAAGAAAATCTGAATCCTGGTGTTATTTACTGGCATGTTTATACTGATGTAAGTAATCTGTAAAATACATTTGTTTTAATTCCTGGTCACTTTAAACCTCAACTAATCAAGTTAATTGAACAAAACTTTCATGAAGATCAAGTATTGGCCTCGTTAATATATAATAATGTTCAGAAATTGGTAAATTTCTAAACTCCACACCATTCATATGTGCTGTATTAAACTCCATGGTACCCCAGTAATACAGCATTAAAAAACCTGTTACAGTCATGTCCTGGTGGTCCCCAGAGCATGAGTTTCACATGTAATACTGCCTGTAATAATCCCAGCGTTTCCCAGTGACCTGGCTGCTCCAGTCGAAATGTTCATTTCAGCAATATGAAATTTGCTTCAATATTGCTGCAGATGTTTTTTTTAGCCAGGTTAGCATTATTCGCTAAGTAGTATCGACGGGTCCCGGCTGTCTTAAGTTCCACCGTGTTGTCTGAATTTGATACTGTTTCGCTGTGGAATTGAGCAGAGTGAAATACCAATTGGTTACATGCCATTCTTGAAGGACAAAAGTAGTAAATGCTGCCTCATCACATCTCGCTAGAGACTTGCTTATTTAATTTGCTGGAAACAAAATGGCCGGTTTGTACTCGTAACATCCGTCCTCCTCCTGGGCAAGTAAGAAATCCATACTTCAAGTATCAATCAATGTCTGAAGCACTAAAGTAAAAAGAATAAGAATAAATTGGACTGATTTTTTTTAACACTGACCTGAAGTAACACTGAGTTCTCTGACAGTTTGATCCACACTCGTGTAACTCGTAGTGCAATTTTTGGCTCATGCACCAGTTTGCGTCAAAGCCCATTTCAGCAAGACCTTGAGTTCATTCTTCAGACATCATGCAGCACGTATTAGGCCAACTTTTTAGATACGTGAGAAGAATCATCGCCAGCCTCCATGCCCTCTGTTACCCTGGCTGCCTCTAGACAGTTCATTATCAAGGTGGTGACGACAAGCTGACGTTTCAGGGCTTCATCTCTGGACAGGCTCGACATTCCGACATCCCATCAGCTTCTTTTCCTCTCGTTTCCTTGTTGCGTTTCAGCTTTTAAGACTTAAACGTGTTATACTCGGACAATAGACAAACACGCCTGTCCTTTCCAAGTCTTTTCAGGATTGTGTCCATTTGTAGCAGTGAAATCTCACA
The DNA here is from genome assembly GCA_028565595.1 of Duopalatinus emarginatus. Classification (NCBI taxonomy): domain Eukaryota; kingdom Metazoa; phylum Chordata; class Actinopteri; order Siluriformes; family Pimelodidae; genus Duopalatinus; species Duopalatinus emarginatus. The sequence continues at coordinate 24,214,492 of JAOVVF010000008.1, read as the reverse complement.
CAAGGAAATCGTAATCAACATTCTTGGCAGGAATGGGTCGTTTGCCTCAAAGGATGTTTTGTTTGATTATTTTTTTTTTCATCCCCTAAAAAGAGCTGTCTCTTTTTCTGTCTCTCCCTTTTGGACATTGTTTATGCATTATCTGTCAGGACAGACAGGGTGCTTGAGTGCAGCACTGACGTGATGCTTGTGTGCCGTGTCAGGGAGTTTGATGGAACCGGGGTAAGAAAGTGTATGGTCACTAGCACCCCCACCCCCCACTGTATGCAGGGGAGAGGGATTGGAACTGAACCAACCAGGCAAGGAGATGACAGGCTCACTTCCAGAATCGCAGCCAAAGCATGCAAGTAGTGTTTCTTCATCAGCTTGGTGTTTCAGCCTTGTCTAAATCCTATGCCTTGGTGTGCAGTTTCTTCCTTTTTTTTTAAGCATGGGTGGGATGAAAACCCGCAGAAGTGTGAATGATGTTTATGTTCATTACCGAGTCAGATTAAATATCAGCTTGGTTGCACCATAAACCAAGAAGACCTGAGGATGTTTTGCTTGTTTATACATGGTTCCTGGTCGTCCCAGAGGTCAAAGTTCAGGCAGGAAAAGTAACATTTTGCATATTTAGAAGCAGAAAACTCTGGTGTTGGTATAAAATTAAAGTCTTTATTTGACCCCTGGGTGCTGTTTTACAGATGGACAATTTTATTAAAATATAACTTTCCTTGCCTTTGCACCTTTGGCTCAAGTGAACCGATTTCCAAACAGTCCTGTTATTGCTTGTACTTGGCTGGGTTGACTTGTGCCACAGATGTTCACTAAAAAGGTTTTCGTCCTTGTTCATTGCGATAATCATTCTATGCAGATGATCACCATCTGGTTGCTCAACAGTTTGTTCGGCACATCGTGTTGATTTACGGCTTCAGCTTTGTGGTGCGCCGTAGCGTCTCCGGCAGTCGGTGGAAGGTTGTGTCATGTCGGCGCTTTAAAAAAAGTGAAGTGAAAGTGAAGCGATTGGCCTACTGAATTTGACCGTCGCGTTTTGTGCAGTGAAACACGGACACACTAGGGGCAGTGAACACACTTGGCTGGAGCTGTAAGAAGCCCCTTTGCATGGTGCCCATGAAGCAGTTGTGGGGTTGGGCGCCTTGCTCAAGGGCACTTCAGTCGTGTCTTGTCAGCACGGGGGATATAACCGGCAACTTTCCAGTCACAAGACCGGTTTCCTAACCTCGAGCCGTGACTGCCCACCGAAATGTCTTTGAGAAACCTGCCCGTCCTAGGAACATTGGGGAATGAAATGAGAATACATACCCTGTATGTCATGTGGTTGGTGTGGTACAGTGGTAACATCATTGGCCCCCATGCGAGAGAGGTCACTCTGGATACGTGTCTGCTAAATCTTCTAAATGTGAATGTAATGCCAGTCCATCACAGTGTACCAATCACAAACACATATATTCACATTGATTTACACTTAAAAGTGGTTGGAATGGTTTTGGGAGGTCGGGGGGAAAAAAGGGAAAACAATGGAAACACAGGAAGAACATGCAAAACCCCACACAGGCAGTAACCCTGGAGGACCCTCGAGCTTTGAGTCTGTTATACGACTTTGCAGACTTTCCATTTTTCAGCACACTGGTGGAATCCTTACCCAAACCGATTGGGAGTTGTAACCATGTATTAGCAAAGAAATGCGCTGCGGCCCACTTCTGTATGTATGGGCTCACAGACACGTAGCTGGATAGCGGAATAGTTGCTGTGATTGACAGGAGACAGACGGTATGTCCCCCCCCGTCCGTCCCTGAGAGCACGGCCAGTTCTGCTCTCTTGGACTCCCAGCTACAGATGGCTGTAACACCACCCAGGATTCAAACTCGCGATCTCCGGATGATAGGATGAGCACTTCTCTGTTGTGTTGCTCTGGAGCCCCCATAATCTAACTGCTTATAATGGGATGGATGTGTTGCTGGCTGTGCTGGCCATCCAGCATACTTAGAGAATGAACATGAAGCTTGGAAGATCACTTCATAATGTAGTCAACAGTCAGGATATCCAGTTTTATGCTACATTATATTTGACAGACGCTGATGTTTTATTGCTGTTGATGGGCGTGACTCATATGGTAGCTGTTGAGTGCGAGATTTTGGATTTGCCGAAGCTTTTTCTTGAGTAATCCGTGCGAGAAGGACTGGTCCATTGTGTCCTTCAGCTCTCGACCAGCCGAAAGCTCTTATGTCAGAATATTGCATCCCAGGGAGTCTTTAATACTACAGTTCCTTAATAGATCCACTGTGTATTACCTCAAAATTGGCCCAAAGCTCCTTGTTTCTGCAATCCTGTTCTTTTTCTTCTCCTTTATCGCCTCTCTAGCGGCTTTGTGCTTATGACTGACTTTGAGCAGTTTTGCCAAAGCAGTTAATGACAATTGATTCGGCAAATCACTATTCGTTAACTTTCTCTTCTGGTCTCTCCAACCATGATCTCTCTCATGCTCTCTTTCCAGTTTTCTTTCCAGCTCTTTCAGGTTTTTTAAGTAGACCGGCTCATGCTGTTTCCAGGCCTTGCATTTGAGTATATTGAAATCTCTTCATGGCTCAGTGCCTTGTACTGGAAACAATTGTACTTTCGTAGGATTAAGGTTTTAAAGACGGACTTATCGCAACTGCTGTTTTTCTGGAAGGACACGCAAACTGTTACTTACTCTTGGACAACAAAATTTATCCCAAAGCCAAATCCAATGTCCTGTTTGCTAAGAAACAAAATATATTGTGTGATAAAGTGGCATCGCCGTTGCCTCCCTGATGGTCGTATAACAGCACAACATCAGAAGGTTTTTTTTTTTTTTTTAAACACAATAACGTCATATTTTATGTTCGTTTGTAGTTGCTATGGAGTGTCCATAAAAAGTTTTCTGTAGCAGCTATAAACAATCGTCCACTTGCCAGCTTCTCTTTTTTCTCTCTCTTTCTTGTAGTTAATAAGAAAATAAATCCCAGTTTGTCTTGTTATAGAGAAACTAAAGTGTCAGAAATACACACAGATGAGCCATAATGTTAAAACCACAAACACACCGACAGGTGAATTGAACAACACTGAATATCTCATTACAGTGGCACCTGCCGAGGGGTAGGTTGTATTAGACAGGAAGTAAACAGTCAGTTGTAAAAGTTAATCTGTTGGAAGAAGGAAAAATGGGCAAGTGTAAGGATCTGAGTAACTTTGATGACAAGGGAAGGGCCAAATTGTGATGTCTAGATCACCGGTTCAGATCTTCTTCAAAACAGCAGGTCTTGTGGGGTGTGTCTGGTACATGGGGGCAGCGTGGCCTAGTGGTTAGGGAACCGGTTTCGTGATCAAAAGGTCATGGGTTCGATCCCCGCCCAGGGCATGACACGACTGAGGTCACATTCCTCTGTATGCAAACACGGTAGGCAAGTCATTCATAACTACATAGGTTATTACCTACCAAAAGTGGTCCAAGAAAGGACAACCAGTGACAGGGTCATGGGTGACTTGTTCCTCCTGTTCTTAATTACACATTTATTTTCAGCAACTCGAAATTTACGATTTCTACCACTGGTGTGTCCATGTGTCCATCTGTCAGAGTTTCTTATCTTTAGTGATTGGATGCTTGTAGGTTTCGTGGAATTATGACTATAACCGGCAGATGAACTGATTAGATCTTAGACTTGCTCCAAACTGAACATGTCTGAAAGGGGTTTTTTATCCAACGGCTTCTTTTCTGTTTGAAGTCGTTCATGTGGTATTTAGACATGGTGATGGAAATGTCCTCCTCATTCATAACCTCGGCATCTTCAAAGTATTGGAACAACAAGAGCAGATTTTTGTGTTGTTCCATTGAGGACATTTGGGTTTGGGATCAAAAGATGAATCTCAGACAACAGACCACATTTCACTTCTAGATCCGTTAAACAATTTAGATCGTAGCACGTTTGGATTATATGTGAGGACAAGTATTGGAACAGATAGTTGTAGAGTAAATAACACTTAATTAATTGCAAATTTCTTACACCAATTATGAAACCCATCCAACTTTCTTTTGTGATGTCTCTCTAACTTCCTCCTCCGTCTCTTCAAACAGATAAAAAAATATTTTGAGTTGGAACCTTTGGCTCGGGGAAAGAGCTGGCTGCTGGAAGGAAGCACAGTGGACAACATGGACGCTGTAAAGGAGAGCTTCAGCCAACTCATCCATCTGCTTGAGGAAAAGGACCAGGAGACGGGCAAGATATGAGCTGGGAGATTTCTCCCTATCCATCATCTACCACTCTGGACAGTACAGATCTCCACCTCATCATAGGCGAGTGTGTGTGCGCGAGTGTGTGCGCGAGTGTGTGCGCGAGTGTGTGCGCGAGTGTGTGCGCGAGTGTGTGCGCGAGTGTGTGTGTGTGTGTGTGTGTTACTTTGACTCCAACACAGCAGGCAATCGGATTCTTACATGTGGGGTTTATATTATATCATATTTGAGATATGATATGTTATTAGGTTCTTTGTATTAGTACCACAGGTTCCCCGACTGTCGATTGGCGTCATCAGTAGACACGGTTCTGTTCTACGTCCTGTGTAATACACACCTAGTTGCACATTGCTACATAATTGACAAGGTTAAACACTTTTCTTGGTATGTAGGGAACCTGGATAGTTTTAATATGTAGATTGTTCTATTTTGTGTGTGTGTGTGTGTGTGTGTGTGGGTCTGTGTGTGTGTGCACACAAGATGAATTTATACTTTAAAAGCCTTAAAGTATGTGATGTGCTTTTTGAACCAAACTACAGTGACTTATTAAACTGTAAACAGTCTTAAATAATCGCGACTTAATTCCCAAAACCACAAACAAAAATTTCCAAGATTCCAGGTTAGCGGAATTCCTCTGCATGCGTCATTGTAGAAATCATGCATCGTTCAGGAGGATCGTTTGAGGTTGATGATGCATTTCAGTGCTCTTGTTCTGTAGTTGTTCTTTTTTGTAACCACATAACAAAACCGCCTGTCAAACGGAATCGTGTTGTCTGTTGGAGGTCTGTTGTCTGTTTGTCCTAGTGATTAATCACGGTAATTATTTAATCACCAGAACGGTGTATTGCCAGTTACGTGTTGTGATTGTGGTATTCTAAGGTTCTTTTTGGGTTTGAGATTAGAGTGTTGACATTTACATTTACAGCTCAACATGAACCAGATTTTTAATAGAACTTTTACACGTGCTGTGAACATTTTGGTTCGTGCAATCTGAAATTTCCCATACTTGTCTTTTTTTATCATTCAGAACCCATTTTAGGTTTAAAGAGAGTAAAGGAGTGTGTAATTATATTGCATAAACATAACAGTACTTATCTTTTTTATATCAATACATTTTATATTATATCAACAATATCAGTTTTCATCATTATCAGCCATAATCTAATAAATAGAGTTAGAAATAGTGGCCTGATGTGAAAGTGAAGCCTGACCTCCAAATTTAACCCAGAGAGCAGATTAGTGATCAGATGTCTTGCTCAAGGCCACTTCTGGTCTTGTTCCCTAATGGCTGCCGAATGGCTTGTCAACATCACCCCATATATTATTGATACGCTAAAGTACCGTAAAAACTGGTACACCACTCTAATACTTGATAAGTCCTCCATGGGACATACAGGTGTAGGATTTCTGTGTTCCACAGTGTGTCACGTGACGTCCCAGACGCGTTCAATAACGTTGAGATCTGGTGATTTAGGTGTGACTGACTAATCCCCAAACTCAGATGAGTGTTCCTCTAACCATA
>JAOVVF010000008.1:24205546-24207069 GCA_028565595.1 Duopalatinus emarginatus | reverse complement strand
TTCAATTCAATTCAATTTTATTTGTATAGCGCCTTTAACAATGAACATTGTCTCAAAGCAGCTTTACAGAAAATAATGAAAAGAGTTATACATTTATAGACTTCCCCATTGCCCCTCCAACACAGTTCACTTGCTGTCCCGCCCTTTGACAGGTGCCACTGTAATGAGATAATCCATGTCATTCACATCACCTGTCTGTGGTTTTGTAATTTTAACGTTATGGCTGATTGTTGTATTGATTGTTAACCTAACAAAGCTCGGCTGTCTAGAAATCCACGATGCAGTTCCTCCGTCTGTTCCTGAAAGCATTTACATTTCTAAAAAAAAGACTGGGTCATCCTGTGATCCTTCTGATGACTCAGATGGAGGGAACCCTTCCCCGCTGGGCTTCCAGAGCTCTTACTCTCTCTCAGGATTTCCTCTGTTGCCGATGACTCATCTGCATTATAGGCTTTATCTATCCCGCTTCCTCGGGTACACGGCGCAGCATGCCGTTTCTCTTCATTACAGTGTATTAGCTCATAAAGCTGAAGTTTACCGTTCTGTCCACATGCTGATTTATCACTGCTCGGGTCGCGGATCGCTGTCACGTCAGGCTTTCAAGCTAAAAGCCTTCCATCCTTTTTCTGTTTCCCGATGTCCATCAGGGGTTTTATGTGGAAAATCTGAGCGAACGTGCATGTACGGGAACACCAGCAAAAACCATCCAGTGTGGGGAGAAAAAATCTGTTTCTGAATACATTTATGTTCTTAGGCGTGTCAACCATCAGATGTAAAGTTATACAGGTGGCGCCGCACGTAGTGTGTGTGCAATGCAGCTCTAGGGATCTGGGGTCATGGGTTTGCGCCTCACTCCGATCTCTGCCTGTGAGGAGTTTGGTGTGTTCTCCTAGTGTCCATGTGGGTTTTCGCCAGGTGTTCCAGTTTCCTCCCACCTCTTGAAAAACACACATGGTATGCTAATTGGATATTTGTGTGTGTGTGTGCGTGTGTGTGTGTGTTCCCCTGTGCCTAGTGATTCAACATGGACTCTGGACAAATCCATGACTCTGACGGACTAAGCCTAGTGGTTAGGGAACCAGTCTCATTACCAGAAGGTTGCAGGTTTGATCCCCGCCAGGGCAAGACACCTAACTCCCCCGACTGCTCCCTGGGCGCCATGGTTTGGGGCTGCCCCCCCACTCCAGGCAAGTGTGTTTACTGCCCCCTAGTGTTCACTTGTGTGTGTGTGTGTTTCACTGCATGGATGGGTTAAATGTGGAGGTCACATTCCTCTGTGTGCAAACACAGTAGGCAAATAGTTCACTTTCACTTTCGCTTCACCTCAGGGTTGGTTTCAGAGACTTGTCTCACTACAAAGGAGGTTCTTACTAAGAAAAAAAATAGTTTTAAAGTAATGAGGCAATGAGACAATGCGTCTGGCTCTGAAAGTAAGCTGAGAGAAATTGCATCGAGACCCTGACTAATATTAGCATGCAGATGGATGAGCACCTGGGATTAATCCTTAAATCTGAACCACGTCT
>JAOVVF010000008.1:24190546-24200546 GCA_028565595.1 Duopalatinus emarginatus | reverse complement strand
GAGGAAGGAATGAAAGATTGAATGGATGAGACAGAAAGAAGGAAAGGGGTAAAGCAAAGATAAAACAGAAAGGAGTGAGAGATGGAGAGGAAATGGGAAAAGACAAACTAAATAAACATGAAGGGATGCAGTGTGAGGAGGAAAGAAAGAAAAGGAAAAATTAAGATGGGAAAGAATTAAAGAGAAACAAAAAAGGAGGAAGAAAGAAGGAACTTACTGCGAAGGTCATAAAGAAGGAAAAGACGAAAAGAAAAGAAAAGAAAAAAACAAAACAAAAGAAAAAAAAGAAAAGGGAAGGATGAAATAAATAAAGAAAATACAGAGAAAAGAAAACACACAGGTCAGTTCTCTGTACATCAGATTGCACCTTTTAAATAAATAATGCAGTTTTTTTATTCTGTGGATAATAAACACGAGATAAAAGATAAAATTCACTTTTTTATACGTGTATAAATAAACAGTGTGGTATAAATAAACCTCAAGAAGACGGATATATATGAAATCTTCCTCTCCTTTTTTTCTTTTTTTCATTTTTTTTTTTAATTGTGGAAAATAAATTAGCGTGTATGTGTATGTACAGTCTGAATACTGACTCTGCACTGGAGCTAAGTCGCACTGCTTCACACATTACAGTCACCATAATCCAAACATCCACTCCAGTCCTTCATCATCATCATCATCATCATCCTCCTCATCCTCCTCTTCTCTCTGCTCGTCCAGGAACACAGCAGCACAGGAGCTCATGGCTTCAGATGGGAAGAAATGAAGTCTCTTTAAAAAAAACAAAAAAAACGATTGATTCTGTTCCTTCCCGTAACATCGCCTCTGAAACGTCGATGCTCCGTCTGATCCACATACGACAGGACGGATGAGTCAGTGGTCAACACCTGGAAATGAAAAGAAGACTGGTTTCAGTTCTGTCCTTTTTCCGTTTTTAAAAGTGCAATCAGGGATTTTAGCCACACCCCTAAAAACCTGCCCTGGTTTAAATACCTGATGAGGGCGGAGCTTTCTCCATCAACAGGTACTGTAAGTACAAATGTCTGGTTATTACGTTCGCCTGTAATATGTTTAGCATTCGTTTGTTTTTAGAGTTTGATGGTTGCCATAGAGACCAGGAGGCTGAACATTGTAACTACAGGTAACATGATGATTTAACGTGACTCTGGATTCTTCAAATCAAGAAAAATCGCATGTTTTATTGCTATACAATGTCGTCCAATTTCTGTTGTTTTAATTCGAGTTGAGCAGCTACACCCACTGTAGGTGGAGTTAAAAGAAGAAGAACAAAGAAGAACAATTTCAAATAAAAATGTTAGCATAAAGACAAGAGACATCTTTGTATTGCTACCTGTGTGAGAATTATATGCATTTGTTTATTTATTTGATTGTACTGCTATATTCACACTAGTTAAATGAGTCGTAATTGGTCATGTTCTACATTCGTTCACATTCTAGTGCCGCAATTTATAACGGCAGCGAGCAACAAAGTAACCGCAAAATTCGAATGTTCACTTTTTTTGCAGATCAGGATGACAAATCCACACCAAGTGTCTCGAATGATTTCTCGGACCGATCCTGTGGCGTCTGTGGTCCAACTTTCCTACTGACCTTCCCACTCAGAACATTAGTCCCTATTTAATAACTTCTTACCTGTCACATGACCACACAATAAATGCCTGTAGAATCACATTACTAAGAAAAAGGTTTGAGGAAGTAGTTTAAAGGTCTAAGGTTTAGATTAAATTGTCGTTAGACGCCACATTATAGTCAGACGAACACTCATCTGTGTTTGAGTTTGTTCACACACACACGCACACACACCTGTCAGATTTCTGCAGTCATACACTCCTACCAAGTGTTAGACTGATGGACCAGTTTTTCTGCCACTTCGGTGTATATAACCAGACTGGCCACAGCCACAAGCCACAACAGTAATGGTTGCCATATCCACAAAAGACCAACTACTAACAGCATGAGGAACCTGTCATTACTTTAAAATAGAACAAAGTAGTTACGGGTTAGCATCTGATTATCTTACGAAACCTTATAATACCTTTCTTATAATACCCTTAAAACCAAAGTCTTAAAAATAGATTGATAAATAAATAAATAAATGAATAAATAAATAAAGCCTCTCTAGGCTTCCATTCAAAAATTGTTTACATTTTGAATCTGACATGTAACTTATACTGATATCCTAATCCGGATAAATTGATCAAATTTCTCTGGTTTATTCACAGAACTGATGTCTTATATCAGATTTGCTGAATGTCTGGAGTTTTATTTATTTTAAAGACATAAAATGCACCAAATATTACGAAGTTCACCTTTAATGTTGTTCTTATTTATTTGATGTTTTTGTGAAGGTCGGGTTTTTAACCGAGACACTGAACACTAAAACCTCACTCCTGTGCTAATGACCAGAAGGTTTGTGAGTTTTAAATCCCTCAGCTGCCAAAAAGCCCCTGCTGGACCCTCGAGAAAGACTCGTAACCTTCAAATGCTCAGCTTGCATTGGATCCTGTCTCACTCCAAAACCATCTGCCAAATGTATAAAGGCAAGTAATAAGACGGCACATAAATCCTCCAGAGCCGTGTTAATACCATGCCGTCCTGCCATATCACATAATCACCTCGTATTTTTCAGTTTCAGGACCGAAACCAAAACATGCCTGGTCATGGGAGAGCTACGTTACTGCTACTGTAAATCACTTTTAGCCTTGGACTAGATTTAATCATCTCCAGCATCTGGAAATTTTACTGATGATAGAGGAACCTGTGAGGGTTTGCTTGTCCTGAGACACTGTAGTGGCTTGCATGAATATCTTCACCAAATAACTCTTAATATTGAAATGAAGGGTCAAATTAATGTTGTTGCCCAAATTGTTTACAAAAAAAGATTGCATAAATATTTGAGTATGAAACTTCAAATTTAGTTCTATTGTTGTGAATTATAATGATAAATGTCATGTGACTAGATTCAAAGTGTCTGAGTATAAATGCACAAGTTCACCTCCAGACCGAGACTGGGTGTGAGAGATGAGGTGTTGACTGTCTGGTCTGATCCTATAGAAGATCCACAGAAGGATCAGTGAAGGTATGTGGGGTGTGCAGGTGTTTCTACTCATATCACAAATAAAATGTTTATAGCAATTAAAGTTCGTTCAGACATGTGAAATAAGTTAAAATACAAATGTACAAAACTCACGTAATGACGTCTGAGGTCTGAGTCGTACAGGACGGAATCTGAGGCTGAATAATCACTGATCAGTTGTTTTAAATTAAATTAAATTAACATTATAAACCTGCAGTTGGAAGGTTGTGAGGTCGAATCTCAGTGAGGGTTCATAACCTCGCTTAAGCCTTATTTAGACTGGATTAGTTTCACAGGTTAAAGTGAGTGTAATGTAAATATTACTGAGTCTGTGGAGTCACTGGGGTTTTAGTCCCATCCAAATCTGTCATGTCAGTAATTATTTAAAAAATGACTGTTTATACACTTTTCATGTCAGGTGGTACAACTAATTTACAACAAGGAAAATATGATTTTATCATAAAACACTTTTGTTTTTTTATAAATGTATATGTTTGAAAATGTACTAGAAAGCTGTAGCTTAGAATTAGTAATAGGATTATATGTATATTTATATACTGGGTTGCACCACCTGACATGTTTGGGTGGTGTTAAAAATTCATAAAAACTGATTTTAAATATTTTAAAATCTTATAAATAAATTTATATATATATATATATATTTAAAAAAATATACATACCATCTATTTTAAAAAGACTTTTAAACGTTTTAAGAGGACTTTTAGAAGCTTGTTTTGTTACTGACCCTAATAACCTGCTGCTAAGGATTGCATTATACTGAGGGGAAAGAGGTTCTGCATATCGAGGCGAATTACTACAGATGGCTGTACAGACAAATTAAAAAAACTAATCCTGTCCAAATAAGACCGTAGTCATGGGAGTGTTTCAGTTGCCATTTAAACATAAATCGGCCGTAACAGAATGAAACAGTCGAATGTTATTGATGATGACGGACAAAACTGATCAAATCTGTCCACAGTGGTCTCTAAGACAATGGATAAACAACTGAATAAGTAAATCCAGAGTCCACACATCCACACACACACACACACACACTCTCTATCTCTCTCTCTTTCCAATCTCTTTGATCACATGATCCCTATGCTAAATGTGTGCCAAAAACCAGAAACATAATCAACAGCATGGTTCACAAACACAGAGTACAGCGAATGCACGTCTTCACGTGAACGTGTGGTGTGTGATGTCTTCCTCGCGTCATGTGTTCACATGGCCTTCAATGAGTCAGTGTTGTTGTTTTAACTGAACTCTGTGTTGATCATGTGCAGCATATCATGTGCAGACCCACTTTTACAATCTTATACCACAGTCCTGTCGAACTACTGCATTACACCAACTTCATCTCGACCCTTTAACAAGGGTGTAAGTTATTTCGCCAGTATAGACAAACACAATTCCCACTCTTCCCGGTCATGTGACAGCTACCAGTCCGGGAAGGCTCAGGCTATCATGTGCTTCCATAACATCTTTCCAGTTACTGCTCATGTAATACCAGAGGCAGTTTAACACATTCGGAGGAAGGCGCTTCTGCCCACTTCTGTATGCAGGAGCTGAATGTCTGTAACGTCACCCGGTCTCTGGATGATGGGACGTTTTTCTGTTGCACCTCTCAGGAGCGTGTTTGAAACCAAATACACCAGAAATCCTGATGTGGGAAATTTTACACAAATTGGTGGTGTGTAAATAGGAAGCAGAGGTCACTAATACTGGTGTTACTGCACTAACTAATAACGTTTTCTGCTTTGACTGACAGTGTGTGCGTACTTACAGTTACAGGACCCGGAGTGTTTGACCTCGAGGACGAGTGCTCGCGAGCAGGCGGCCCGATGCATCTCGCACTCATTGCGGTACGTGACGTTGTCACTGGCGCACACGCTGTCTCCGGGATGACTCTCAGGACACTCGCTGTCACATGCCGAACATCGTCCTCGGCCTGTCTTTACGTCCCACAGACACTTCTTTCCTTCTGGACAGCGGATGTCAGCGCACGACTGGGCATCTGAGGACACAAGTAAACGAGACACGCTGAAGTGATCAGTCACATAATGGATTCATGTGTTATTACTGCGTCATAGCTAGCTAATAAACACCACATTTTCAGATGAGGATTATATAAAGTGCAGCACACAGGAACTTGGAGTAGAGCCGGTTCTGATGGAGGATCAGTCCATCCTGATGAATGTCATTACACGGATTGACTTCCAGATCCTAATCCTGATTCCTAATCCCTTTCTTCTTCCAGTCTTACCTATACACTTGCCCTCATAGGCGACGCCGATGGACCTTCCCAGAATGCACGTGGCTCGTCGGAAGTGGCAGGCGCTGGCATATACGATGCCATCGTTCCCGCACAGGTACTGATCAGGCGTGGTCACTTCAGCACACACACGATCGCAGGTCACACAGTAGGCATTGTTGTTCTGGTCCACCACACAGGATGAGGTTCCCGGGCAGTGCACGTCGTTACACGTCTCTGAGGAATAAATATATTAATAACACTGACACTGAGAAAGTTCCTTTTGTGTTTAAGCCACGCCCCCAAAAACAACATATTCAAACTGCAACCATGTCTTTATAGGACCCGGAACACCCCTTTTCTGTCACTGGCTATAACAATTCATTGAGGTGTTGAAGAGTTGGAGGTGTGTCTGTAAAGTGGGTAAAGTGGGTGTGTCTGTGGTACAGTGGGTGTGTCAGGTGGTCTATGAGACTCCAGCTGGACCCTTCTTTCCTAAAACACCATGTAGGGTCCCTATGCTGAGGCTTTTTTGAATATCTCTTCTGATTGGTCAGATGTTTGTAGTCCACATCCTGCGTTATTTCTCTTATGTGTCTGATGTGTTTCATGTAGCATCAAATGCCTTTATAATAATAATAATAATAATAATAATAATAATAATAAACAAACAAACAAATAAATAAATAACAATAAATAATAATAATAATAATAATAATAATATTGCAGTATTTTAATGATATTCTTTTCCAGTCCATTTGAGGTTTGTAAAGTAGTTTGTAATTCTGCTTAAATAATTATAAATTATTTATTAAACCTAGAATATCGCTAACCCTAGATTAAAGGTATAGCCAAAAGTCAATGAATAACTGATTTATCTTGATTCAAGTCAGAAAAACTGAATTTCTCAGTGAAACAGGTTAAACCTAGACCTAAGCAGTGAGTCAGGTTTTGGACATGATCTGATAAAGTGACCTGTGATCTGTTTGTACTCACTTTTGCACTTTCCCTGGTACTGGGCCACCAGGTTGGGGTGTCTCCTGCACTTGGCTCTGCGGAGCGCACACTCGTTGCGGTAGGTGGTCCCGTCCGAGCCACACACTGGGCCCTTGAAGGTGTTATTGGAGCAGTCCGGAGCGCACACGCAACGTGGTTTGTTTCTCCGGTTTAACTTGCATTTCTTCCCAGGACCACAGTCCACGTTATCACACGTCTCTACAGAGACAGGTCAGAGATCAGTCCGTCTGTAATACTGCTGTACGGTTAAGTAGAAATATCATCACACCCTTGACTTTGAGAATTTAGTTTGTAATAATTAGAGTGTTAGGGTTCTACCTGTCTTTCTGTTTTTTGTTTTTTTTTGTGATAAAAACATAAAAAAGGCAGATAGAGTGAGATCATTTCAGGCTATAGATAAACACCTGTACATACCTGAATGATAAAATAGTCACACCCTTTCAACCTATAAACTATATGGGATACAAACCTTTGCACTAAGATGCTCCTGTACCATCTGTTCACAGGCTACAGTCAGGTTGATTTTGGCTCTTTTGTTTAGTAAAGAAATATAAATCAGTATCGGGTGCGAGTCGTACCTTTACAAGGTATGCAGTTTGGTGCTCCTCCATGCAGCAGCAGCCACCTGAACAACGTGTTGCTCGGAACGTCCTCTTCGGTCCATGCCATTCCTAACCTCTCGCTCCTGCAGCAGTCCTCTCGGCTCATTTCAGACAGGTAGAGCATCTGACAGCGGCCGTTTTTTCCCTGCTCATACCAGCAGTTCCCAGCTGGAAAGAGAAATCACAAGGAGAAATTGTTTCTCAATCTGGGCTTTACAGACTGCGACGAGCTGAATTTATCTGATTATTGAGGGCTTCTTATCAGGGATAGTGAAGGTGGATGAGGTTGTCTCAAGTCTGGTTATTATATAGTTAGTATAAAGTCTCAGAAATAAAGGCTGTTTTTTAAACATGTAGTTTATATTATTTATAAATACACATGTCAAATAAAACAAAGAAACCATCAAATAAAAATAACTGTTCAGTACGTTTATTAGTACCTATATTGTAATTTTAAATTAAGATCAAATCCCTGCTGCATCAGTGCTAATCCTTTGCTGTTCACTACTAAATATGCTCCACTTTATGGTACCGCCCCAACAAACGAAATAAAGTACACTTCGGTAACTTTGTTTCTGATCAAGGACTAGGCTTAAGATTGGAGAATGGAAATGAGGCCACTTAAGCAAAAAAGCAGTCATGTATAAATAAATAAATCTGCACTCTCAGATCTAAATGTACCAAAGTGGACACTTCCTCTTCGATAGTACGGTACCAGCAAGGGTATCTCTTTTGTAACTGTATTAAACCTTTATAAAAAAAGCACACGGCACAAGATAAAAATATTTATAAGCTTATTAAAAGTACACAGCATGCAGGTAGAAAGAGAGAGGTCAATCAATGATACATCATCTGAGAACAGTGTAATGTAGTACCTTTATTTCTAAATGTGCACATATTGTGCATTTTCATGTCTCTTGGTCAGTATGCTTATCATTTGCACCTGGAAATGTGGGTACAGTAATGTCTTGGGTTTGGGTTCATAATTGGAGGGTGATTACATTTTAAAGAGACAGTACTCTTTGGTTCCCTTTATTTCTAAGAAATGTGCAGAAGACCAGACCAGAATTTTATCTGACAAATCTTCATGAAACACTACATACAGTGTGTTTTAAGCTCACACATGCGCACACATTTTTTTATGATGAAAAAAATAAATAAATGTGGTACAGATTAAACACCTTAAAAAATACAGCAAATGAGCACATGCAGTCCAGACAATAGTGAAAACCGCATGTGCACTGTAACCTATATTGGTCAATTAGTGTGTAAAGGTGATCACTCGATTAATCTATTAGTGTGTAAAGTTGATCACTCTATTAGTGTGTAAAGGTGATCACACTCCTAGTCAGTTGGTGTGTAAAGTTGATCACTGTATTATTCAATTAGTGTGTAAAGTTGATCACTCTATTAGTCAATTAGTCAATTAGTGTGTAAAGGTGATCACACTATTAGTCAATTAGTGTGTAAAGGTGATCACTCTATTAGTCTATTAGTCAATTAGTGTGTAAAGGTGATCACACTATTAGTCAATTAGTGTGTAAAGGTGATCACTCTATTAGTCTATTAGTGTGTGAAGGTGATCACTCTATTAGTCTATTAGTGTGTAACATTGATCACACTCTATTAGTCTATTAGTGTGTAAAGGTGATCACACTCTTAGTCAATTAGTGTGTAAAGTTGATCACTCTATTAGTCAATTAGTGTGTAAAGTTAATCACACTCTATTAGTCTATTAGTGTGTAAAGTTGATCAGTCTATTAGTGTGTAAAGTTGATCACTGTATTAGTCTATTAGTGTGTAAAGGTGATCACTGTATTAGTCTATTAGTGTGTAAAGGTGATCACTCTATTAGTCTATTAGTGTGTAAAGTTGATCACTGTATTAGTCTATTAGTGTGTAAAGGTGATCACCCTATTAGTCTATTAGTGTGTAAAGTTGATCACTGTACTAGTCTATTAGTGTGTAAAGGTGATCACTCTATTAGTCTATTAGTGTGTAAAGGTGATCACCCTATTAGTCTATTAGTGTGTAAAGGTGATCACTCTATTAGTCAATTAGTGTGTAACGTTGATCACACTCTATTAGTCTATTAGTGTGTAAAGGTGATCAC
Source organism: Duopalatinus emarginatus (assembly GCA_028565595.1). NCBI lineage: Eukaryota > Metazoa > Chordata > Actinopteri > Siluriformes > Pimelodidae > Duopalatinus > Duopalatinus emarginatus. The sequence goes on along the minus strand of JAOVVF010000008.1, from coordinate 24,191,463 downwards.
TCTTAGTCTATTAGTGTGTGAAGGTGATCACTCTAATAGTCAATTAGTGTGTAAAAGTGATCATTCTATTTGTCAATTAGTGTGTAAAGTTGATCACTCTAATAGTCTATTAGTCAATTAGTGTGCAAAAGGCGATCACTCTATTAGTCTATTAGTATGTAAAGTTAATCATTCTAATAGTCAATTAGTGTGTAAAGGTAATTACACGTTATTAGTTTATTAGTGTGTAAAGGTGATTGCTCTATTTGTCAATTATTGTGTAAAGGTGATCACTCTATTAGTCTATTATTGTGTAAAGGTGATCACTCTATTAGTCAATTAGTGTGTAAAGGTGATCACTCTTAGTCTATTAGTGTGTGAAGGTGATCACTCTAATAGTCTATTAGTGTGTAAAGGTGATCACTCTATTAGTCTATTAGTGTGTAAAAGTGATCATTCTATTTGTCAATTAGTGTGTAAAGTTGATCACTCTAATAGTCTATTAGTGTGTAAAGGTGATCACTATTAGTCTATTAGTGTGAAAAGGTGATCACTCTATTAGTCTATAATTGTGTAAAGGTGATCACTCTATTAGTCAATTCGTGTGCAAAAGGTGATCACTCTATTCGTCTATTATTGTGTAAAGGTGATCACTATTAGTCTATTAGTGTGTAAAGGTGATCACTCTATTAGTCTATTATTGTGTAAAGTTGATCACTCTATTAGTCTATTAGTGTGTAAAGTTGATCACTTTATTAGTCTATTAGTGTGTAAAGGTGACCACTCTAATAGTCAATTAGTGTGTAAAGGTGATCACTCTATTAGTCTATTAGTGCGTAAAGTTGATTACTCTAATAGTCAATTAGTGTGTAAAGGTGATCACTCTATTAGTCTATTATTGTGTAAAGTTGATCACTCTATTAGTCTATTAGTGTGTA
>JAOVVF010000008.1:24149709-24157209 GCA_028565595.1 Duopalatinus emarginatus | reverse complement strand
TCACACATGACGTGTGTATTCATGAAAATACAGTTTGTTTAGATAAATGTGTGTGTCCTGCGTTTCACCTCAGACGGTGTGTAAATCACGTATGAGTTAAGTCACTGATGTGATCCTCTATTGTTTTAAATGGTGTAATTGCGGATGAGGTATGAGTGTGAATCGGTGTACAGATTAAACTGTCAGGTTTAAATAGCTCATTTATTTATTATTAATGTGGCGAAAGAACGAGATTCTGAAAAAAATACACAAAATAAGACAAATGAACACCAGCAATCGTATTAGCCCAAAAGTAATGGCACTGAGGAGGAGTTAAAAAATGAGTATGAGTTTGTGTGTGTAAGTGGTAGCTGAGGCGCTGCAGTGGCCGAGCTGCATTACTGGAAGATTTTCGCTTTCAGTATATATTTATTTATTTAACTGTCTTTAACTTTTATAGATGTTTATTAAAATGAAGCACTATCCCCTGGATATAAAGAGGAGTTTACATCAGGGGATGACTTATAAATGCCTACATCTATATATACATCTATACATCAAATTGTAACGTGTTATTTTGTGAGTGAGGCGGAACACTGGCCAGCATGCTCATTGTAATGTGACGTAAATTATCATTCACTGAGTTTGAATGAGACATGATACTTGGTACCGGATGGGACATTCCAGGGCCAAAGTTGTTCTGTCATTTAACATTCCTCGAGCCACAGTGTCATGTGTGTATCAGGAGTACACCATAAAAGGCATTACTACACACAGTGGGCAGCACAGTGGCCACCCACGGCTGATTAATGATCCCTGCCTCTGGATAAAATTCATGTACTGTCACGTACACATTCAATACAGGAGGTCTAACGCAGAGGTCAGTACAGCATTTCTCATATCCATGGCATAGGAGAGCAGAAGACCCATCAGTGTGGCTCTGTTAACACCACAACCCTCATGAGGGTCTTAACTGGACCCTAGAGGACTGGCAATAAGACACGGTAGCACTTGTTTAAGGTTGATGGTAGGGTTCATGTTTGGCACACGCGCCATGAAGCCTTGGACCCCAGTTGTCAACAAGGCACTGTGCAGGCTGGTGGTGGTTCCATACTGGTGTGAGGTGTGTTCTTGTGACATGGGTTGGGTTGGGTCCACTGGGGACATGGGTTGGTTTATAGCCGATCATGGACTCTGTGATGATGGGACCTTCCAGCAGGATGATGCACCATTCCATCAGGCCCAGGTTGTCCAGGATTGCTTTGAGGAGCATTCAGGAGAGATCTGATAAACTGTGTGGCCTACCTAATGGCAATGGTTAAGGCCAGGCGCACTCTTAGAGCTCTTTGTGCTTCAAGTACGGCCTGACGTGACCCTCCATCATCCAAGACACATGGAAGGCAAACATCCAGACTCTTCTCTGTTCTAGCACTAAGGTGGTGGAATGAACTTCCCCTTGATGTCCGTACAGCAGAGTCACTTACTGTCTTCAAACGATGGCTAAAAACTCACCTGTTCTGCCAAAACTTACCTGAGAAGTGAACACTAGGGGGCAGTGAACACACTTGCCCAGAGCGGGGGGCAGCCCCAAACCACAGTTCCTGGGGGAGCATTTGGGGGAGTTAGGTGCCTTGTTCAAGTCGTAACCCCTGTGGACTAGTGTAAAAAGTTTTGGATGATTGATACTACATGACTCTTTTCTAGTAGGATTCTAGTTTGAGTTCTTAAATCCTGATTTACCTTCACTAGCTTCAGATACTCTGAGAAATCAACTAAACACTTCTGTAAGTCTCTCTGGATGAAGGGGCGTCTGCTAAATGCCGTAAATGTAAACATAAACCATGATTAGTATTTAGTGGTAGTTACAGTTACGTGCAACTGTTGATTATTTTCCTATAACAGCACATCCCTGTGTGTTTTATTCCTCTTACACCGCAGCACTTCGCCGAACATTTAGTGCTGCAGAACCTTTAAACAAGTTAGCTCCTGTCCTAGCTTATATTACAGCGAGTGCATTTATATAAACCTGTGATTTGTAGCAGCACTACTGTCAGACCTGGTGTTATAGATAATTAATCAACAGCGCCTGACCAATCAGAGCACAGGGACGATCGGGGGCTGTGGTGTAAAGTAGATTAACAAGCTCTTTTGTATTATAAGAGGAGTGACGTTAGCACCTCACTGCTGGGAAATATAATTAATCTGATAGCTTTACCACCTGTAGCATTATCTACACCAATTCTAGCATACTAATGCTGCTGTACCTCTGCAACGACTGTGTGTGTGTGTGTGTGTGTGTGTGTGTGTGTGTGTGTGTGTGTGTGTGTGTGTGAGTGTGTGTAAAGGTTTCTGAACTTTGATGCTCGGTGCCTTTGGGAAGCTTATAAATCTCTCGAGATGTATTCATATGCAGCTTTATGAGTGTGTGTTCAATATGCTTCAAAAAGATTATGTGTGTGTGTGTGTGTGTGTGTGTGCTCACAGAACGAAGAGAGTGTGGAGGTGAAGACCACTACAAGCAAAATCACATGCAAAGCCGTCATAGTTACCTGCCCCCCTCATATGGCAGGTGAGTGTTATAAAAGTGTGTGTGTGTGTGTGTGTGTGTAAAAGACAGCAAGACTGTGAGACTTTCATTCTCCCAAACACACATCTCATAAAACCTCCCGCTGCTGCTGCAGTGACGCAGAACACCCGTCAATCATGCAGCTCAGCCGGCCTCCCGTCCCACATAGGCCCCTCCCCTGCCGCACCTGATTGGTCGACGTGGTGCCGAGGGGAGTCAGGGCGACTTTAACAAGGCAGTGTGTGAATTATCCTGAGCGACAGGACTCTAAATCAGGCGCAGGCAGACGGCTGACAGCGAGTCTTAAAACCAGCGAGGCGCTGCTGAGATACACGCAGCTGTCCAAAAGGGATAAATAATAAAGGCGGTGCTGCTGCGAGTCCCTCAGAGACACGCGTCCTCCTGCGCACCTCCTGCAGGTGTCCTGACAAAACGCCAGATTTTCCCACGAGAGGAGGAAACCCCATACGACGAGAAGTGTGTTTCAGAATATCACAAACTTCAGCACGGAGATGAGACATGAGTTTGTTAACCAATAACATTCAAGTAAATACAGAATCCAGGGTTTTATTTCACTTATACCACAGACATTTATCAACAATCTTCTATTTATTAATAAACACCACCACATGTTTCGTCCATTTGTAATTTCCTTAATCAGGCAGAAACACTCCTACGTTTGGGGCTCGGTGCTTTGCTCGAAGGCACTTCAGTCGAGTCTTGTCAGTTGCAGGGCTTGAACCAGGAACCTTCTGGAACTGGAACCACAAGCCCACGGCTGCCCTGGTTCACAGCAGCTTGTTGTGTTACTAAGAAACTCCTCCGTCCTGAAGATGTCACTTTATCACTGATCCTCGTTCTCTCTAGTTTAGACACCTTGTCCCGTATCATACTACAGCCACCAACCAGGGATGGTGAAGCCTATCATGTGCCTCCTCTGTGACATGTGCTTCCACCGAGTGAGTCTTTTTTTTATGCTTGCTCATGGAACATGGGGGTGGGGGTGGGTGGGTATAATACACTCGGAGGAAAGCGCTTCCGCCCGCTTCAGTATGCACGAGCTCACAGGTGCCCAAGATCGTCCAGCGCCGCTGTGTTTGCTCTCTGGACTCCTGGCTATGGAACCGCATCAATTTTATTTATTTTTTTTTTATTACAGAAAAATTCATGACACCAGCCATTAAAAATACCTGTTTATGTGCAGCTATACACATCCATACAAATAAGCCGTTGCTATAGGTACAACATGTTGGAACGAGTTCATTAATATAAATCTGCGCTGTTGTCAGAACTGCTGTTTCAGAAAATGAATCAGCACCTTTTGACACCTTTTGGTCAAGAACAAGCTTCAGAGAATTGAAGTGACTTGCCAGTGTTAGCAGTGTTGTATTGTATTCTCCTGTTTTTTTTCCACCTCATCTCATTATAAGCTGTGTGATTGTTGTCCTTCCTCTGATGCCGTGTTTTATCTCACGGTTTGTCACCAGCCTCATTTTCCCCCCAGTCTCCATTTCTCCATGTCTCTGCTCTTGTCCAGTTTTCCACTTTCTCCCGTAATCCCGGTCACTGATAACGGATTAAACTCCAGTGTATATGTCAGTCTGGGTATCGACCCTGCTGTGGGGTTAGGATTCGATTATCGGAAACACGTGTCCACATTTCAGGCAGGGATCAAAGCATGTAACTGACAAGATATCTATAATCATAAACAAGGAAATACACTTACACACACACACACACACACACACACACACACACACACACACACAGGTCAATATGAAAAATCCTCTGGTACGAGGAAAACACAAATGAATACAGAAATCCAACTGATTTTGAAATGCTAATTTGCTAATTGTCTCATTACAGTTTGATTTGTAAACACAAAATACAATAAAGTACTGATGTTACCTGTTATGACGCTGCTTCCATCGTTACTATAAGTGATGGACTGATCCGTGTTCTTGGAGCCGATATCGATCGTCAATCACCTACCCCCCCCCCTCCCAAAATCAGCCAATTACACAATACTGATTGAATGTTGACTAGCACAATCAAGACATAAAATACGTCCTAAACTGTTTAATTAGCATTTATAATAAACTTGAGTTCCTTCTGTAACGGCGGGAAAGCAGGTCCTGTTGCTGAGTCACATGTTCCAGACTGACGACATTTCTTATCCGCACGTCTGAATACAATATCGCTTTCCTTCAGCTGGATGTGAGGCTAATCATTTTAGTCGCAGCTTTAGCACTTAACTTTTTTTGGCAGAGGCGACGTCGGCCTGGCTTGAGTGAACGATGTGACGTAACCGTGGAGAAAACGAACGACCGCAGACATTGCGCGGAGGCTTCGCTAGCTGTGTCACGCACATAGCTTTGGGCAATGCTCGCTAACTTCATTATGCCGGAACTATGCTAAAGGGTCTGTATATCGATGTAGAGTTTCAGCTAGAAACTGCAGGGCCCTGTGACTGAGGGGGTTCACACAGAACTTTACTTCTTATATGAAGGAACACGTGCTACTTCTAGGGTTTCCACTTTCATAACCCTAAAAAGGAGGACATGACACCACCAAAAAGAGGACATGACACCGGAATATTGGGGGGAAAAATAACACAGCATGATATACTTTAGAAAGTTCAGCAGCAGATGTTTTGTGATTCAGTGGTGACCATGTAGTACTAAAAAGATCGCCACAGATGATGTAGCTGCACTCCGGACGTTTTGCTTGCGCTTGTATCAGTTTGGCGTTCAATAGCACTGTTTCCTTTTGAGCGTCTACGTCACGTCGGCATCGGTGTGAAATTTATCGGAACTACTTTTTGAAATGAAAGAATGTCGTGTTGACCACTCCGACCTGTAAGTTGTTTTTCTTTTTGGCATTTTCACACTGTTCCGCACTAATTAACAAGCATTTAGAGGGCGGGGTCTCTGTGATTAGCTGGTTGGTGAGTTATAAGATCACATGACGATGTGATCCAATTAATACAACGTATTTGTTTCAACATTTTTGGGAGCCGATGACGCGCATAAAGATATTTATCACACGTCCTCTAAAAGGAGGACTATTTGGTGTCCCTCCAGGTATTGAGCCGGACGGAGGACAGGGAGCAGGAAAACCGGACTGTCCGTCCAAAAGCCGGGATTGTGCCCACCCTAGCTACTTCATACGTTGTATTGTGTAGTCTGTTGTTCTACGTATGTAGCACCTTGATCCTGGAGGACCGTTGCTTCGTGTCACTGTGTTCTGTGCACCACTGTATACGGTTAAAACGACGGTAAAAACCACCTGACTCGACTTGAAATGTTAGATGGAAATGCAGAAACAGGATTCACACGGGGCTGCAGTGATCATTACCTAAAGAAACACGGCTCATTTGTTTCACATTGATCAACTCACAGAATCGTCCAAGTTAGAGAAATATCGGCTTATTGACGATCACGTATGTGTGTCTAAAATCAGCCGATACCACTACATTGTAGATCCTTCCATCTCTGACTCTAAACTATAAGCGTAACTTGCTAGCCAGGCAGTCTGACAGCTATTACAGATAACTTCTAAAGTACTGAATCCTCCACCGGACTTTCAAACAACTCCATAATCTCAGTAACATTCACCCTCATTCACGCACAGTTTAACTTCCATTTACGCCTCAACGTTCTCCTGACAAGACGCTGTCTCGGATCCCAGACACGTCTCTGGACACGGATGCTCCTCCACAGGAGAAAATGCTCGATCGTTTCAGTGTGATTTCTTTATTTAAAGCTTTTAACCAAAGCTCAACCACGTCTTCGTTTTTTTGCTGGTAGGAGCTGATCAGACGGTGTCTCAGATACACAGTAAGTCGTAGTGTTTGGTTTACAGTCAGATCCTGTGCTCTAAAATAATAATTACAGTGCTGTATGTGTATATGTAACAATACTTAGCAATATCCAGGATGTAGGATGGTTTGGAACCAGATCCTGAAGTCATTTTAGACATGAAGACAGAGGACCGTCTTGTGCAGCAATGTCTGTCACTACAGCTGTGTACCATTCGGAAGGCAGCTGCCTAGTCAATCATTGCCCATGAAAGCAGCTCTCTCATTTATTATATAATATAATATTCTCAACATTTTACTGTATATCTGGGCGACTACGTTAGCTAGCTATAGCTAACACTGCTAGTGCGCTGCTAAGCTAACGGTAGTTTCGGCGGTCTGTCAGTACAGTTCACCTGAAAACAACTTAAAAACAATCTAAAACATGCTCATTAAAGTAAATACGTGCAGCGGCTGAACAATATAGTGAAGGGAAATGATAAAAATAACTGACATTTGTACACAAACTCCCCCAAGACGAGTCCGTCCGCTATGTTTTAAAAACTGAGTGCTTAAACTGGTGAACTGAGTGAATGAGGCCACTTAGGCAGCTGCCTTCTGAATGGAACGCAACTTATGTCACATGACTATGGGGAAGAAAGAGGCTTGTCTTCAATGAGTTAAGGCGATTTTGTCCTGAAATGACTTCAGAGTCTGGGTCCAAGTCCATCCTACTACCAACAGATCTGTTTACAGGAAGAGCAGCTGCAGATAAAAAACCTATATGACAGCAAAGAACTTGCTGAAGGCCAGAGAAAGTGGTGTGGTAACTTCTACTGAGTGGAGAAAATCAGCCAGATAAAGAAATCACACCAGGTGCCTGACCTTTCTGTAAATTGTACCCCTGGGACTACCAACGACCCTCTGTTACCAGTGTCCCTGACCTTTTACCTCATGCAAGAGAGCACAGGCTCCCTCTGGTGGTGGCAGAGGTTTTGACCGACCCCTAACAACTGGTACTGCTCCATCTCACCGATAGAATGGCAAAGTTAATAGTAAGAGCAGATGAAAAAAAGTTTTACGCACCACCAGTTGCCTTGACAACGGCCTTGTGAGAGTAAACGTCCGGTTCCAGAACAATAAAAAGACAATATGT
>JAOVVF010000008.1:24078156-24091912 GCA_028565595.1 Duopalatinus emarginatus | reverse complement strand
GTTTAGTCTGTTGTTCAGTGTTGTTATGTTGTTCAGTCTGTTGTTCAGTCTTTTGGTCTTTTGTTCAGTCTGTTGTTATGTTGTTTAGTCTGTTGTTCAGTGTTGTTATGTTGTTCAGTCTGTTGTTCAGTCTTTTGGTCTTTTGTTCAGTCTGTTGTTTTGCTGTTCAGTCTGTTATGTTGTTCAGTCTGTTGTTTAATCTGTTGTTCAGTCTGTTGTTCTGTTTTTTGGTCTTTTGTTCAGTCTGTTGTTTTGCTGTTCAGTCTGTTATGTTGTTCAGTCTGTTATGTTGTTCAGTCTGTTGTTTATTCTGTTGTTCAGTCTGTTGTTCTGTTTTTTGGTCTTTTGTTCAGTCTGTTGTTTATTCTGTTGTTCAGTCTGTTGTTCTGTTTTTTAGTCTCTTGTTCAGTCTGTTGTTCAGTTACTCTCAGTGTTCATTTCACGCTCAGGGGAAAATTTATGCATGGTAAATTAGTGTTATGGTCATGTGTCTCTAATGAATAAGACAAAGATCACTTGCACACACACACAAAAAAAATCACAATTATTTAACACACTGAACTAACCTACAGTATAAAGTTGTTATCATTTATAATTACTTGTGTTTTGCTTTATTTATATATACAGAATGCTGTGCAAAGTTCTGTGTGAATATCTAATAAATCCCTAATAGTCTTTTTAAAAGTCTAATTAATAGCAGTAGATATGTTTCATGATATTTTCATATTCACTCGATAAAAATCACATGATCAACACATTATTTACGGCCACACATGGTTCCGCATAAGGAGGCGAAAGAGATGAGACAGATACAAAAAGTCCGTCTTCGCCATTAAATGCTTCTAATTATGGTTAGGTATGAGGAAAGCGTTTTCTCTTCTCACTAATGAGCCTTGCAGATCCATATCTACATCTCAAGAGCCTTCTGTGCCTTTTTGCTGAAATTGAATCATTTGACAGCTGTTTCATAGACATTTAACAAGCAAAATCAAGACGTATGACCATGAAGTCTTCCATGAAATGCAAACAGAACGCTTTAATTTGACCGTATTTAATACCAGCCACGGATGCTAACTCATTACCGCTAAGTCATGGTGCACTGCAATATCATAACACTTTAACGCTAAATAAATGTTTTACAGCTCGTCTGAATCTGGATCCGCAGGACAGGATCGAAATGCTGCGGCGGAGCAAAAAGAATAAAATAATGAAGTGCAAAAGAAACAGTGAGTGAAGCTTTGCTGTTAAGGAACCGTTGACTCCTGATTCTCAGTGACTCTATTGCGCTTTGGTGTGTGACTGGGAAGCGTGGGCTGGGTTCACGCTGTACGATTTCAGAGCTCTTCTGAGATGATGCGAGATGACGTCTACATTCTACGATCCATGTCAGGTTACTGAACCAAGATCTGCTAATGACAGACCTGTAATTCAAGAAAATGACTACATACAACAATTATTCGCTTCTGTTACGAACGTAACAATTTATATTCATTCCTTAAACGCTAGAAGTTATTTTGTCATTTGCGATTCCTAAATGCATTTCTGTGATACACATCACATGCCTTAATATAGTCTACAGTAAGTGCCAGAAAAACGGGTACAGATGAGCCTGTGAAAAACACACAGGCTGGTAGTTTATGATAAGTTACCCCCAGTTTATGTCCTGCATTAGTTATGACGGGTTCGGCCTCGTCTAGAAAAGGTAGCTGGAAGAGGACAAACCTGTCAGAATAAATGCAGGACACAAACCTGGGTAATGTGTCAGAAAGGAGACACACATAACGTTCACCTGTTGTTAGATGTCTGTAGATGTACCAGGGGTCTCATAGAATATCAGATAAACAAACCCCACACCGTTATGGAGACACCACCAGACTGTGTATTTCCAATCAAAATAATATTTTTTCCCATCAAAAGATTATTTCATAATATTTTATTTAATTTCCTCAATAATTAATTTATTAGTATTTTTAAGTTAAAATTATTCAAAATGTAAATAATAGTATATTAATTAAAATAATTTAATTTAAAATCAAAAGATATATTTTATCATTATTTACATTTATGGCATACGTTCTTATCCAGAGTGACTTACAAGGTTTCCGGTATTACAGGTAGGCCAACGTAGTGTTAGGAGTCTTGCCCAAGGACCCTTATTGGCGTAGCACAGACTGGCTGCCCGGACCGGAAATCGAACCCAGGTCTCTACACATGGGAGCCAGTGAGTGTGAGTGGTTACCACGGTACCACACCAACCACTTATGTTGATAAAACTCCCTACATTGCTCCCTAGATAAAACTCTGATTTCAGGAAATCATCATTTCCAATCGACGACCACTATACTCAACTCACGACCCAAAGCTTCATCCACAATAATCATTTTTTCTTCTATCAGTCTGGAAATCGTACAGTGTAAAGCCGCCTGTAAAGGCAAAAGGAAATAAGTCATACAGTATATAAATGACTAAACGGCTAAAAGGAGTCAAGGGTGCTTATCCTGATGCTTACTCAAGTGAGTACGAACGGCGTACACAATGAAGAATTTACCTCCGTTGTCCAGAGCCGTTTCATTTGCTTTGATTTGTTTTGATTTTAGGCTGCTCTTGACAGTGTCATACCTCACATTCCCTGGAGCCGGATATGGTACATGTGCAAGTACCAGTCCCATTGGCCAGTACGTCCATGGCTTCCGGCGTGGCGGCAGGGTTGTAGCTCATGTAATATTCCTGCAGTTGGGAGCTCAGGTTCTGTTCTGGTTCGGGACTCTTTTTCCGTCGCTTCCGCCCGACCACAGAGCGCTGCTGCAACAGCCTGGTGGCTCCGGGATACCGTCTACAGGAGACGTATATCACAGTCAGGATGAGTGAAGTCGTAAAGAACAGCGCCACACCACCAACCACAATCTTATGGAAAGATAAGTCCTCTTGTTCTGGAGACAGTGTCACTAGCAAGCTGTTTGAGGGTGGCGGTGTATTCGGATGGGTGTCTCTGGGGTTAGTTTCTGGGATTGTAGGATGAGGAAGCGGTTGAGACAACAATGGTGGGATGGGTGCTTCAGAGGTGGCTGGATACAGGGGTATTTCTGGAGTTGTCAAAATCAAGATAGGCTCAGGGGTAGTTTCCATACTCGACTCCCAGTTGTGGTGAGGAAACAGTGTTTGGGGTATGAGTTCAAAATCTTCACAGTCTATGTAATTTTTTGTGGCCTCCATAACCTTTTCCCCTTGAAGATGTTTAGGGCTGCTGCAAATGATACTTGTGTCCTTAGTTCCTCGAAAGTTCTTTAACCAGGCAACAAGAGGACATATTCCCGGCCCACAATCCCAGACATTCCCAGCTAAACTGATTGTTGAGAGGGAAATCCAGGCTGCCACGGTCTCATGGGATACGTTAGCAAGCTTGTTAGACTCCAAGTTAAGAACCTGAAGATTTGGCAAGCATTGGAAAACCACAGGATCCAGGCTCTGGATCTCATTCCCAGATAGGTCCAGCTTCTGTAGTGTATACCATGTCCAGGGGAGGCCTTGGTTAACTGCTCGGATACGGTTCCACTGGAGGTACAACCCACGGAGGTTTGCAAGGCGCGGAAAAAGAAAGAAGTTGATACGAGAGAACTGGTTGTGCTCCAGGTGGAGTTCCATCAGCCGAGATAAACCCAGAAACGTGGTGCGTGTCAGGACACGTAGTCGATTGTACCCCAGATCCAGAAACTCCAAGCTTCTGCACTCTATAAAAGCCCGAACAGGTATTGTTGTCAGCCCGTTGGAGCGCAGGTGAAGATTCTGCAGCTTCCGAAGACCATGGAACTGACCTGGCTGCAATTCCTGGAGGTTGTTATAAGACAGATCCAGGCTGCGGAGATTTGGCACACCGTGAAACGTAGCATTGTGCAGTTGTGAGATTCTGTTGGTGCTTAAGACCAACTCCTTTAGCCGTCGTATGCCTTGGAAAGCACGGCTGTCTACAAACGAGATCTGATTATGGTCCAGGTACAGCCAGAGGAGCTGGTTTAGGTGGGCAAACTGGTAAGGGAGCATCGTGTGCAAGTCATTGTTTCGCAGAGACAAACCCTGGCAAGTTACCGAAATGTTCTCTGGGACGTCGATGAAAGATGCCGAGTCACAATGGACGATTTTACCGTCACAGCGGCAGCTGTAGGGACATGTTTTCTCCCCAGAGCAAAGAAGGAGGAGAAGGGAGGCAAGGAGAGAAAGGAGGCAGGCTAATCTCTTGGTGCCAGTCGACAGACCTGTGGGAAGAAAAAACAAACAATAAAACATAATTTTAGTCTACATCAGAGTATTTTAAATTTGATAATATAGCACCATAGCTCCTACAGGTAATTTCAGATAATAATAATAATAAAAACATGCAAAGATACCAGATGCTACAAGAAATTTAAAAGGCAGGGATGAAGCACATTAATATAAACCAAGATTAAATGATTGGTTCTTGCATTAGATTTTCACACTAGACTCTGTGTCACGTAGCCAAGCAGTGTAGCCGTCACAACCCGCTATTATCAACCGTTTCAGTAGTTATTGCATTCTAATAGCTGTAATTTCTCCTTTGAAATGAGTCATTTTGGTCCGAACTTCAATAACTCACGTTATTGGACATAATGCGTTCTGTTGGTAAAATAAATAGTTCTATGGCTGCAATAAATATTCAGTGTATTACTGAACACGGTTGAGGTTTGAACAGATGGACTATGCTCGTAACATAAATCTGTACTGAAAGAGGAGATTTCATTTCATTTACAGGTAACATGTTAAACAATTGAAAATTTGTCCGGAGAAGCAACCAGCAAGAACCATTAACTGCTCATCCACTAAGTACACTAAAGAACCAGAAAAACTGGCACAGACGAGTCTATACTCCATAACGGTGTGGGGTTTGTTTATCTGACCTTCCATCCCCCTGGGACACCTCCAGACGTCTCTGACAGGTGAACGCTATGTGTGATGAGTTCCACCTGTTCATGTCCTGTATTCATTCTGACTGGTTTGTCCTCTTCTAACAGGACAATGGACCACCACACATGTCTAGAGACACCAGATTATGGTTAGAGGAACACTCATCTGAGTTTGGGGTTTAGTCATTCACACCTAAATCACCAGATCTCAGTGTTATCGAACACATTTGGGATGCCTGTGGAATGCAGAAATCCTCCATTCCTTGGAATGTGACAAAATTGGGGAATGTTCTCATTATGGTGCTCATCACCTACAGAATATTTCCACAAGCTTGTGAAGTCCATGCCTATACCATACCATGCATAAGACTGGTGAACCTTTTTTCTAGCACTGATCAGTTAGTCCTACATCTTAAGCACTGATGTATATCTGCCCCCTGGGTTACCACTGCAGTACTGGAGTACTCCTACGTTCAACAGGACAGCGCAGAATATTCAGTCTTGTTTTGTTTTCATACCTCCTCAGTCACAGACATTATATCTGCACCAAGCATTCTTCATGTAAAGGAATGTCCATGAGATCACGGTTAATAGCATACATCAGCACATAATACCACAGCATCGGTTCCTAAGAGCGAACCTTGTGATCTGCATCCTTTATGAATTATGAATCATGAACAAGAAAGCCAGGTGACGCTACAATTAAGATGCCATGCTGTCTAAACAGCGTAAACATCATTACGTCAAAGATCAGAGGTGGTGAAAAGATTCTTCACTGGAGTAAAGGTGCCATCAATCATCCAGATAAATGGAATGGATCTGATATGAAAAACCTGGACAACGTGCAAAAGCACATTTTGGGAAAACAGCCAAAACGACAATGGACAAAAGCGCAGGGTTTGACCTAAATTAAGTTCGTCTGCTAATAATACACTCTGACATTTCTACTATAGTGAAATATAAATATATTTTCCTGAAGTGACATGAAATAGTTTCTAACCTCGCAAAGAAGATCAGACTGTATATAGAGACAAGACATTTGTCTGAACCCATTTGTGGTCATGTTTTTGGACAGTTATGATGCCATTTGAGCCGTAACATTAAAACCACAAACCCACTCACAGGTGAAGTAAATAACATTGATTAGTTGTTTACAATGGCGTCTGTCAAAAAAAGCGAAAGTGCCTGCTGAGGATTGTAATCCATCTGTGCAGTGAAACACACACCAGTTAACACTAGGGGGCAGCAGAACAGAAAGGGGTGGGCAGCCCCAAACCACGGCGCTCGGGGAGCAGTCGGGGGAGTTAGATGCCTTGCTTATGGGCACCTTGGCCGTGTCTTGCCCTGTGCCGGGATCGAACCCGGGACCTTCTGGTCATGAAACCGGTTCCCTAACCACTATGTGTGGGATATATTAAACAGCAGGTAAACAGCCAATTTGTGATGCTGTCAGCAGGAAAAATGGGCAAGTGTAAGGTTCTGTGTCAGATCTGTTTTGACAGACGTTTAGGCAGGTGGTTTTAATTCTATGGCTGATCAGTGTGTACATTTTTTTTTTATAAATACACAAAGCATTAGCTAAGACTAGCAAGAGGCTAACAAATAACACCTTTGTTGCTAAACGGTGGCATCTTGGTGATGGTAATTTCAAAACTGAGCAACTACTTTTAACTCCAGAAGGTAAATTAGTTTTCCTTTTTTTATTTTTAACCAAAAAACAAAGTGAGGCTAATAACATGAACAACTGATAACTCTTGCTAACCTGTTGCCTGTAAGCTAGCATTATAACTTTTTTTTCAAACTTGCTCGACTCATTTTTATGGAGGCCGTAAAGGGACATGGAAAAAGACAAAAAATGTAAATATATTCGAAAATTTGATGCACTGAAACAGGAAGCAATTGCAGTTGTACTTCCTGCTATGATGCAGGGCACTTGCAGCATGGCGGCAGCAGCAGAGGAGGACACTTCGGAGCCACTGTTACAAGTGCCCTACAATCATAACAGGAAGTACAACTGCAATTGCTTCCTGTTTCAGTGCACCAAAGTTTCGCATGCACATGCAAAATATATTCTGATTTTTTTTTTCTTTTTCCATGTCCTTTTTTTTTTATTATTTTTTTTACCAAGAAAGATAAGATGAGAACCATTTCTGTCTGAACGTTGCTGATCTTCACTGTACAGACCCAGGCCTGCAGTACATGACTCGTCACTGCTACACTAACTAATATATACTGAGCTCTGATTCAGGATCTGTTAGTGTTGTGACTCACCTTCACTCTCATTCTGCACTTCACATTGAATATTGTAATTTCTGCTGCTCTTAGAAAATAACCTATTACAGTCCGAGACCTCATACCTGCACTAGTGCAATGCTGCCTGTGTTACATCGATACATTTCTCCCTGTAACTTTATTTTAATTATTTATTTATAAATATATAAATATTTTATTATTATTTAATTTTATTTTATTGTTCTGTATTTTTGTTATCCCCTCTCCCTTTTGACTAATTTTATATCTGCAATATGTATAATACTGTAACACTGTAATATTATATATTATTTACTTAACATTTAATTAATATTATATATTATAATGTATTAGCTATAGTTACAAATCAGCTAACAAATAATGGACTTGTTGCTAATCTGTCACCTGTTAGTCTGCCCCCCCCCCACCAAAAAACCCCAAAAGAACAAATAAATAAATAAATAAACAAACAGATAAAATTGACCCATGCATTTTAGTTAACATGATTTTATGTTTATTTTTGTCAAGAAAACCTATGTTATTTTGTAAAGGCAAATTAAATTTTCACACTGTCTGTGAACCTCTCAAGGTTTCTTCCTTTTGTCATCTCAGGGAGTTTTTCCTTGCCACTGTCACCACCGGCTTCTCATCAGGGATCAAATTTCTAATAATTCTATAAATGTATATTTAACCTTTCATTATTTCTGTGAAGCTGCTTTGGGACAATGTCCATTGTTAAAAGCGCTATACAAATAAAATTGAATTTAATTGAAATTATAATAATAATAATAATAATAATAATAATTATTATTATTATTATTATTTTTATTGTTAATATTTGTTTGTTTTATTTTTTATTTGTTTGAACAAAAGAACTAAAAAAGAAATGTTAGCTAAGGCTAACATGAGGCCAACTTCGTTGTTAATCCGTTGTCTTTTGACTAGCATGCTAATAACGCTGATGTTAAGTAGAATGTCTGTTGTAGCAGCAGGTATATTATGTGTTAATGTTATAAATTCAGATCGAGTCTTTGATCCTGCATGTGTTTAAATAAATGATTACTGATGAATGTGGTGATTAGAAAGCAGAGTTTTTGTCTCGTCTCCGTCTGACACTAAATAAAACCTCTATAACAAGATGAACTCTGCAGTAAGACGCCGTCTGTGGACTCGAGTCCTCCAGCACCACGGCTTTTTTTTTTTTATTTTTTTTTTTATTTTTTTTTTTTACTCGCCACTATTAATGTGTTTCTTCCTTCAAGGTTGACTACATGAGCATTTGGAAATCGCTCTGCTCTCCCGCCAACTTTTTAACCTCATTTATTACCATCTCTGGTTCTCCTCATATTAAACCATAATCAATGAATTAAATATAAACATTAAATACATAAAGACATCATTTGTATATGAACCTAATGAGGGGCCCGGGTTGCCAAGTGATTCAAAAAGCACTTAAATACTCTCCAAAATTAATTCTCATGAATGCCCTGAAATTAAATTATACAGCAAATACCATTTTTATTGTGTTTCATTAAAAGTGATCGGTCGAGCCGGAACAATAAATCAAACTATTGTGTCTTTTGAGGCATTAAATCAAGCTAATAGCTGCTTGAGTTTGCTTCATACTGTGCGATTCATGCCAGAAAGAGATTGGGGTAAAGTGGGTCATTTATTTCAGAGTAGGATCACGTCCAAAAAAAAAAAGGCAGAAATGACTCTCTGAATCATCATATAGAGTAAATGAGTGAAGATTGTGTGGATTTAGTGAATGTGTAGGTAATGCTGAGTGTTATAAGAGATTACACAGTATGTTAGAAATGATAAAGTCATCAGATTTAAAAACGTCTCTTAATAACGGCAGCCTTCCTTATGATGTCATCATGTCTGTTTTATTCCTCCTACAATGTAGCGATTAGGGGCAGCCGTGGCGGTTAGTGAACTAGCTAGCAGTTACTGAACCGGTCTCACGATCTCAGAGCAAGACATCAATGAGGCTGCGTCCGAAATGGCATACTCCCATACTAGTTAGTATGCGAATCTAGTATAGTACGTCGGAATAGCTAGTACGTATCTGGTAGTATGTGGAAGGTTCCTGGATGTCCTACCAGGTCGGGAGAGATTTTCTAGCATGCTCTACCAGCACACTATCCGAGCCTGACGTATCCCATAATGCACTGCGAGCGAACTGTGAGTTTATGATTATCAGTGTGTGCTGAGCTGAGGTAACATTTTTAATTACAAACGAAATTAAAAGTTAATTTAAAAAAGGTAACTATAAATAATTGTGTGGGAACTTTAGTGGTGTGATGTCATGGGTCAAAGGTTGTTGGTAAGATGGCGGATCAAGTCCGTCCGAGGTGGTGTTCATACTACACCCTCATGTACTAGAAGTGTATACTAGATTAGCAGTTGAATAGTATATACTCACTCCAAGCTATAAGGTAGTGTTGAAGTACGTCATTTTGGACGCAAACTGACCCCCCCCCCCCCAAACTGCTCCCTGGGTGCCGTGGTTTAGGGCTGCCCACTGCTCCAGGCAAGTGTGTTCACTGCCAGCTAGTGTTCACTGGTGTGTGTTTCACTGCACGGATGGGTTAAATGTGGAGGTCACAATACTCTGTAGGCAAATAGTTCACTTTCACTATCACTTTCAATTTGCCAATAATTAGTGTATTAATGAGTGTCAAATTTACTGTGAATGTGTGAATGTGTTTATATTCCTTTAATTCCTGTTTTCTAGAGCAGTCTTTCTTATCAGCCTCTATTTGTCCTGTCTTTGGAAGTCTCGAGCCTAAAAATGCCAGAAATGTAAAAAAAATGCAAAATTGAAAAAAAAAAAAATCTTACAAAGCGCTAACACTGGAGACTCCTTCCATGAATATTACGTAAACTTATCTAAAGAGAAACTGTTACAAAAACAGAGACTCGTCTTTGATCAAAGATGTAAATAAGCAGCTCTGAAACACTTTTCCAGATGTGTGGTCGTAGTCCGTCGATCAAACAAACAACACGCAGCACACAAAGGGCAAGTCAGAAATCGCTGACGCAAATCAGGCTCGAGGTCAAAATCCATATAAATAAAAGTGTGGTACAGTAGAGCTTCATAATACTTCACAAACTGACAGGGGAAAAACACAGGGCTTTAAATAGGTGAGGGAAAATTAAACACAGTTCAAAACCATGCGTTTAATTAAGAACAGGTGAAAGAAGTAAATCATATTCAGGATGAGTGAGATTTATAAGTGAAGTGGTGCGAGAGGCCATACTGGATGACAAGGCTGAGAAACACTGTGCAGACGTGTGGATTTAAAAAATCTGTTTATGTGGAGCATCTGCAGTCCAAGTCCCTGAGAATGGAATATATATATATATATATATATATATGTGTGTGTGTGTGTGTGTGTGTGTGTGTGTGTGTGTGTGTATTCAATATATCATTTTTAAAATTGACCAACTACTTTTAGTTTCTGATGGTAAATTAGTGCTGATTTTGAATATTAATAATAAACAAAACATTAACATAAGGCTAACACGGGATTGCCAGAATTCCGGCTTTTGGTCAGACAGTTCGGTTTTTCTGCTCCATGTCCTCCGTCCGGCTCAATACCTGGACGGACACCTATTAGTCCTCCTTTTAGAGGACAGCTGAGGCTGCGTGTGATAAATATCTGTTTGCGTGTCATCGGTTTCCGAAAATGTCGAAACAAATACGATGAATTAATTGGATCACATCGTCATGTGATCTTATAACTCACCAACCAGCTAATCACAGAAACCCCGCCCCCTAAATGCTAGTTAATTAATCCAGAACAGCGTGAAAATGCTGAAAAGAAAAACAACTTACGGGTCGGAGTGGTCAACACAACATTCTTTTATTTCAACAAGTAGTTCAGATGATTTCCACACCGATGCCGAGGTGACGTAGACGTTCGCTCAGAAGGAAACAATGCTATTGAGCGCCATGCTGATACAGACAAGCACGAGTGAAACGTCCGGAGTGCAGCTACATCATCTGCGGCGTCCTTTTTAGTACTACATGATCACCACTGAACCACAAAACATCTGCTGCTGAACTTTCTAATGTATGTCATGCTGTGTTATTTTTCCCCCCAATATTCTGGTGTCATGTCCTCCTTTTGGTGGTCCTTTTGATGACCTACTTTTTAGGGTTATGAAAGTGGCCACGCTAGGCTAACAAATAACAGCTTGTTGCTAATCTGTCACCTGTTAGCTAGCATGATATTAATGATAAAATATATATATTTTTTTGCATTATTTGCTCATTTTAGCGGCAGCTGATTTGTTTCATGTGTTAAAGCTGTGGATTAAAACTGAATCCTTTTTTCAGATAAATGAATATCGATAGATTTAGGAAGTAGAAATGAGAAACGTTGTCGAATG
Source organism: Duopalatinus emarginatus (assembly GCA_028565595.1). Classification (NCBI taxonomy): domain Eukaryota; kingdom Metazoa; phylum Chordata; class Actinopteri; order Siluriformes; family Pimelodidae; genus Duopalatinus; species Duopalatinus emarginatus. Next base: position 24,080,345 of record JAOVVF010000008.1, on the reverse strand, counting down.
TTACCGTAGAAACCATATGAAACGTATTTAAAGTCAGGAGCGGACGGATGTTCGGATTGTGGTTTGTAGCCACACTACTGTCAGAAAATAAATCAACACCTTCACATTAACGACGTTGTAATCGGTCATTATTACCTGCTTATCCACTGACATGTGACATGTAGTGATGAACATCTATAACCTGTGTTTATTTTGATGTTTATTTTGCTGTCGGGTTGAGCTGAGCAACCACAAGTGGACGTTATTGACGGCTATTGGTGCTTTGTGTGTTATCACAGTTGGCGAAACAACTGCCAAGCTGCCTGAGTACAAAAGCTCTGCGGGCGATGGAACAATTTCCAGGACGTAAAGTGCCTCAGCCAGACAGCTCCCTCACCCCCCCCCCCCCTTTTTTTTTAACCAGTCAAATATTCCCTAATGGTTTTTTTTCTTCTCACTCGAGAGCCTCGTTTTCCCTTCATGTCTCCTTCTATTAGACGGAAACGCAGCAGACGAGCCAGGGCTTTTATTCCACCGGGTGACGAAAATGTTGAATAATTAAAAAAAGTCATATTTATCCACGTTAAGTGCTCTCCTAATTGAACTTTGTAGCACCTGTAATTAACCCTTCCCTCCAATTTTCTCTAAAACCCCGACGATCTGTACTTTAGCCTCAGCCCTCCTCTCGTTTTAAATATTTAATACACTACATTTATTTCACACAGTCTGTCCTGTCGTGAATTGGGCTTTTAGCATAAATCCCTCGTTTTATCCTGCGCCGTTTCCCTCTCTTATCAGTCAGAACGGCGACAATCAGGTTCATTTTGGATGTTGGATGTCGAGTAGGTTCTCCACTGCACAGTTGTGGTTTTTAGGTTTGGGTGACAATCCTGGATGAGTTCTGTTTAGACAAATGCAGCAAAATTATTTGCCCCTTTGTCAGGACTACAGCAAGACCCAGCAGCGACAGGGGGTCACGTGACCCGCATCGCGTACCTGAATCGCATTGCTGGGAATTGCATCTGACTATAAAAGCCTTGTTCTCGGGGACCTTACTGGAGAGTATCTGACGTTATTTGAGGTACGATTTTACGTTGTTGGAGGTACGCGAGACTGTGATAATGCTTTTTGTTCCTCCTGTTTTTCCTCTTCTTACAGCGCTTTTTCCCCTTTTGGCCTTCCACAGCAACTTTCGGTTTTGTGTATTCTTTTATGTTTATTAAAGGCTTCCCGCACATGCATCCTTACTCCTGCGTTTTTGAGTACCTCTTTCTATATGTGCACACACACCCCGGCTCCATGTAGTAGCACGGTTGCCTTACGTGACTCCCTTAAACCATTTCAGTAATTCAGTAATTAAATGACATCATAATAAATTAAACCTGTATGTAATTAGTTACATTATTATGATTCAATATAATCTAGTGTAAATACACCTGCAGAACATACCTACACAGACATTAGGACCAGGTACAAGCTACAGAAGTCATCAGTGGTGAGTTATAATATGATGTTGCCACCACCATGCTTCACCATAGACTCACACTGATCAGCAACTTCAGGCTGGAGAATATTTCTCTAGATGTTTGCTGAGTCTCCAGTCTTCTAAAAGAGTTTTCACCAAACGTAAGCTGGGGTGACAATCCTGTGTCAGTTCTGTTTATACATGCTGTATATAAACATAAATATTCACCCCCTGAGACCCCTTCAGTAGTACAGTACAGATTAAAAAGAAATCACCATCAGATGACATCGTTAGTGAAAGTGAATTGACGTGGGCACAATTAAAGTGTCTGGGATTCAATATAAATATGTATTTATATTGTTGCAGAGGAAATCCAAGGCACAAAAAGTTCCCAAAACAACCTCAAGTGGACGTTGATGATGGCTATTGGTGCTTCGTGTGTTATCACAGTTGGCGAAACGACTGCCAAGCTGCCTGAGTACAAAAGCTTTGCAGGCGATTAAACAATTTCCAGTTTCATGAGGGCATGAATCACTTTGGTTACTAAAAAGAAAAAAAACAAACTTCGATGATCCAGCAGAATGAAATCAAATCTAAGAGCAACCAAGAGACCAGAGGTGGCTGTTAATAGGATGCTGCCACCACCGTGCTTCACAGCATCCTAAAGCTGATCCCTGCAGTAGTTCGGGTGCGATGAATCATCATCACATGACATTTTGCAGTTAATACCACTAAAATCCAACAT
>JAOVVF010000008.1:24044556-24048485 GCA_028565595.1 Duopalatinus emarginatus | reverse complement strand
TATGTATGTATATGTAGAGAAGCGCCAGAAAAATTGTTACACCAGTCTAATTCTTGGTAGGTCCCCCATTAAGAAACCCCTCAGGCAATGAACCCCACATGTCCTCCACAACACTCCACAATTCTTTCGTATTCTGAGGTTCACGATGACTAAACCCCAAACTCAGATGAGGGTTCCTCTAACCTGGCGTCTCCAGACGTTGTGATGATGTGTAGTTTTGTAGACCTGCTCCTGAAGAAGAAGCAGTCTGTATTTGCACCGGCAGCACAGTGAACCCAGCCAGGTGAAAGAGAAAAGGAAAATAAAATCATACGAAGGACACACTGACAGTTTGATTGGGATAATGCCTCACTTGAAGATTAGGCACTCGACTTTGCACAGAGCAACGTGTTTTTAAGAGCTATCGGCAGTCAATTTCATTTGCCCTGGTGCAATTTTATTTGATCTTTGCCAGCAACTCACCCCACTTTTGCTGAGGGCAAAAAAACACAGAAATAGCTTCACTGTGCCCTCTCAAGTTCTTTCTTTTTTCGGATTTGGCACATTTTACTGGGAAATTCGAGACCGAGAACTGACAGTGAGTCGAGTTATGGCACTTTGTACATGCCTTCACACGTGCACTCTTTATACAACATTAGATTTCAATATGGCAGAGAAAAAAAAAAACAATAACCAGGAAATTCTTACTACATTTGGACACAAATGATGCATACCTAGTTTCGCCATACAATCACCTATTCAAAGGCAGGTTGTTTTTCCCGTAGTAATTTGAGAGCATTTATTTTCATGAATGTGGACAAGCAGAGCAATTTTAAAGCTGTGGGGTTTATCAGTGTACCTGCAGTTGTGCATTTGTGCATGTACAAGTTTGATAAATTGCAGTTTCTTCTGCTGACTGCTGATTCACAAAGGCACAGAACCTGTTCTAGGAACTTCTGATAAACAAGACCGCAGGATGTATCAGCCCCAGCACATGTCGCCTTTGCCTGGGGGTTCGTACTATAGTTAGACTTTCGACTACTGAGCAGCTGAGTCAACCTTCAAGGAAACCCAGAAATGGTTAAAGAACCAAAAAATCAATCTTTGCCTGGCAGACTGTGTTTAGTTTCAAACCCCTTCGGTCTGAATTGACGAGGATTCCTGCATGCACAAACCCGAGGATATACACAGATACAAATGTTTTGCATGCAGGAATGGACTAAGATTCTACAAGTTTCTCATTAGACAACATCTCCCTTATTGGACAAACAAGACCCTTGGCAGCAATGTCAAAAAAAAGTTACTGAAATCAGTGTTTTTCGTTTGATATCATTCTTTATATATGCATTTCTTTACACTTATTTTCATGACATATGGTTTTAGGTGTCAATCAGGAGGTTGGTACAGGGCAAGGGCATAGAATTAGCATGGACGGAGGTGTCCCCACCAATATACCCCATCGATCAGTCAATGTCTCATTCACTTAGAGTTGCAGAAAGGGTTAAATCAGGAGAAGAGTCATATGCAAGACCAGACGGGATTAGATTTATGTGGGGTCCAGGGGTAATTCTCTTATACATGAAGTCCTCTGTAATTTTACTCCTGTAATGTGGTTGGTGTGGTACAGTGGTAACATCATTGGCTCCCATGTGAGAAACCTGGGTTCAATTCCCGGTTTGGGCAGCCAGTCTGTACTACACCAATAAGGGTCCTTGGGCAAGACCCCTAACACTACGTTGGCCTCCTGTAATACCAATAACGTAAGTCGCTCTGGATAAGAGTGTCTGCCAAATGCTGTAAATGTAATGTAAACTGCTGTCATTACCGTGTCTGTGTTTTTCTCAGATGCTCTCAGCGAAAATGACAGGCAGATTTACCTGCTCTTTTTCGCTGAATTTCGCTGAAAGACGCTTCTTCCAGTGAGGCAACAGCACTGTCCACTGTACCCAGTTCTGTGCCCATTTCATTCAAGTGACTTCTTAGCTGGTTGTAAGTTTCCTCAACTTTATAATCAGCCCATTTTACATATCACCAGATCCAACACTGTTACACAACAATAGAACTGGTGGCCAGTTTTATATGTAAATTACCACAAATAGCTGCAATTACAGCATTATGGTAAAGATGATAAAAGCACCTTTTGGTTTTTGTATGGTCATTCCCTCCTCTTAAAATCGATTCAATACTAGAGAATTCAATTCCCTAGTAATTCAATTCAATTTTATTTGTATAGCACTTTTAACAATGGACATTGTCCCAAAGCAGCTTTACAGAAATAATGAAAAGGGTTCCAATTTATAGAATTAAAGTCATGCTCATCAGCATCTTTGAAGGATTGACCACTGGCCTGCTGGTGGGACTGATTTTTAAAGTGAAAGTGAATCTTTTGCTAACTGTGCTTGCACACAGAGGAATGTGACCCATGATCCATGCAGTGGAGCGGGGGGCAGCCCCAAAGCACAGTGCCCAGGGAGCAGTTGGGGAAGTTAGGTGTCTTGCTCAGGGGCACTTCAGTCATGTCCTGCCCTGTGCTGGGACCAAACCCGGAACCTTCCGGTCAAGAGACCAGTTCCCTAAACATTAGACCACGACTGTTTGGTTTCCCTAGTGTACAATTAATGGTAATCATCCTGGCACTACAAAAGCAACTATATTGTTTTGCTTGTGCCAGAGGACCCAGTCTGTAAGGTGGACTAGTTTCTGGCACATCGTATTTTGGTGTTCAAAAGCAACTAAATGAGATGCAGTGTTTGGAAAATATTTGTCTCAGTTGTTTCCTGCCACATCTGGAATCACCACTGGTTTCTGCTTAGACAGCAGTTATCTTTCTCCTCTCTATAATCTGCTGCAGTACTGTTTCTCTGACAGATGCACAGGTAGGATAGACATATTTACCCAGGACCATGCCTAATGTGAGATCTCCCTCCTGAACACTGTGTCAGTGGGGATGCTGTTGGCTCAGTCATCCAGAGTCCTGATGGCTCCAAGTTTGTGCTACATGTCATTTTAAAATCTTATCTATGACTCCAGTCAAAATTATTTACTCTGGAAGTTAGACTTACCTGGCAATACCATGATCAGAAATGCTGTGGCTGTGCTGACCTTTGCAAATTTCCCAAATCCTGGAATGGCGAATGCATAATTTCGGATTTGCATTTGCACTCTTTCCATTTACATGGGCAGCAGTGACTCAATGGTCAAAGCTCTGGATTACTGATCAGAAGGTCGGGGGTTCAAGCCCTACCCGGCACTTCCAGGCTGCCAGTGTTGAGCTGGCGAGGCCTTTAACCCTGTCTGCTCTAGAGGGCTGTATCATGGCTGACCCTGCACTCTAAAATCCATTTTTTGTCTTTGAAGGCAAGCATCATTGTTTTAAAGTTGATGCTAAAGAAGCGACAGGAAGCCAGTCGAGGAAGCAACCGAATGTTGAAGCAAATCATGACATGACTTTTTTATTTTTGTTTATTTTCTTTCCTCTTTCTGGTCTTTACCAAAAACCATACACTGAAGTACCAGAAAAGAAAAACTGATACACCAGTCTAATACCTGGTAGGTCCACCACAGGGCATAGACTCCCAGAACCTGTGAAAATATTCTGTAAATTATGAACCCCAGACTTCCTCCAGAAAGCTCCACAGTTCTGTTGTATTCTGAGGTGGAGGATTCCTGTGTCCCACAGTGTGTCACATGACGTCCCAGATGTGTTTGATAACGTTGAGATCTGGTGATTTAGGTGTGACTGACTAATCCCCAAACTCAGATGAGTGTTCCTCTAGCCATAATCTGGTGTCTCTAGACGTGTGTGGTGGTGCATTGTCCTGTTAGAAGAGGACAAACCCATCAGAATGAATACAGGACATGAACAGGTGGAACTCGTCAGAAAGAAGACGTCTGGAGATGTACCAGGGGTCCCATGAAATGTCTGCTAAACAAACCCCAGACCATTATGG
>JAOVVF010000008.1:24037056-24042056 GCA_028565595.1 Duopalatinus emarginatus | reverse complement strand
TAGATAGATAGATAGACCGCCAGACAGGTAGACAGACAGACAAACAGACAGGTAGACAGACAGACAGACAGACAGACAGACAGATAGATAGATAGATAGATAGATAGATAGATAGATAGATAGATAGATAGACGAACAGACCGCCAGACAGACAGACAGACAGGTAGACAGACAGACAGGTAGACAGATAGACAGGCAGACAGACAGACAGGTAGACAGATCTGAAGTCATATACGTCCCAATACATTTTTCTGTCTCTACCTAATAAAGAAAACAGTCTTCAGTGAGTCTCTGCTCAGAAATGCTCCGGCAACGTAACAGGTCTGTAAAAGACGCCGAACGCACTCATCGCTTGACTGACACTCCATTAGTTTACCTTTTGCCGACGGAAATGTTCATGTGCTTGTGGGTGGATGTATTCAATCAAGCTGCTTTCATTTCATATTAGATTGATAACTCATAATTAGAGAAATGAAAATGGCTAATTAGATGAGAAATGAAAAACTCATGAGCTGGTGATTGATTATATGAAAGTACGGGTTGTTGCTAAAAGGAGCCTCACTAATAATTAGAAAAACGACTCAATATGGATCCATACACCAATTTGGAGTCACATTGATAATAATATCCGTTTGTCCTTTGAAATGTTTATTAAGGCGTTACAAGGTTCACAGCAGTTTTTTTTTTTTCATCTCTGTACATACAAAGCCTTCCTGATTACGGTGATTGTTCGAGACGGAATCTGTCTTTCATATGTAGTACAAGTGTAATCAAAACAGCACTCCATGAAGCCAGTTTTTAATTACATCCCCTGTGATACCGAAGCAACAGAACTCGTCCACTGTCTTCTTTTAAGTCTTTATAATAATACAGACTAAGAATTAATTAATCACCATCGGATTGAGACGACCCTAGCCTTAATGTTCCTGTTCTATTGTCATGTGCCAATCCAATGGTACACCAGTCTGACACTTGGTAGGTCCCTCACAGGGCATGGACTCCACAAACTTGCAGAAATATTCAGTATGTAACAAACCCCAGACTTCCACCAGAACACTCCACACGTCTGTTGTAGTCAGAGCTGTGGGATTTCTGTATTCCACAGTTACATGTTACAGGGTGTCCCAGATGTGTTCAGTAACAGTGGGATAACATTTGACCTCCGCATTGAACCCATCCATGTAGTGAACATACGCACTAGAAGGTGGTGGACACATTTACCTGGAGAGGTAGCCAACCCTGTCCACACCCAGGGAGCAGTTAGAGGTTAGGGGCTTTGCTCAAGGGCACTTGAGTCTTGTCTGTCGGTACATAGGATCGAACCAGAGACCTTTCATTCCCTCCGCGGTTGGCCAATAGATGGCGCTAGTGTGTCGTCATCCCTATTGGAAATCATATTATGTGTGCTTTTTTATTTTATATGATTTTTTATATAATCTGTAACTACATATTTGAAGCATACGTTTGTTACAACTGTGTATATATATTGGGGAAAAAGTAGCTTCCTTTTCATTTATGTGGCTAAGTACATAATTGGCTGCACTTTTCCTGTCGCTGGCTTAGAAACATCGTGATAGAAACAGCAGCCAGCAATAGCAAAAGTGCAGCCAGTTGCCAAAAGGGTGCTTAGTTTATCTCCCCAAGCAGAGTCAGTTAGTAGTGGAGTAAAGACACGTGACAGTTTTGCTGATGAGGTATGTGATTACTGTATGTAGAATAGTGAAAGTGAAAGTGAACTATTTGCCTACTGTGCTTACACACAGAGGAATGTGACCTCCGCATTTAACCCATCTGTGCAGTGAAACACACACACCAGTCAACACAAGGGGGCAGTGAACACACTTGCCCGGAGCTGGGGAAGAAAGGTGAGCGGAGGGGTGGGGTGGGGGGTCAACTTTAAACCACATCACCCAGGTAGCAGTTGAGGAAGTTAGGTGCCTTGCTCAAGGGCACCTCAGTCGTGTCTTGCCCTGGGCGGGGATCGGTTCCCTAGCCATTATCCGGGCGGCCCGGAGAATAGTTTCAGGAAAAACAAAGTTAACACAAATCACGCAAAACAAAATTTAATGAAATATTACAAAAAATATAACTAATAATATACATACTCAGTCTAGTCCAGGCGAGGTTCAGGCAGGTGGTCTGGATGGTTCCTTAACTGACTATTCAAGGCAGAAAGCAAGAAGGGCAGATCAGACAGGCAGGCAGGTGAGGGAGGCATGTCGACACTTGAGAAGATAGCAGGATATGATAGGATAGAAACTGTATTTGTTATCATTACTTTACTGTACTTTTAATCACTAGGTGAGCAGTCCAGAGTGAAACTATCAAAAGTAAAAGTTTTTTTCCCTTTTCATCATTACATTTACAGCATTTGGCAGACACTCTTATCCAGATGTTCTTGGTATTATTTCTGCTGTGTATCTCAGTGCACAGTATCTCAGTATCTCAGTTTCACCATTTCCAATAGGATAAAACTGATACGAAATGTGAGACATGTGAATTTGGTCATTAGGTTACCCAAACAGTCTGTAGTAGACATTTTGTCCCTGTGGAAGTGTGGCAAAGCAGAGCTGGGCCTGTCTTGTTTCCCCTTGATGACTACATTTTGCTGTGATTATGTGGGTTTACAGCTAGCAATTAGAAATCAGAGGTAACATTTTTTTAAAATCTAAGATAAACTAGTTAATGTTAGCATTAGCTCGTTAGCAGAGGTGAAGGTAGAGAAGCCAAAAATTGTACTCCACTAAGAGTATTGTAACCTTATAATAATATGACTCAAGTAAAAGTAAAAAGTCGTCACCCAATTAATTACTTAAGTAAGAGTAAAAAGTGGTGAGTAACTGCTGAGTGACGTCTTTTTAATCAGGACGTTTAATAATCAGGACGTCAAATAAAACACCTGAACGCACAAAAATATAAAACAGTAATGAACAAATTCAGAGGTGAGAATTTCTCTTCAACAACTAAAACAATAATAAAATAAATCTTTACAAAGTTACAATAATTAAATTCTTTTCAGGTTGTTGTGAAACACATGCCATCGTCTCTGCCATTGTACTGTGCTTTTGTGCTGTTTACGGCCTGTGTTTGCCGCGTGGATTTTGTGTGCAGTCATGTGACAACTTGACTTTGTTTGATTGATGAATTAAACATTTGATTGGTGAGACACAGTCATGTGACAAAGCCTGTGTCGGAAGTCTCGACAAAACAAAACAAAACAAAACAAAGAGACGGTGCATCGGATGGACCGCTAAAAATAATTAGCGAGCAGCATGTAGCTCAAAGTAGCTTATTTTTCATTAATATACTAAAGTAAAACTAAAGTCTGCTCCAATAAAACTCTACTCTATACTCTAATACGTACAATTTATCCAAAAAGCTACTCAAGTAAATGTAACAGAATAAATGTAGTGTGTTACTCCCCACACCTCTGCTGGCTAGTAACTCAACTTCCTACATTATTCCTGTTTGAGACTAATAGCGTTAGCCAGTGCTAACAGAAACATCCCCATGTACTTGCATATGTATGAGGAAACGTATAGCTTAAACCTCTGATCCATTTTGTTGGCAGGAGCTTTCGATGGCACCCTACATATACAGTGGACATCTGTTGTGCTTATCTTTAGTAGCTCATGAATAAAACAGCTCCGTACCCATGGTAGCTTTTACAGAGGACCTGAACGGGGAACGGTGGGAACATTGAGACTCGTTTTACAGAATACAGAAGTTTGTTGTCTGTAAAGACTCTTGTAACTTTAGGAATGAGATGGATGAGAAGTCAAGCAGGCAGAGCACAGCAGAGCAGAGCAGGTAAGCAAGCATGCAACAGATGAGAGGATTAGCAGGACAAATAAAGATAGAAACTGCAGTGGACTCCGGTGAAGTGTTGTAGAAAAGGTACAGAGTTGAAATCAGACTGTAAAAGAAAACAGGTACACGGTGATGTCGGGTTTGTTTAGCTGGCACTTCATGGGACCCCTGGTACATCTACAAACACCTGTCAGGTGAATGATAACGTGTGTCTCGTTTCTGATGAGTTACATCCATTCAAGTCCTGCATTCTGATGGGCCTCTTCCAACAGGACAATGTGGCATAGAGATGCTGAATTATGGTTTGAAGGGACTTTTTAGGTACCAGACCAGTGTACTGTTTTTTCTGGCATTCAGTGTATTAACCTTAATCCTGGTCAAAAAGGCACAACAGCGCCTTTACTTCCTACAGAGCCTCAAAAAAGCTCACCTGCGCTCAGGGATATTACTGGACTTCCAGCGCTGTACCATCGAGAGCATTCTTACAAACGGCACTGGCTCCACATCTGACTGTAAGTAGGTCTGGTGGGAGGTGAAAACTGCCCAACGCATCACTGGAACTCAGTTACGCACTGTTGAGTCCAGCAATCACAAGCATTGCCTGGGTAGGGCGAAAAAAATTATCAAGGACTTTTCTCACCCTAACTACAGAATTTTCAATCTCCTACCATCTGCCAGGCATTACAGGAGCCTCCACTGCCGCACCAGTGAGACTCAGGAAGAGCTTCTTTCCTGAGGCTGTAACGTTACTGAATTCATCATGTCAATTGAATCTTCTGCTGCTAAGGTTCTGTTACCATCAAGTTTTGTCACTTTAATATCAGAGCGAGGGATTTGTTTGTTAGCTCTGTGTTATTTGTTGTGTTTTTACTGTCACTTCAGTTATTTATTGTTACTTTAGCATTAGTGTTAGTGCTAGGACAGGTCTGTGTTATTTGTTACTTTAGGGTCATTTATGTCTTAAAATGTCTCTTAGTGCCATCACAGAGGGATAGTGAAAAACAAAATTTCGATTCCTTTGTATGTATATAATATATATTATATATTATACAATATTATATTATTTTCTGCTGACATATTACTCTGTGTATACTGTGTGAATATGTACAGTACATATTCAATTCAATTCAATTTTATTTGTATAGCGCTTTTAACAATGAACATTGTCTCAAAGCAGCTTTACAGAAAAT
>JAOVVF010000008.1:23993284-24014835 GCA_028565595.1 Duopalatinus emarginatus | reverse complement strand
ACAGACTAAAGATCACCATGATGGACAGAGTAAAGATCACCGTCATGGACAGTCTAAAGATCACCATGATGGACAGACTAAAGATCACCATGATGGACAGAGTAAAGATCACCATGGTGGACAGACTAAAGATCACCATGATGGACAGAGTAAAGATCACCGTCATGGACAGTCTAAAGATCACCATGATGGACAGACTAAAGATCACCATGATGAACAGCCTGAATGTCACTTAAATGAATCTGATCTTTATGACTTCTCAACATGTTTTTCATCACCACCATCACCTCCAGCTTATCATTACAGTTAATGCATATGTTCAGCCATGTCGAGTAGGGTTATTACTGCGATGTGTGGAAAGCTGCCTCATCATCTAACCTTGTCACCAGTGTTTTAGATTTTCAGTAGATCAGCACTTTAAAAGGTTTTAAAGAAGGACACGTCATCTATGACCTTTTTGATATAAAAACTCTGTAGGGCGCTGAAGTTCTCCCACAGGACCAGGTTCTCACCTACTGCAGAAGTGGTCTGTATGCAGGGATTAGTATACTGGAGATGTGGTCAGAGAAGCTGAGCTAAGGCAGGGTGGAGTCTAGTGAGCACTGATTACATGGATGGTGTAAACAGGGTCTGGAGAATCCTTTCCAGAAGTGTAGACACACCATAAAGTTCTGTGAGGAACTCAGTTTGGAATGATGAGTCAGATTCGTGTATCATTACATCTTGGATTTGTTAACCCAGAAATAAGAAAGTTAGTGGAATGACAGCTTGGGCTTTAAACTTTTATCGTTTTAAAGTTAACTCTGGATGGCTGAACCCTAGAGATGAACTCAACAATGGAACCCTTCAGAGCAGCCCAGGAACTCAGAAGACAGCCGTCAGAAAACATGACGTTTCTGCTTTAGATTGTTGACCTTTTGCCACCACCGCAGTCTAATTACTAACAAAATTTGCTTTCCTTGAGCGTTTGTGTCTTTGTCCCCTCTTCTGTCTGATATGTCTTCTTTCATTATCGAAATGCCAGCAGCTCTCAAGTCCATAAAAAACCGCAGGCTGAGCTCACTGACCTTTACTCTACTGTAAAGAATTCACAAAGGAAGTTCAAGTTCGGAATTAAAAAGTAATGACTCATGTTTTAAAAAAATGTCAGCTGAAAAGACATCTCACTTCTGCTTGAGAGTCATTACTGATAAATGGCGTCTATTTTCACATCTCTGTTGTGTTCCTGCGCAGAGCTTCTTCACAAATGGTTCAAGAGAGTTTGAACCAGAACTGATATAAGCTTTACTTCGCTTTGTACCTTTTTTACATCCGGCATCCGATCCAATGACATCCAATCCATGCTAAGTAGAATCGTCCAGCAATAAAGTGATTTCCTGTACTACAGACTTTCATTTCATGTCTCCTCTTTTTATAAAAAGTGACAAGGTAAATAAAATCTGAGCCCGGGCACTTCTGTTGTTCTTATTCAATTTATCAAGGCACAAATTTGCCAGAGAAGAGATATCACGCTGGCAGGATATCATCTCCACTGTGAATTTCTGCAGCTTTTTGTTTCTGGTCTTCTGGATTAAATCCGAGCAGGACGCCAGACGGCATTTCCTCACACTCGAACGGAAACATTAATTACTCACAATCGGTTACGAACAGCTCGGCAGATGTGCGAGCAATAACACATCAGGCCATTTATGACGCTTTTCTTTTTCCCGCCACGGTAATCATATGTTCTGAGTGAGATAGAAGCATGAAAATGGAAATGTGGGACTGAAAACAGATTTTGTATCCTTTCAAACTAATCCCACAAGGTTTGGGGATAATTACGTTTCGTTATCAGAGCGGGCAGGACTTCCACAAGTGGGGGAGGGGCGACGATGTAAGCCTGTGATTTAGTGAGCCAGGTTACTCACAGGATAGTCTAATTAATGCAATAAGAAATTGTTTAATTTAAAGAGATGTCCAGAGGTTTTAAACTTAAATTCATTCATTGATTAACACTCAAAGTACAGGTTTGATTATTGACCTGCTCTTTGGTGGTTCTCTGGGGTCTTAATGAAATGTGGGGCCAGCTGTGGCCTAGTGTTTAGGGAACCGGTCTTGTTACCAGAAGGTTGTGGGTTCGATCTCCGCACAGGGCAAGACATGACTGAGGTGCCCTTGAGCAAGGCACCTAACTCCTCCAGCTGCTCCCCAGGCGCCGTGGTTTGGGGCTGCCCCAATGCTTTGGACAAGTGTGTTCTTTGCCCCCTAGTGTTCACTGGTGTGTGTGTTTCACTGCACAGATGTGTTAAATGCAGAGGTCACATTCCTCTGTGTATAAAAATACAGTAGGCGAATAGTTCACTTTAGAAATGTCTGTCTAAAACAGCCCTTTTCAAATGCTCAGTTTCAGTTAATTTTGCTTTAAATGTGAATGATGCACTGCTTACTCCGCCCCCTTCTGACAAAGGGTGTGTCCATAGGCATATTTCATAGATGATGCTTGCTGATGGCGGGTGAGGTCAGCTGTCATGTCCGACAGGTCTGCCATTTTAGGCATTTTTGCTGTTTTTTTTTTTTTTTTTTTTTTTTTTTTAATAGATAAAAGGATCTCTAATGTTTTTATTCCTTACCCAGTTTAATGAGTCGTTATTATTTTTAAGGATTTCTGTATTTCTGCATGCAGGATAAAAAAGGTTTAGTCTCCAATTACCCTGAATTTCGACAGTTAGATCAAAATTGCTGCTAGACTCTACAGGAGTGTGTTTACTTACCTGCTGTGAATTAAACAGTTTTTAAAACACACAGGTTTATGCCAACTATAGCTGGGATGCTGCCATGAAAAAGAAAGTGATTTGTACTGATCAGTAAAAAACCAACAACAGAGCCGAACCCATGTTTGTCTCCTCACTGCGACAAAGTACTAATGTCTCCGAGGCGTGTGAGAATAGACGGGCGATATCTCTGAAGCCGTAGGTGGAGCTATTTAAATGAAGGTGATGTATTATATTTTTATTAGACTCTGTGTGACATCATAAAGACTGCCACAACTGTAATGTTAATAACCGGAAGTTTAATGTTTTCCTAAAATTGGACTTCACAAAGTCTTTGTCTTATATGAGAGCACGTAGAAGCTACAGGTAATGCTAGGTGAAGACTGGACACAATCACATGGTTTGCATACACAGATAATCCAAATCCAAATCACTATCCGAACTATAGGTCATAAAACAGTCACAAAGTCATGTGATCCGCAAGCAGAGGTACACCGGGCTAGGGCAAAGTTCAGAAAGCAATCGACAGGAATCACCGGTTTGTGGCTTTCGATTAATTTGTGACTGTGGGAACAAACTGCGGGTTTAAAAAGACAGGAAATTAAAGACAACTCACAACAGTAGAAAGTGATCATGAACCTAAAGCTAGTGGGAGTGGTGGAGACTTGGCTGGGTCATGACATGCCAGGACTGACTTTAGCTAACACACTTCACTACACTATACAGTCACTGCATCTGAAATGGCATACTCCCATACTAGTATGCAAATCTAGTATGCAACACAATGTAGTGCGTCAGAATACCTAATATATATCAGGTAGTATGTGAAAGGTTCGCGGATGTCCTCCCAGGTCAGGAGAGATTTTCTAGTAGATTTTCTAGCAAACTATCCAAGCCTGACGTATCCCATAATGCACTGCAGTGAACTGAGAGCCTGTTTTATCTGTAAACCAGACAGAGAGAGTTTATGATTATGAGTGTCGGCGGAGCTGAGGAACATTTTTAATTACAAACAAAATTTTAAGTTAATTAAAACTGAAAGTAAATAATTGCATGGGAACTTAAGCGGTGTGACGTCTTGGGTCAAAGGTTGTTGGTAAGATGGAGGATCAAGTGCGTCCGAGGTGGTGTTCATACTACACGCTCGCATACTAGAATTGTATACTAGATTAGCAGTTAAACAGTATGTACTGGTATGAAAAGAACCTGAGTGATTGATGATGAATAGGTTTCTCATGTCAGTATCAGTATTGATATTTGTTATTAAATTTAGGTGATGATACAGTATGAATGATTTACTCTTTCACAGCACATTCACTATAACAGTATTATTTTATTACTTTAGATTAAAATGACTAATTAGGTTTTTTTTACCTTTACACTTTGTCTGAACAACTGTAGCATGTTGCTTATTAAATGTGTAAAGTGCTACAGAAAAAATGACATTTTCATTTATGTAATGAACACATTTTCAACATTTGGAACTTTAAAAAATAAAAAATAAAATAAAAACACACAGAGTTGAAGGTCTCTTTTAAATTAATTAAAAAGATAAACTTAAATTAGCAATGTATCAAACAAAAAATGCTGTAAACCGTCATCCTTTATATCGCATTTGGGCTTTCGGAGCCTGTAGCAGAGCCTTGACCTGAATTTAAAAAATTAATTGGAAAAAGAGCGCTATTTCACTGAACAATGAAAAATAAATATTTGCAAAATATCTGCATGAATATTTATTTAACCTGGTTAATTGGACTTCAGTTCCTGAACCTCTGCACACAGAGTCTGTAAATCAGGGCTGTAGGAAGTCTGGATAAATGTGCGGCGTTTTGGTGGCTTTCGGCGAGTGTGAGCGGCAAATTTTGATTATATATATATATATATAATTTTATTTTAATATTTTAAGACCACAATAATCTTGCAATTTACAAGTGGGATAAAAAAAACTAACACAAATAAAATACACTTTAATTAAATACTTATAATTTAAGGATGAAAGAGCTGCATGGCACGACCCCTGGTCTAGAATAAAGGAATCGACACAGCTCCGACATGTACAAAGAGATCTGAAACAACCCCTTATACACATCATGGAATTTTATTTTCCTCCCCATTTGTTTCACCGCCTGTAATTTCCCCCAAAAGATGTTCAACAGACAAGGGTGAGGCTTATTTCCAACCTGATATGGATGTATTTCTCTATATTCGAACCATGTGTTCACCATTTTAAAAATAAGATCTATATAATTTTAATTAAAGGCTATGCATTGTTATTATATAGTGTGTGTGCAAACATGATTTGTGCCTCCTGAACTGTGTGTGTGTGTGTAGACATGTATATATATATAATATTTTCTTCCTCCACAGGAAAATAACCTTCAGCACAACTAGCACACACTCTACATACACATCTCATCATCTACTCCCACTGAGACATTTATTTTAGTTTTGGTGGATGGTTTGGAAACTGAAGTAAGCATTAAAACTTAAAAATACCTGCACAAATAAGAGCCTCGCAGCTGCAGGTTTGACTGTGAGCTCCTGAGGTTCCTGTCTGTGAGGCTTTGCACGTGTTTTCCACAAGTCCATGTGGTGTTTCTACAGGTTCTCTGATTTCCTCCCACCTTCAAAAACAAACGAACAAAAGGAAAAAAATGGCCCAGAAAACACAGAACGTTGAAGTAAAAGTACTCTCTATAAAGTTCTCCTATGGTTTGTTCTACAAAAACCTTCTCCTAACCTTTAAAGAAATAAGTGTTGATAAGTGAAATGTCAATCCTAAGGGTTCATTGTATCGTAAAGGTCATAAAACAAAGATTCAACCAAACATTCGCCAAAGGTCTCCAAATTAAAAAAAATACAAATGTTTGGAAAATGTTCCATAAACCAAAACATGCAATGCTACATTTACATTCCTGGTGAAGCAAATCCAGGAAAACCAAACAAAAATAATCTTCAAGGAACGTTCCTGTAAAGAAGGATCTTGCTTCTTAACACCATTCCAGTCATGTGTTGGATCTGCTTCAACATTTTAAATATCCTGATTATGATTCCCAACAAAGAAAAAACGTATATCAGACACAGGATTATTAATACCAGTAAAGTGAAATGTTCTCCAAAAGTTCCAAAGGAAAACATTCCATAATCCAAATCCTGCAGCAAGAAACCAGTGTTAATCCAGGAAAACCAAGGAAACCTTCAATAAATATTTTGGTACCAGAATATAGTGTGCCAAAACATTCTAGGAACCAAAACTAGTTTAAAACGTGTGTGGCTTGTGGAGCTGTAACCAGAACAGGAACAACACATGTAACCCAGAGCATATCTCAGTGTTATGGTCCTTTAATACTAATTGTACCCTTTACTAATTAATATTCTGATTAATACTTACTGAAATATCTAAAATGTGTGAAAAGGTATCATAAAAGCTCATGTTAGTGTTAAAAAGTGTCAAAATGGAAAGAAAAATATACCAAAATAAAAAGGGGAATATGGTTTACTTTTAAACTGAGATGTGGTTAAATGGTAGTTACTCAGTTACTCAGACAGTCAGAAGGAGGTTTTCTCTGGCTTTATTGACTGTCAAGTGGACCATCAGTACTTGATGGTACTTGAACTCTGAGGGGCAGTAAGACTCAGGAGAGACGAGCTTCAGCAGTTTGGTGGAATTTAGTTGCTTTTGTCCTGTGTAGGTCCCCAAAAACTTCTCCTAACTGTAAATGAAACAGTTACATTTACGGGATTTGGCAGACGCTCTTATCCAGAGCGATTTACAAGGTTTTTTTTTTTTTGTATTACAGGTAGGCCAACGTAGTGTTAGGAGTCTTGCCCAAGGACTCTTATTGGTGTAGCACAGACTGGCTGCCCAGATCGGGAATCAAACCCAGGTCTCTCACATGGGAACCCAATGATGTTACCACTGTACCACACCAACCACAAAACCTTGAAACCTTGAAGTTGATGCGGTTTTATGACAGTGTTTATAAGTTGTAGTCAGTAAATCGAAAGGAAGTTCAAAAAAAGTTGCTCTTCTTCGTGGTAGCATTAGCCGTATAGTTAAATTAGCCACAGAGGCTAATAGCGGCATCATTAAGTACTGTAGGCGTGGCCTAGTCAATCAGTGTCCTGCAAGAACTGAATCACGGCTTAGATAGCTCCACAGGCTAAAAGGAGAACCCATGGTTACTACCAGGAGAGCCCGTGGTTGCTACCAGGAGAGCCTGTGGTTACTACCAGGAGAGCCCCATGGTTCCTTCAGCAGCATTGGAGTTCAGCCATAACCGCGTTGTGCTATTAGCTCCAAAATTACATTAGAACTGAATTGCTCAAAGACTACTTCTACTTCTTTTTTCTTTTTTTATCTATTTCATCATCTAAAAGTTAGCTAGCCTGACCCAACCCTGGGCTACTCACATTATTATTATTTTTAATCTCTAACACATTTTTTATTTTTTATATATCTTCACGTCTCAAGTGTTACTGGTACCACCCACACAGACGCTACTTAATACTTACAGCGCAAGACTATTTATTTAAAACTAATAAGCCATTTATCTGCTTTTACAGGGATATAATTATTATCAAAGAACTGGGGGCCCCGCCCCACTGGTTTGGGATGTAGAAGCGGTTAGACGTAGTTTAAGATAAACAACATTATTTATTAGAAAGCTCACACTATGGCTTAAAGCAGAAACCTGTAGACATTCTTCATATGCATCTATTAATAAATAAATATTGCTGTTGCTAAATTGCTGTTTTATAAATGGTCGAAAACACTTCAGGACACAGTGGTCTGGGATGCAGAGTAATAACTTTGACTCATCCCTCCACCCCACTGGTGTTGATTATTTGCCTTCTCTGTTGTCTTTATTTAGTCAGTGACAATTTATTCCCAATGTTCAACTTCATTATATAAGAAAAGTGCTATGTTAGGAATACGGGTCATTTCCTGATCATGGTGTTACTCACAGTCTTATAAAACATTTCTGGTTTAATTCACACTCTCGGAATTAAATTCTCACTCAGAGGGTGAATGTGATGAAGGCAGCATTTGAGTTCTGCTGAAAGTCCAAGGAGGTGTCTGTACTAAATTATGTTCAATGTTCAGTTACTGGGCATTCATTTATTAGAGCTGAAATAGAATATGGTCTACTAAATTTTAATCTCATCCAATTCAAACTTCACAAATTCACAAAATTCAATCCAGTCATTTAAATATTTAAAGAATTACAATCCCATCCAACTATGATTCCTAAAAAAACTGAGTCTAATCCAAGATTTTTAAAAGTTAATCAAGATTAGTAGGTTAATAATAATAATAATAATAATAATAATAATAATAATAATAATATTCCAACAAAGATTCCAATAATTTTAATCCCATTCAATTCACAATTCAATAGAAAAATCAATATATTCTTGAGCTGTAAAAGGAAACCTTATTCAAGACAAATCAGTGGTTAAAACAGGGGTAGGTTTGAGAAACCTCGTTATTTTTAATTATTTATTAAGGTAAACATCTTTATTTATTGGAAAGCTCATATAATAGCTTTAAACGTTGAAATCCTCAGACATTGTGTGTTCAGGTGCATTTCCTGCAGAAAATGCGACTGTGATTGCAGCTATATTAGCATTAGCAGTTAGCATTATCAATTAGCATTAATACAAATGTTGTCATTAGCCGTTAGCAATTAAAATTATCGATATCAGCAATTAGCATTAGCTGTTAGCAAATAGCATTATCCATTAGCAATTAGCAGTTAGCATTAGCTGTTAGCAATTAGCATTAGCCATTAATATTAACAATTAGCATTAGCCGTTAGATTTAGCAATTAGCATTAGCCGTTAGCCTAAGTAGTTAACATTAGCAATGAGCATTAGCCGTTAGCATTACCAATTAGCATTAGCTGTTAGCATTTGCCTTAACACTAACAGTAACATTAGCAGTTCAATGAGTGAACTGCCTATTAAAATTAACGGGATTTTAAAAAACACGGGATGAAAACAGGCGTGGCAGGTAAAAGAGTGCAGGTATCCAGAAGCTGTATAAAAGCTTGTGTGTCATTAACAGGACAGACGAGTTAAGAGTAAAAACAGAGTCCATGAGTTACATTTACATTTACGGCATTTGGCAGACGCTCTTATCCAGAGCGACTTACAAGGTTACTGGTATTACAGCTAGGCCAATGTAGTGTTAGGAGTCTTGCTCAAGGACCCTTATTGGTGTAGTACAGACTGGCTGCCCAGACCAGGAATCAAACCCAGGTCTCTCACATGGGAGCCAATGATGTTACCGCTGTGCCACACCAACAAGTTATATAAATGGACCTTTTAAACACATGAATAACCTTTATGTATTTGCTTATTAAAATGAATGGGGTTACAAAAAAAGAGGGATAAAAACGGGCATGGCAGATAAACGAGTGGGGGTATCTAAAAGCTGTGTAAATGCCTGTATGTCAAAGTAGGTTTGAGAAACCTCTTTATTTTTAATTATTTATTAAGGTCAACATCTTTATTTATTGGAAAGCTCATATTATAGTTTTAAAGGTTGACATCCTCAGACATTGTGTGTTCAGGAAACAGAATAAACAGATAACGTGGCATCAATTAGTAAATAAAAATTTCTGATTATGATGTTATTCTCAGTCCCATGGAACAAGTCTAGTTTAATTTACACTCCCTAAATTAAATTCTCACTCTGAGGGTGAATGTGATGAAGGCAACATTTGAATTCTGCTGAAAGTCCCGCGAGGTCTGTGTACTAAATTATCCACATTTACCAGGCATTAATTAATAAGAGCTGAAATCACATGTGGTCTCCTAATGGACTTAAAACGCACATACACATTTACAGCCTTAAATTAAAGGTGAAATTTGAATTGATCAATGAAATAAGAAGAATCAACTTATTCAGAACGTCTGATCGAGCTTCAGTTTCTTTTTTCATGATTATTCAAGTGAGCTAAATATTCCTGGTTCTGTAAATACGTCTGTTTGAATTGATTGACTGGAGGCGGAACCCTGAAGATGATCAATCCCACCAAAGGGGCGGGACACTAGACCACCTACTAACATGTTATTAGGAAAAAACTCTAGAACCTGGAGGAAACCTACCAAAATACTTAATAAACCATGTAGGTTTAATTTACATTCATGGAATTTGTCAGATGCTCTCAGCAGATTGATTTAATAACGTTTATATATTACATTTATGGTGCCATAGCATGTTAGTTAACTGGGGAAATATATTTTTTTCCCGGACAAGGTTGCGGTGGGTCTAGAACATATCCAAGGAACACTGAGAACCAAACAGGAACCCACTATGGAAAGTCCAGTGCTGTCAAGTCTGACTGCTGACTTCTGGTTACTATATGGTTCTCCCATTGTCTGAATGATTCTTTAGGTTTCTGAATGACTGATTCAATCAGTCTTCTTACTGATATGTTTTTGGGACATGGTAGGAATCTAGGGAAGGTTTTGGAGCTGTGAGGACACAATGCTACATTTACTTGCTGTTCTATTTTTTTTTTCTGATGAAGTGTCTGCTGTCCTTCAGATTTCATCTAAACAAAAATTAAAATTCCCCCAAGCTTGAGTCTTTCTTTTTTATTTCTGTTTTGATTTGCACTGCTGTCGTATTAACGGCTGCCTGAGGCTCGCCTCCAGCCATCAGTGCCATGAGTCTGTTCAGGTCCTTAGAAATTCTCAAATGCCTCCGAGAAACTACACAAGCAGGTGTACAGATAAAAACCAGTCATAAGGTGGTTTAAACCCAAGTTAATAAAAGAACAACTACAGAACAAAATGTCCTAAGGAGGAATCCTATCCAACCGAAACTGATCCCAAAAAAAAAATAATCCGATCAAGATTCAAAGAATTCCAGTCCCATCTGATCAAGATTCAATTAGGATTAAAAGAATATTAATCACATCCAGTCGAGATTCAAAGAAAAAAATCAAATACAATCCAGATTCAATTCAAAGTTATTTCTGTCTCTCAAGATTTAATCCAAATTTTTAATATAACTTAATTTAATTCAAATCCAGTCAATAGTCAAAGAATTTAAATCCAAACCCAAAACAAAGATTCAATTAAAAAATGTAATCAAATTCAATCAACATTTAAAGAATTGCAATCCGACTCAATCAAGAGTCAATCCAAATACATTTAAAACCATTTTAAGATAAAAAAAATCAATTATTTTAATTTAATTTAGTCAATTAATCCCATCCAATAAAGATTCATAAAATAAATCTATCCAATCAAAATTTGATCCAATAAATTTCAATCCAAAAACATTTTAAGTCTCATGAAGATTTAAAGAATTTCATTCCCACTCAGTTCACTAATCAAACAAAACAAATCTAATCAAGATTCAAAGAATTTCAATCCAATCCAGTCAAGGTTTGATCCAAAAAGATTCAATCCACTTCAAGTTAAAATTAACTAAGTCAAAGGTCAAAGGTCATTAGAACTTACTTGCTTTAAGTTTAAAGGAAATGAACTCCGTTCTTACAACTTGAAGCTGCTAGAAGTTGCTTTGAGTTAAAATATCTCTGTTCCATCCCAAGTCCTGTTTGTACACAGAAGACTATCCTTAATTCTCCTGAATCTCTTTCAAACGTCCATCAGGACACAATACTGTGATAAATATGAACCAGACTCTTTGTCATACTCACGTCTCGGCGTTTGTGTGGATGATGCAGCGTGTGTTGTGACTCACAGACAATAAATCGTCTGCACACCGACTGCCAGACGCTCAGCCTGGAACATGACACATGTTAAATCCTGGACATTGTGTCCTGTCTCGTCCTTCATCAGGCAGTTTGTGTGTTCAAACACCAGGTAATATTACAAGTCAGGAATAAGCGAGCAGGATGGAGAGTCTCGTCTTTGTGCTGCTGGTGTTGTTGTTGTCGTCAGGATAATGAGAAATAGTTGCAACCTAAAAAAAAATGCAGTGTCAAGAAGCAAATAATTATCTCCTGTGTGCAGACGGATAGAAACATCTGAGTTTTTTTATACACGCCATAAAAGGGCTCCTATTTAAGGAATCACATCAGGATATCTAAAGTCTTGAAGTTATTTTGTCACATATAAATTAAAGCACAATGAAATTCTGGTTTTGCAGATCCCAGCTTTAGAACATTGGGGTCAGAGCACCTGCAGCGTCCCTGGAGCAGACTGGGATAGAGGCCTTGCTCAAGGGCCCAACAGTGGCAGCTTAGTAAAGTGAAGTGACCCGACCCCACACTAGGGGCAGTGATCACACTTGTCCGGAGTGGTGGGCAGCCCTATCCACAGCACCCAGAGAGCAGTTAGGGGTTAGGTGCCTTGCTTAAGGGCACTTCAGTCATGTCATGTCACACTGAATGGATTGTTCCTTAACCACAAGCCTATGACTGCCCCTGATGTTGGTGCTGGAACTTGAATCCACAACATTCTGGTCATTACATGTGACAGCACAAAGTTCATAAGAGGCACCACTATGTACTGTAATATATCACACATATATATATATATATAGATATATATATATATATATCTGTATTTTTTTCTTTGACACAATTTCAATAACACACAAGTGATTGTGAAAATGATCAGGTTTTATATTAGCTATTAGCAGAAGTGGGTAGTACTGTGCTACATTTTCTCCATTACATTTACTTGAGTAACTTTTTGGATAAACTGTACATATTAGAGTAGTTTTAATGGAGCATAATTTTTACTTTTACTTGAGTATATTTGTACAGAAGCGCTACATTTTACGAGCTACATTCTGCTCGCTAATCTCTACTCTACCGTCCAATGCACCATCTCTTTGTTTTCTATTGTTTTGTTTTTTCGAGACTTCCGACAAACGCTCTGTCTCATGACTGCGTCTCACCAATCAAATGTGGCAATTAGCAAATGTTTGACTGCATTTCACCAATCAAACACAGCCAAGCCGTCACATGACCGCACGTTAAATCCCCGCGGCAAACACAGGCGGAAAAGAGCACAGAGGCACAGTACAATGGCAGAGACGTCAGCGTGCGTTTCACAACAACCTGAAGAGAATTTAATTGATGTTACTTTGTAAAGATTTAATTTATTATACTTTTAGTTGTTTAAGAGATATTCACCGCCTCTGAATTTGTTCATTACTGTTTTATATATTTGTGCATTTAGGTGTTTTATTTGACGTCTCAGATCACTCAGCAGTTACTCAGTACTTGAGGAGTTTTTTTTTCATTTTGTACTTTTTACTCTTACTCAGGTTATTAACTGAGTTATTATTATTAAAAATGTAACAATACTCTTACTGGAGTACAATTTTTGGCTCCTCTACCTTCACTTCTGGCTATTAGCAGATTAGCAGCATATACTTACTGCAGTAGCTACAAACACTCAGTGAAAGAACAAATAATCTCTGCTATCTGTCTTAAAGTGTTTTTCTCATTAACCATAGGGTGAAAACTCAGTTAGCAGTTTTAACTCTTTGTTTTTAAATTTTAAAGAAATTAATTGCACGTAGGAGCTAAAAAGATAAATAAGATGTTGTTCTTCTTTCTGTCGTTTTTTCAGGTTGAGTGGTTTGTTAGAGGTTCAAGGTCACAGTTCTGCTCAGTGTGGTGGACCATACCACCCGAGATTCACCACATGTCTCTCTCATTACCTGAGCCATAAACGAAGGCATTAAAGTTGATGGATGGAGAACAGGTTTGGTTTTTTCCCCTCAGAAGGAAAAGGACACCATGTCCCAACTGTAACCAAATGTCTTTATATTCATTCATCTAACATGAGCATTACGATTCTTCTCACTGTCCTCATTAGAGTGATGAATCACTCAACCTGTAACACACTTTAGAGAAGTGAAGAGAAATGTGAGTTAATTCTGGTGTATTATACCGACGTCCTTCATCTGTAGTAACAAACAACACATAAACAACAACATCCTCCATTCATACACTTCTACCACCTACTTATAGTGTTTACAGCTAACAGCGAGAAAGAGGGAGGGTGGGGTGGGGTGGGGGGCAAATAAAATCGAATAAAGGAGAAAGGAAAAAGAACTGGAACACAAAAAATAGATCGAAATCAGGAACAAAAAGAAATACACCGAATTAAGTAAAACAGAGAAAGAAAGATGACCGGTAGGTCGCGGGTTCAATCCCGCTCAGGGCAAGACACGACTGAGGTGCCCTTGAGCAAGGCACCTAACTCCCCAACTGCTCCCCAGTCGCTGTGGTATAGGGCTGCCCAGTCTGGGCAAGTGTGTTCACTGGCCCCTAATGTTTACTGGTGTGTGTGTTTTACTGCACGGATGGGTTAAATGAGGAGGTCACATTCATCTGTGTGCAAACACAGTAGGCAAATAGTTCACTTTCATTCATTCATTTTATTCAAAGAAAGAAAGAAAGAAAGACATTTGACTTATCCATTCAGTAAAATACACACACCAGGGGTAAACGAAGAAAACACATCAATAACTAAACAAATAATCAATTAATTAAATAAATAAACAGTTTAAAATAAACAATAAAGTAAACAAATTCAGAATAAAAAAGAAAAACAGAAAAATAAATGAACGAAACAAAGAGGCAAAGAAACAAAAAATAAAGAAATAAATAACAAGGAAAGAAGGAGGGGTATAAAAAAAAGAGAGGTAAAGAAATAAAAGCTAAACTGTCTCTCATCTCTTCACTGACACTGTTTATCACTGTTTGTCTTCATGATTTATTCATACTGCTTGTATCTTTCAGCCAGGCTGCTGTAATTCAGATCAGACTGACGGCTGTAATCAGGAGAAGTAAAATATCTAATTAAAGACGCTCGTCCCCTGATGTCTAAAAGCAGCCCCAGTGTTTGTTTAAATAGAAACATCATCCATCCATCATCTGAACTCCATCAGCTCGGAGTGAAAGACTCCTCCTTGTGTTCCTCGTTTTCATTTCGAAATCACTTGAGTTCAGTTTTCTGTGAAAATCATCTTGAATCTTCACCTTGGTTCCTTCTCAGAGAAGTTCCATATCCAGCAACCTGCTGAAGGAAATTAATTTTCATTTCGGAAAATGAATAAAGTATGAAATAAATAAATTGAGCATGACTGTAGCATTTGTATATGTTTTAATGTTAGCATTTCCTTCCTCAAACTATAGTCCCTCAACAAGCAGCTTGTTGCTATGTGATAGTAACTCCACTCACTCACTGTACAGCCTGCAGCTTGTTCGCTAACTTCTCACATAGACCACAAATGACTAAACAAAAATATAAAAACAACACTTTTTTGTTTTTGTTCCATTTTTCACGTGTTGATCTAAGAATTTGTTCACAAATTTGTCTATAACTGTGTTAGTGTTAGTGAGCACTTCTCCTTTGCAGAGATATTCCATCCGTCTCACAGGTGTGGCAGATCAAGATGCTGATTAGACAGCAGGATTATTGCACAGGTGAGCCTCAGGCTGGCCAAAATGAAAAGCCACTCTTAAATGTGCAGTTTTATCACAGCACGATGCCACGGATGTCGCACGTATTGAGGGAGAGTGTAATCGGAATATCCACCGGAGCTGCTGCCTGTGAATGTTTATGTGAAAATCATCTTGAATCTTCACTCATCCTCCAAACCTCACGCACTGGTTCCTTCTCAAAGAAGTTCCAGCAACCAGGCCAAAAGATCTCAGGACCCACTTCATTGCCATGTTCTGTTGCAACACCTCCAACATGGTTCATCATCAAAACCTGCTGAAGGAAAAGAAAAGATTCGCACAGAAACATATCAGTGGAGTAAAAGTGGAGGGAAGAAGAATGGATTGTAAAGAAGAAAGAAAGAAAGAAAGAAAGAAAGTATGAATCTCACCTTTCCAAGGGTAAATCACTCCAACAGTGATGGACAGAACGTCAATGACACCTTCATCTGCATGGCCAGTTATGAATAAAAGTGAACTATTATTTTATATTACAGTTGTTGTTATGGCAGCAGTAAAGTGAGGACACGTATAGAGAAAGAGCTCATTTACACTCTCAGAAGTTTAGGACCCTGAGGGACACACATTTGCGTTTTAGCTGCTTGTACATCCGTTCAGCAGTTAACCTCAGTGTCACTGCCAGAATTATAAATAAGTAGATATGAGGTCTCACTGGGGGAAACAGATATGAAAAAGGACGTGAGATGCGTTCTCTGTCTCTCGAGTGGCGCTCACATCATAGAGCTTTTATGTGACATTTGCATTTGGCACAAAAGAAGACCATGAATGTAGAGGACAGGAATTAAAAAAAAAGAATAAATGAAACTGAAAGAAGGAAAGTATTATATAGGCTATTAATTCATTTAACCAAAGAACAAAATAAAAAGTTCAGCAATTTCCGGTCTAGTTCATTTAAAAAAAACAAAACTTTTTTCTTCTATTTTTCAGCTTTTGAGGTCACTGTGGTTCTGATGTACAGACTGTATTCACTTTATAACACTCCAGTTTTCTCCTAATAGAAATCATTCATTATATACACACTTACACTTTGCCTTTGATTTGTGGAAATGTATTAGATTTTATACTGATTATTTGCTAAGATCTTAACCATTTCAGAGTGTCTGTAAACTCACCCAATCTGGCAACCAAAGCCAGTGATTACGTTATGACTCTATGCTTTACATGAGTGGATAACATGGCACAATTGACTCCAACTGGCACCATCCAACACTTCTTGATTTCATTAATACACCAACACCAGTGACTCTAATTAATACCACCCAACCCCGGTGACTCCTACTGACACCATAAAACACCATTTACAAACACTGACACCATCCGACAGCACTAACTTCCATTGACACCATCTGAGAACAATGATTCCCACTGACACCATTCAACACTGATGATTTACACTGACACTATTCAACACTGATGACTCGCACTGACACCATCCAAAGCTAATGACTCACACTGACACCATCCAACACTCATGACTCACACTGACACCATCCAACACTAATGACTCGCACTGACACCATCCAACACTCATGATTCACACTGTCACCATCCAACACTAATGACTCACACTGACACCATCCAACACTAATGACTCACACTGACACTATCCAACACCAGTGACTCCAATTGGCACCATCCAACACTAATGACTTGCAGTGACACCATCCAATGCTAATGACTCACACTGACACCATCCAACACTAATGACTCACACTGACACCATCCAACACTGATGAATCACACTGACACCATCCAACACTAATGACTCGCACTGACACCGTCCAACACTGATGTTTCTCACTGACACCATCCAACACTAATGATTTGCACTGACACCATCCAACACGGATGCCTCCCACTGACTCTCCCAAGCATGCACACAAGCATGCAGCATGTCAGAGACAGTGTTTCATATGTTTTTCCAGTGTGCATGGTTTTCCAGTGTGCATGGCAAGTAAATAAATAAATTGAGCATGACTGTAGTATTTGTATATGTTTTAATGTTAGCATTTCCTTCCTCCAAACTATAGTCCCTCAACAAGCAGCTTGTTGCTATGTGATAGTAATGAACTCCACTCACTCACTGTACAGCCTGCAGCTTGTTCACTAACTTCTCACATAGACCACAATTGACTAAACAAAAATATAAAAACAACACTTTTTGTTTTTGTTCCGTTTTTCACGAGTTGATCTAAGAATTTGTTCACAAATTTGTCTATAACTGTGTTAGTTAGCACTTCTCCTTTGCAGAGATATTCCATCCGTCTCACAGGTGTGGCAGATCAAGATGCTGATTAGACAGAGGATTATTGCACAGGTGAGCCTCAGGCTGGCCAAAATGAAAAGCCACTCTTAAATGTGCAGTTTTATCACAGCACGATGCCACGGATGTCGCACGTATTGAGGGAGAGTGTAATCCAAGCCGTCCCGGAGAATTTGCCAGTACATCCAGCCAGCCTCACAACCGCAGACCATGTGTAACCACACCAGCCCAGGACCTCCACATCCATCATCTTCACCTCCAAGATCACCTGAGACCAGTCAAATTTAGACAAATGTCCTGACATCTATAACATGCTTGTCTAGTTTGTGTTTTGGTTGTATAGCATTTTTACATGTTGCATTTTTTAGCATGTGATTCAATTATTTCACACATCCCTCCAGTTCTTGTACAATTTGTGACATTTTCATGCAGATCCTAATGGTTAAAGGCACTTATAATTTTTCCAAGGACATCGAGTGCTATTGAGCGTTTAAAAAAATATCCACATTTTAAACCTTTGGATGTTCAAGGATAAAATAAAGAACAGTGTTTTCTACTAAACCTAAAAAGATGTAAAGATTAAAAACACTGACTTTCAAAGCAACAGAAATGTTTTATATTAAAGGTTTTTGGCTCATTTTCAGTAGAATCGAAAGCTTTCTGGTAACCAGCGTTAAACCCTGAGCTCCAGCCAACTCTTCGGCACTAAAGACGTGACGGATCTGTATTTTATTCTCTAGCCCAGCCTGTTTTTGTTACATGAATTCAATTTTCCAGTGACCAGCTCAGCACCTTCCAGATTGTTAAACACGTATAATAATTATTCTCCGTTTCTTGCTTTGGCAGATGCTTTAATGCAGAAAAGTGGTACTCGTGATTCACGCATAGTTCAAGCGTGAAGCTGTTCAATAAGCTGACAGAGAGAGGGGTGAGATGAATTCTCCAAAAACTGACCAGAAACATGAAGGAGACGCTTACAGCGTTACAGCCTTTAGTCTTTTAGTAAAAGTTTCTCTGTCATGAAATGGGATCCTGAGTGGAGCAGAGTTCGCTCGGTCATCTGTCTGGAGATCCTGAGTTCATCAAACCCTGATCATGTCACAGCCGTCTGTGACCAGAGAGAGAGAGAGAGAGAGAGAGAGAGAGAGAGAGAGAGAGAGAGAGAGAGAGAGAGAGACTCTTGTATACGCTCTGTCTCCTTATAACTCTTTCTGGTGTACTCTCTCATTCTTTGCCTCTGGCATGCTTCTCTGGCAATCTCTCTTTCTCTAGTGTACTGCCTCTCTCTCTCTCTTTCTCTCTCTCTCTCTCTCTCTCTTTCTCAGGTGTACTGCCTATCTCTCTCTCTCTCTCTTTTTTTTCTCTGGTGTACTGCCTTGCTTTCTCGCTCTCTCTCTCCCTCTCTCTCTCTCTCTTTCTCTGGTGTACTGCCTCTATCTATCTATCTATCTATCTATCTATCTATCTATCTATCTATCATCAATCACAGTGACAGTGAGTGGATTAGGCTTTGTATAAGATGTGAAAACGCATAATTAATTTGAAGTAATCACAGGCTGCTAATTTTCATATGATCATGAAACCACACTGACACTGGAGACTCATTACATAAAGAGTTCTTTAACATCTTCCTACTTTCTTACTAGAAATTCGAGTTTTGAGCACATTAATATGAAACTGTAATTTTCAGCTAAACATCTGTGAAAGTAAATTAGCATCATTATTATCAGTATTATTACTTAAAATCTTCTGACCAATTAGAATCCAGAATTTACCAGCACTGAAGTCGACATGCTTCCTTTCAAATTTCTGACATATAATTACTGACCAATTTTCTTTGAGTTTCCTGTGTAATAAACAGATTTAGTGCACCTGCCCATTTCCTATATTATTATCCACCATTAAAGGAACATTTCTGTCTGAATGAACCTGAGAAGATGATGAGTTTCTTCTCTGGTTTATTAATCATGAACAGTGTGTAACTCAAACACAGAAAAGAGGCAAAACAAAACAAACCTTTAATTATAAATGGTGTGTAACTCACACAGAAAACTAAATTTTCAAACACAAAATAATGTCTTTTATTTATTTAAAAAAGCAATTATAGTTTTAAAATGACACCTCAAATAATGACATGTATAGTTAATCTGGGAAACAAAAAATGGTCCTGGAATTTAGACATAAATTAAAATTAAAATATATATTAAAATTTACTAAATATAGAAAAATATTAAAGTCCAGTAAATTAAATAAAAAATAAAATTAAATATGACATTATATATAAGTAAAATAATCACACATATAATGAGGTTAAAATGTCCAGGAAACTACCAATAAAAAAATCTAAAAAAAAAAAAAAAAAAAAAGTAAAATAAGGACATCCAGGAAATTATACTAAAAAAAATTATTAGAAGTAGAATTTATTTATTAGAAGTAGAATATTTACATATGGTTAGACCAAGAGGACCAGGAAATACTAAAAAAGAAAAAATAATAATAAAAAAAATATGTATATATAAAATAAAAATTAACAAAAGAACGAAAGAAAGAAAAAAAAGAAAAGAAATACAGTAATTATATGATTAGGCTGAGAGGTTGAGGGAATTATGCTAAGAATAAAATTAAAAAGAAAAGATCTACTGATAAATTATTTGGTTGTGTGTATGGTATATGGTGTTATGGTATATTACATAGTATGGTATATTTAAGTATCTTTATCTTGGAATTGCAGAGATGAGGCGTGGTAATGTTTCTAAATGAAGGGTTAAATAAATTAACATGGTTGTAAGTTAGAAATGAGGTTCAGAAAAGCCCAGCAATAATTCAGACATTCAGTCCAATCTGTCCATTACAGAGGAAAAGCCTGGAGCTTCCACAAGCAAATCACGCTAGATTTCAGTAAAACATGCTGAGCTTTCTCTCACTCTCATTAACCAAGCTGCTGCTCAGAGATATGAGATGATGGTGATTAAAATAATCCTACTCTATATGCAGATGTGCTTTCAGTGACTGATAACAGAAACATTAGATGTCAAATCACCTCTTAGCCAAAGAACGAGTGTTTAATGAGCATGACCGATTAGCCACTCGGCATTACTACACAGAATTTAATTAATCTGTTTTTTATATATTAATGAAGTAAATATGTAATTCTGCTGTCAGGTTTAAATTAGAATACATTTCAGCCGATCACTTTTTAGATGCTAAATATTAGTTAGCATCGAGCTAATTCTGTCAACTGATGGTCATAAAGTAAGGAGACACCAGACGTGTCCATTTTATCCATGTATTAAAAAATATAGAATCTGAATCCACCAGAAGATTAGTATCAGACGGAATAATCCAAAATAATCAGCAAACAACAGCACTGAATAAACTGTTAAATAGATCAGCTGTGTTCTGAGAAAAATAAAATCTTCTGTTGTTGAATATATGTAGATATTTGTACAATAAAGCTGATTAAATAATGTTAATATACACAAATAATATAATATAATATAAACAAAACTACCAAAGAATAGACACAGCACTGACATACAAATTGTCCTTTATCTTTTAATATCTATTGCTGATGAACTGTTCAACAATTGTTTATAATCAAATGTTTATAATCACAATGTTTTTTCTTTGTACATTTTTGGCTCTATGCTAATCACTGAACTTTGTGTGTGTGCGTGTGTGTGTATATATATATATATATGTATGCTAGTCACTGAAATTGTGAATATTCCAGTGGTATATATATATATTTATATATTAGGGCTGTCAAAGTTAACGCGATAGTAACGCATTAATGCGATCTCAAATTATCGCGATAAAAAAAAATAGTGCCGTTAACGCAAATTGTAATTTGGCCCTGTGATTCACCCGTAGTTCATGTTGAGGCTTGTCGCACGTTGCTTCAGTAAGAGTAAGGCTGCGTCTGAAATCGCATACTTCCGTACTGAACAGTACGCGAAAACAGTACGCGAGCGTGACTAGTGTGTCCGAGTGTGCAGTATGCATCAAGCAGTAGGTGAAAAGTTCCCGGATGACGTACTGTTTCAGGTTTGAGTGATGGTGAAAGAT
>JAOVVF010000008.1:23984369-23993184 GCA_028565595.1 Duopalatinus emarginatus | reverse complement strand
ACGTCATAGAACATCTCTTCTCTTCTCAGGCTCTTTTATGACTATTTCAATCGAGATATTGATGATACCACAAGAGACATTTCCTGCTTTGCTCTTGGTGCAGATCTATACACAGAGACCACATCCACAGAGTTTAAAAGACTGTGTGTGTGTGTGTGTGTGTGTGTGTGTGTGTGTGTGTGTGTGTGTGCGTGTTCCCCTGGAAACTAAGCTGACATTTAAAGCACTGTTCCACATCCTGTGTCTTTATAAAAGTATTATGTCTGGCAGAACAGTGTGCTTTCACTAACTTCTTTTTCTTAATTGTTCTTCTTACTGGGTTCAGCGCACACTGGGCCTCGTTTATCAATCCACGTGTTCGTAGGTCAACTAAAAATTGGAATTAAATCCTAGAAGTAAATATTCCCACCACATTTACAGTACACAGGATAATACATAGCTGAAACACTCTGCACTTGTGTGTGTTTGTCAATAATCACATTACATTACGGTGTTCAGGGCACATTTACCTTCAGCCAC
This sequence comes from Duopalatinus emarginatus, assembly GCA_028565595.1. Classification (NCBI taxonomy): domain Eukaryota; kingdom Metazoa; phylum Chordata; class Actinopteri; order Siluriformes; family Pimelodidae; genus Duopalatinus; species Duopalatinus emarginatus. The sequence continues at coordinate 23,992,665 of JAOVVF010000008.1, read as the reverse complement.
ACCTACAATACAATACGATAAGAGGCGGTAAAATGACGACTAAACGGTGGAAGGCATGTAATGGCTTCTTAATGTTACAAATCCAATAATGTAGCTCGGCTATATAGAAAACCACAAACTCCTCCTCCTTTTTTTTTAATTAAACTACTCGTATTCATTTACAGATGTTTGCTTTTAAGCTAAGCAGCTGTTTGACAAAATGTTCATTAAACTGGTGTCTAACAGAAATTAATTACACATCAGTTTAATGAAACGTAGGATCCTGGAAACATAGAACCCTGGGAACTTAGGACCCTGGGTTAAGATTTGGACCCTGGAAAGACGACCCTGAAAACAGAACCCTGGCAATTTAGGATTCTAGGAACATAGGACCCTGGAAACGTAGAACCTAGAACCTGACAATTTAGTATTTTGGGCACTTGAGAGCGTAATCCATGTATTAAAATTTTGAAAAATTATATGTTTTAAACCCGATTAATTTTCCCATTGGTAAGTCTCAGTTTTATCTCCTTCTACATGAACTAATACATAATACACATTTTCATGACACATTTCTTTGAGTAAATAAGAAATTTCTTTACAAACAGATCTATTTATAAACAGTTATATAAATGAGGCTTAAACTATTTCTGAAAAATAAAGCAAAAATATTCAGTTTGAGTGAGAAATGTAGTAAACAGTTCGAGTCGGATCTTGCTTGACCTTTTGACTGTAATCCTTCATGTCAGTGTTTTTTGTTCTTGAGAAAGTAAACTTCCATTAAGCCGTTTTCACATTATATAATATATCACCTCTAACACACCGAGAGCACCAATCACAGTTCACATCCTCTCATCTTATTCTCAAAGGCAAAGCTTACACTTTATAACTTTTCCTCACAACTGACCAGGCCTTTAATCCCACTGCTCCGTCTTCGAGCACGGATCGATATCGATGTCCGTGTCTAACCAGCATGCAGAAAGTTCCATTCAAAGTGCACTCAGAAATACCTCATTCTGACCATCTGGACTGGAGACCTTCCTCAATTTAGACCTGTTCCATCCTTGGCATAAACTTGATTTTTTTTTTTCACAGGAAGTGTGAATCACAGTGCGGAATGAAAGAGCAGGGAAAAGAAGGGCAGCTTATTTAGAGCAGGTTCCTGAGTCACATCCATGCTCGGTGTGATCTCAGACAAGTGATGAAACCAGGGATTCATTTCCTTCATCCTTTGAGTTCGGTGAGTGCAACCAATCAGTCCTCAATTCCACGCTGAAATTAGGCTGCATCCAAATGTCACAGGAGATGTCATGTCGCGACGGCTGGACTTGTCCAGGAAAATATCAGGCTGCCTTCATTTGCATATTTCCACCTAATAGGCGTTAAAGTGGAACATCTGTGGTGAAGAAACTCGGAGTACTGAAATCAAGTTCTGCATCCTGGTCCTGTTTTCTGCATCAATGTCATTGAGACGGTCATGTTTCGAGGTGTGAAGATCTTTGCTCGGGATCCTGTTTTACATGGAAACAGAACATTGAGGCGTGTTAGATAACGGTATCAAATATGCATTAGGGTTAGCGCTGGGTAAAATTCAATATTGAAGCATTAAAATATTAAATAGAGTTATTCCATCTGAGAATGTAATATACATAGATATCATTCAGCCTAATCACACGGCTAATACAATATTACATTTGGTACAGAAGCAATTCTTACATTTCTTATTTATCTTCAGAGCCAAACACACTTAGCTTCACACACTGAAGTTAGATTCATGCTAGCATGTGATGAGTCTCTTACTTCACTTATTGTTCAAGTCTTGTGGATGTGACCTGGCATATTTTTATTTTTGACGACAGATTGCAATTGTAGAGTCTACGGCTCGATTTCTGTTCCGTGCTCAGCTTCATGCTAGCTTCATTTACGGAATCGATTAGCAAAGCAAGCAATCATCACTACATCCACCCATGCTTCACTTTTCCACATGACATCTCTGTTCACAAATAATGGGAACTCATATATGATGGTATATGATTGAACCGCCAGTGTGAGGTTTCAACACTATAGGATTGGTCAGAGGAAATGTCCAGGTGATCGTTGGGTTGTTGCGTCAAGCTAATTATCACGGGACTGGGAAAATCTCACTTCAAATGTCACACCGTTGGTGAAATCACAGCTTCGTATCAGACAGGTACATAGAAATTAAATGACATCCTGTCACTTTCTCACTTGCAAATGTGAACCTAGTGTACATGTCCTTACCATAAAGACTCAGAATCGCACAGGGTCAGCGTTAGGGTCGGGGTCGGGGTAGCACATGGAGCCGTGCTGAATTTCCTGCTCAAGGAGAGACTCCTCACAACTTGGCGGCAAAATGCTAATCGAGCGGTACAGACCTGCAAACACACATGGTAATAAAGTAATTAATCAAAATCTTGATGTTAATTAATTCTTTGAGTAGTTAGCTAGTTACCTAGTTAGCCAACTATAGCTAGCTAGTATGCTAATGTCCTTGTGCTAATATATTATATTTCTGTATAAATGGCTTGTTCACAGTAATTTGTATGGCATTATGTGCTACATAAGCAGATACTGAAATGTTGATACAGTGAAGTTTTCTGTAAGGAGTCTCCAGTGTCAGAGATTTTTAATAGTCAATTGTCTGATTATTTAGAACATAGGTGTTTACACTCTGTGCTGTTATAGGAGAATGATCTTCAAGGTGGTGTCATGAACTCCCTCCTCAGTTGTTTGATTCCTTACATCAAATAAGATTTTTGTAACTGCAAGAACATTTCAAGTAAGTCTGCTTCAACAGACACCCACCCCCCCCACCTCTCTTTTCCTGCTTGAAGGCCAGCCTGCTGTCGGTCGCAGCGCTCCTCTGTCTTCCCTTGCTCAGGATCTCCCCCTGCAGGCAAACTGTGCTGATTGACGTTTTGAGGTCATTGGAGTTCACGGAGATGTACTGCGAGTCCCACTCGTAGTTCTCATCAACAGAATCTCTCCTGGAGCTGGAGATATAGTTTTAAAGTCATTGTTGTTTTCCTTTCAGCATAAACGTCAAAACTATAAAGCATATGTTCTATGTCAGGATATATATGTAAAGATCAGGAATTGCTCTTGAGTGGCAAAACTGAGGCACCATCGGGAGCTTGAATTCTGGCAGTGTCATAGACACGGGACTGTTTCTGCAATCTGTATGGGAGAGCTTTGCTCTGCTCATGCCAATCAGAGTGACACTATCCAAACCTGGCACTCTTTTAGCTGTGAAATAACCTACACAACCACCCAGCCCACCCCCTTCAGATTGATGTTATTTATAGCCAGTGTCCATTTATAATTATTAAGGTCTAATGCAAATTTCATGGCCAATTTTCATGGCCAGTCAAACGGGCTAATAGTTACACTTTATAAACTATTGTTGATAATGGTAAGTTCTAATTCCCATTGCATTGGCAAATTTTGTCGATCCTCTGGGTATGCTTATAAGTCTAGAGGTCACCAAACCCCATTTTTCATGAAAAACATTTAAATAAGGGTTCTCCAGGACCAGAACCAGGATCATGATTGGGAACCTGTGATCTACACCACTGGCAGTTATACAACAGGAGAGAGCCAGCTTATTTTGTGCTAATTAGGTTAATACTTTAAAAAGGGGATTATCCTCACTCTGTTCATATGCTGCAGGATTCTGTCACAATACTGAAGGACCCCTGACACACATTATGTTGTGTTTCATTTATTTAACACACTTGATTCAATTAGCTGGTTGAATACCACCCATCCACTTTATATCCCTAGGCTTGAAAAGCTCATAGATAATAAAACAATAATGGACAAAGTAATTGAGATTGAAGCAGGTAAATCTCACCATTCCTTCAGCGAGTGCTGGCCAGCATCATCTCTATCGCTCTCCTCAGGGATCTCCAGGGAGCTGTTTAGAGGGGGGCTAAAAGACAAAGACTGCCTCCTGCTTGGCTGATCCAGACTTCCTCTGCCACTGCTATGGCTGGCATAGCTCCGGCAACTTCCCTCAGGTTCTGGGGAGTAGCAATGCATCCGAGGCCAGCTGGAATCCTCTAAAGGCATGGGAGGCGGACTGTGGTGCTGAAAGTCTTGCTCAGGAGTAGAGGCACTAATAGTGGCCTGCTGATGACGGGAGTCTTGGAGCTGAACATCTGAAGGTGCATGTGGTTTAGCTTCCTGACTCTGTCTCATCGGGCTCTCCTCCCCGCTCGGAAAAGGAGACAGAGTGGAATTTTGCCCTGTGCTTAGCGAGTCGATCCAGGCATCCGGGGTCAGGAATTGCTCGCTGTACTTTTTATCATCCAGACTAGGGGCGCTTTTGTGGTGATTTATATTTTGGGAACTCCCATCCTGGAAAGCTGGCCTTTGACGATGTTTGGAAGGAAGGGTTCTGCTAGAGCCACTACTCATCCTCTCCAGGTCTTTTCTCAAGCCTCTCTGAATGGTTTTGTATCCTGACTGTCTTTCTGCCTCCTTCTCCAGCAGATATAAACTAGGTCTCTGAGAATCCATAGACTGCAGATTGGGCCTCATTACGGGAGCCTGAGCCTGTATCTCTGGCTCATCCACACACATCTCCACATAATCAGTTGCACAGCCAGCTTGCCCTCTGCTTTTCTCTGCTTTTCCTCCTCGCTGTGTATCTTCCAAGTGACTCATTCTTGGGAAAATATGTTGTTGACTGCAACTGTATGCTCCAGGATTCTTCAGGGTGCCCTCCACACTATAATGAGATCTTTGCAGTGTTAGGTCTGAAGGTTTATTATCAAAATTGACAGGGGCACCTTCAGTTAAGGTTTGCCTTCGCTGCTGATCTTTAAAACGTGATCTTTCATGCTCCCCTCGCTCTAGACTTTTAGACCTCCTCTGCTTTGACATTTGGTTTAAATAAGAGTCCTTCAGGCACTCAAAAGTCCTTTCATGGCAATTCGCTGCTTGTACAAGACTACTGGGGGACATTATATATCCTGCCTCCCAAGGAATACAAGAGGCAGCTCGTACTCTTGGATGAATAGTGTTACTGGACAGACATTGCCCTCTGTTGGCCAGTTGTGTAACATGCAGGGATCCTGTTCCTCTGCTTTTCCAGGCTGGTTCATTATCCTCAATGTCCCTCTTGCGCTCCACCCGGAGTGACCCACCTCTCTTAACTTCAAAGTTATGATCCAGAGTGTACTTAAGCAGCTCACGCTCCAGCTCCTCTCTCTCTTGGGCTAGCCGAAGACAGCGGCTTAGTTTGCCTTGTTCTTTTTCATGCTCCATTTGCAGAACAAGAGTGCTGGCTGTGGGGTGAGCGCCACCAGGTTTCACCTCTGGACAGTTGTCTGATGGTGGGTAGAGCATCGAACCGCTGGTCTCGGAGCACAGACTTGATCTATTGGAGATCTCCTGGCCCAGAGACACAGAGTAGCAGCCATACCTGGGTAATGTTTGTGCTCTGCCAGAAGGAGAAATGTCCAATCCACAAGACGGCATGTCCACAGAAAGGACGAAAGGAGGGTGCCTTCTTTCAGTACCATAAGAACGCAAAGACTGCGTTTTACGAAGTGTGGCATCACTACGTCGCTCAGAGTGTGAAAAGCCTTGCCTTGATATTTCATGCTCGGATGGAGCAAAATCAACAGTGCTAAGTTCTTCATAAGGTTTAAGCATGAATCGGCCATCTGGCCCACGGTGAATGAGGTCAACAGTGGAGGAATGATGGAGCTGATTCTCAGGTACTGGATCCTGGGAACAGGGCTGGGTACGTGGGAGCTGGTGCTGTTTCTGGTCAGGACAATCATTGCGGTTGGACTTGTCCAAGGATGAGTGGTCTGAGGAAGAGGAGGAACTGGAGAGTGGGCGGAGTGGGAGGAGCTTCTGTTTTAATACGCTGTCAGGGCTGTCAGGAGCTGAGCCAGCTCTGAGGGATGTCAAGAATGATCAATTAAAACAAGAATAACTTAATTGATTACTCTACTACTATTATGTTTACAGACTGGCCAACTCCAGAGTAGAATAATAAGTAGTCCTGGGTAGGGTCTACTAAGGTTCTACTAAGGGTCCATTAATAATCGAAAGCATCTACACAATGTAACAGTCATTGGCTAGTCTGTATTGTACACAAGTTACACAATGTCCTGTGTCAAGATTCAGTGTCTTTCACCATGAAGTAAATTATTAGAGATGGGTAAAATAAACTTACTTCCTAGATGCAGCAGGGGGGTGATCTGAAATTAACAAAGGCATGAGACAAAGGAAAATGAATGACATGTTAAAATGAAAACTGAGGGAGGAATTACATTATAATGTTTTCTAAACAGGAGCTCCGTTTATTGAGCTGGGAAGGACTCTATAAGATATTCAAGGATAATTTCTTTACCCCGCATCATCTTCTTGTGTCGGCGGCTTCTTTTACGGCCAATGAAACACACCGTAACCAAAACAATCAGAAGCAACAGGCACAGGGCACCCATCCCAATCACGACTCCAGTCCATAGCGGCCGAGGGTCTGTTTCTGGGAGGCGAGAACTCGGAGGATGCATGCCCATGACTGTAAAATAAAAAAAATCCATCACACTGCTGAAAAACAGAACAATGGATGATTTACGAGAATAATCAAAACAGATATGGGCCTAAATTGAATAAGCAGAGCAGTTGGAAGGAAAGTGGAGCGAGTCTTAGGCACTGACCCAGCGTGGAGACATTGATCGAGTGACTGGGCATGCTCAGCTGCTCTCCACGGCGAGACAGGAGTCTTAGCTCATAGTTGCGGTTCTGCAGAGTGTCAGAAAGAGAAGGTAATAAAGGAAATATCATAGAGCGGAAATACCAGTCTGAGAACGGAGCGGTTTTATTGTACACAACACTGGGATGTAATTATGGCTTTGGAGGTGCAGGTTGTAATGCTTAAAAAGTCAGATTAGATGTTTTAGAGCCTCTTGCATAATACCAAATTGATTTTAATTTACAGTTTGTCATTCGTCTCTAAAATATACATGACACCCCACCCCCAGGGGTGTGTCTCGCTCTACAGTAGGTCAGGGTATTTTTGGCTTTGTGTATGTTCTTTTTCAATGATCTCTTGGTGGATGATGAATGATTGGAGTTGAGGGTGTAGTTTGTGTAATTGGTGACTTTACAGAGGTGTTTTACAAATGTAGGGCTCTGTAATGCCAGGAACCTCTGTAATTATATTATCTACCAGGCACATTAGATGCACTGATGAAAATGTGTGGCATAACACCAAAAACAGGACCCTGTCCAGGCATGTGGGTGAAGTAGATGATGACGGAGGTGAGATATCCTCCAAAGCTGATGTGTAAGTGTGTTTAGCATGATGTAATGTTTATTGAATGCTATTTGCTGTTGTGTTCTTATCTCTATATGAATCATTTAACCTCAAAAACTCCAACACGTAACAATGCTGATGTTGACTTGAAGGCAATTAACCTAAGATCATTTTCACACAGTAGATGAAAAAACATACCTTTTGTAATCCCTGAACAAGCATTCCATTCTTATTCGAATTGACGTCCTCATCCAACGTCGCCCACGCCCCCTCCTCAAGGCGCGATTGGAGGACAAAACAGTCGATAGGTAGCTGCTGAGGCGACGGCGCCACCCAATATATATAAACACCTTCTGAGCTCTGGTTAAAGGACAGCAGCGTGGGTGGCTCCAGCTTGGATGATGTAGGAAGTGCTTCTGAAAAAAGAAAAAAAAAAAAAAATTCACGAGTTTTGCGAGATGTGTCGAGATGACGGAAATCAGAATCGAAAACACAGATGCACCAGGACGGAGAGAAAAATATCTTGTGCTGGCTGATAGAGGTAATAAAAGCTGGTTCTAACCCATGGTCCGGGCAGTGGCGATGTCACTGAATGGGCCGCTGCCCATCTTGTTGTGAGCCATTACGTTGAACTGGTACTCGGTGGAGGGAAGGAGGTCACTGACCAATACGCTGGTGCTGGAAGACGGACCAGGAGCCGAGCGCCACTCCTGCTGCTCCTCAACCGCACACATACACTTCAACCTGAAAAAGTGGATAACAGGCACAATTATTACCAATATATATCTGACAGAGGGGTGTGTCAGTATCTCTCCCAAGGTCCCAAGTTCAATCCTGGCCCAGGGCAAGACATGACTGAGGTGCTTTTGAGTGCAGTGGTTTGGGGCTGCCCCCTGCTGGGCAAATAGTTCATGTTAACTTGCAGGTAATTTAAAAACCTTTATTTATGGGTTTCTCCGTTTAAGTACACTGTATATGAGCCTGGTGGTAATAACTGCACCTAAGCTTCACCACTGA
>JAOVVF010000008.1:23974663-23979050 GCA_028565595.1 Duopalatinus emarginatus | reverse complement strand
GGTGATCAGTGATTGGACGTTGGGAATAATGGTGATCAGTGATTGGACACTGGGAATAATAGTGATCAGTGATTGGACGTTGGGAATAATGGTGATCAGTGATTGGACACTGGGAATAATAGTGATCAGTGATTGGATGTTGGGAATAATGGTGATCAGTGATTGGACACTGGGAATAATAGTGATCAGTGATTGGACGTTGGGAATAATGGTGATCAGTGATTGGACACTGGGAATAATAGTGATCAGTGATTGGATGTTGGGAATAATGGCGATCAGTGATTGGACACTGGGGATAATGGTGATCAATGATTGGACGTTGGGAATAATGGTGATCAGTGATTGGACATTGGGAATAATGGTGATCAGTGATTGGATGTTGGGAATAATGGTGATCAGTGATTGGACACTGGGGATAATGGTGATCAATGATTAGACGTTGGGAAAAATGGTGATCAGTGATTGGACATTGGGAATAATGGTGATCAGTGATTGGATGTTGGGAATAATGGTGATCAATGATTGGACGTTGGGAAAAATGGTGATCAGTGATTGGATGTTGGGAATAATGGTGATCAGTGATTGGATGTTGTTGATAATGGTGATCAGTGATTGGACGTTGCTGTAAATGGTCATCAGTGATTGGATGTTGTGAACAACACTGCTCTAGACTCCTCTAGAGGAGGAGGAGGTGGAGGTATAGTATAGGAGCTGACCTTTGACCCTGAGCTGCATACTGTGAATCTCATTTCCCTCAGTGTTAGAGGCTCGGCACTGGTAACTTCCTGTCATCTGTCTGCTTACAGAAGAGATTCCCATTCTCCCATTCAGGACCTTTGGAGAGAGAGAAAGAGAACAAGAGAGAGGTGGGGGGGGCAGCAGGTTGATGGGACGGGACAACAGGAAGGGAGGAGAAGGTACATGGAAATTTTGGTGGAGAGGAAAATAAAAACTGATGATGCAAGTCACTAATGTCACTCTATTATTAACTGTTAACTTAGTTCACTGATCATCATCTGGCAAAAAAATGTTACATTTAAATTATATATAGGTTATATATAAAAAAATATTTGTATTTGTATAAAAATAAAATAGAAAAATAATAATAAATAAATAAATAAAATATTTAAATCAATCTCACCGTCACATCGCTGGTCTGGTTCATCACAACATCGTCTTTATACCACTTAATGATGGGAGAGGGGTTGCCAATGGCAACACACTTCAATGTGATTGGTCTGCCAAGAAAGGCTTCAATGATTGAGGGCGGAGTTTCAGTGAACACAGGTGGGGCTGAAAGTACAAATAAATAATACTTAATATATATAAAAAATAAGAAAATAACTCATCATCATCATCATCATCATCATCGTCATCATCATCATCATCATCGTCAACATTGTACTTGCTGCAGAACTAAAAGTCCAGGGGGTGGAGCTGGACCTAATCCCACCTCTCATATAATCGTACCCCTAACCTCTAACCTCAACCCCTAACCTCTAACCTCTAACCCCATCTTCTAGTGTGTGCGTCACACTAGTAATATGTCACCAGTACTGTTAGCATGCTAAAAGCTATCTAAAAGCTAAACTAGTCCACAGCTTTTAAACAAAACTTTAATACTTTTTAAACAGTTATGTATATAAACTTAGACTCAGAGAACTTAAAGTGTTGTACAGGCCCCGCCCACATGCAACAACAGTAGCTGTGGCGACATGTCCGCAAGATACACTGTGCGCTAGTTCTGTTTTCTTTATTTTGACTGATATTTAACGTGGATATCAAGTTAGATTTGTAAGTAAATATTATAATATTCACATTATTAATCATAATGTCATAATGTTGTCATGACATCATAATGTTGCTAACGTGGATGCTAGTCAACACCAATTTGTGTGCTTGTGCTAATTCTTTCAGTTATTTTGGTTCAGTTGCAGCACAGTCACAGAATCACTGCTACTGCTAATGAAACTGTTATTTATAGACGTCAACCTGCAGGGTGGTGTTTCCTCTGAGAGCAAGACACCTGGCTGTTTTACACACACACACACACACACGCACACACACACTCTCCATGTATTACGCAACGTCCCCAGTGGGATCAATAACGTAATGAACTTCTCGTCTCCGAACGTCTGCACCTGAGGTTAACGTGAAGTCCTCAGGGGTCTGGTGTCTCCTCATCCTATCCAGCTTCTAACAACACACCACTTTTCCAACATAGAGATTTACGTTTACAGTTTATAAACCTCGCAAACTTCCTTCATGTGTGTTGGGTGTGTCATGCTTCGTGATTTCAATAGCAAAGTTTAATGGCATTTAATAAAATTACAGCAAAAACATTTTTTTTCAGCATTTCTGGAAATTTATTAGTGATGATACCACAGTTTGTTCCGATCCTGCGATCTGATTGGCCGAGAGACGTTCCACGAGTGCCGCTATTACACGATAATGGCTCTGGGACTGAAACTCTCTAAATATCACTCCGCCGCATATGTACGTAACCATAGCAACGACGCCAAGCCAAACACCGCAGTGATAAACAAACCAGCAACATCTGACAAAATGAATTATAAACGAGTTCATAAATCGTATTTTATGCCTGGATGTATCAGTGTTTATTATCTGTATAATAATTATTGTGTAGTTACTGATGCTCCTGGACTGTTACAGTCTGATGTTTCAGCAGCGGACGTTTAGATATATAACACTAGATGATTTAGCAGCGGGTCGTCTGATAGAATAGAACTATTTTACCTCGCGGGCTGCTGATCATATTTTTCCGTCCTCTTTATCCTGAAATCTATCAATAAACACTGATAACAGAACTGTGGTATAATCACAATAATACTCCAGGGTCGAGCCGTATTGTGACATATTGTGACCCCATGCCAATATCTCACCATATAGCATGAGTGTATTATTGTTTTATTATTAAGAAGGAAGAAGAAAATAAGTAAAGGATGGAAAGAAGGAAAGAAATTTTAAGGAATAAAGAGAGAAAACATAATGGGAAGGAAAAAGTTTAGAAGGAAAGGAAGGGAGGAAGAAAACAGAAAAACAGTAAAGACAAAGAAGGAAAGAAAAAAGGAAAATAAGGAAAGAGGTAAGAAGGAGGCAAGAAAGGAAGAGGGATAAAGTAAGAATAGAAGGATAGGGAGGAAATTATTTAGGGGAAAAGGGAAGGAAGAAGGAAATGGAATTCATTTAAGGGAATGAATGGGCAAGAAAAGAAAGGAAAATAATTTAAGAAGAAAAGAAAGAAAAGGTGGATGGAATTTTTAAAAAATCATGGGAAGGAAGAAAGACAAGAAGAGAAGAAGACAGAAAAAAGGAAAGGAAATGAAGAAGGAAAGTGAGGTGGGCTCATATGTATATGGAAAAGAAATAAAGAAAGAATAGAAGGAAAGATTTGGACAGAAAAAAAACTTAGGGGAAAACGTAAGGAAAAAGGAAATGGAATTCCTTAAGAGGAAGAACTAAGAAAAAGGAAGGATGGCAAAAGTGAAGAGAAGGAAAACCGACTAAACCCCAGACCTCCTCATTTACACAACATCAGCGTCTGATCTCAGTCAATCTCAGTATTAACATGTTAGTCTGCAGTGAGCTGATGGTCAGGGTGCACAAACTTTTGAACACAGTGAATGTACAGGAACAGGGCAGGAACATCTCTAAGAGCATTGAAGCACACCCAGGTAACAGGTGTACAGTGGGAGGAATGAGTTCCCATATATTTTTAAACATGGGTGTGTGTGTGTGTGTTTGTGTGTGTGATAACAAAAGCTTTGTATCACTAACACAATGCTATTGTGCGTCAGGACCGAGCTGCAGTCCAGCCTATCAACAGCTGGGAGGTAGAAGATACCAGAGGAACACACCTCCATCCTCCTTCACTCGCTCACCTGTGACTGAGAGCAGCATCCAGCTGCCGTTCCGTGTCTCCTCCGAGGGTTTGTCCAGGAGAAGGATACGACACTCATACCAGCCCTCATCTTCCAGGACCAGATCCTTCAGCCTCAGGGCCGTCCCCCCGGTGAGAGACACGCGACCTGGAAAAAAAGAGCCTCTAATTAGAACTTTCAGTGCACCAGCAGTGAATCCAGTAGATCCAGTGAACCACCAGTAGATCTAGTAGATCCACCCAGAAGATTTAATTTCACACAATACCGACTTCCTGTCCATCGCACTGAGAAAACCTTTTAAAGGACCCAGTAACAGAGCATTTCCTTTCAGAAAATCTTATTACGAAGCAGGAACTCAAAGAACCCAGATACACGTTTGAAAGTGAAAGTGAAGCGATTGATCTACTATGATTCACACAGAGAAATCTGGCCTACGCATTTAACCCCTCCATGCAGTAAAACACACACTATAGCGAACACACACT
>JAOVVF010000008.1:23967163-23969663 GCA_028565595.1 Duopalatinus emarginatus | reverse complement strand
TTCCTACCGAGACTACTGCCCCTGCTGCTGCTCGCGCTCTTCACACGCTGCAGTCACGCCATGCCGCACGTCCTGAGATTCGGTGAGTCTTCATTGTGTCCTCCTCGGTGTCTTCTGTACCGAGGATGTGCAAGTTCCTACAGGAGCCTAAGTTCTCTGGTGATAGTGGAGATGATGATGGAGATGATGATGGAGATGATGATGGAGATGATGATGAGGATGGTGCACATCAGCACAGGTTGTGTGCACCATCATCTGTCTTGGGCACATCTGTATGTCTAAATAGCATTATGTGCAAATTATGCATGCAGTGTTGTGTGTGTGTGTGTGTGTGTGTGTGTGTGTGCTGTCTAACATCTGGATGATGTTCCTGAAATGTCTTATCTGCTGAAAGCCTTGAGATTTCCTTGACTGTCCTCTCTCTCTCTCTCTCTCTCTCTCTCTCTCTCTCTCTCTCTCTCTCTGCATCTGCTGATTGATACACTACATCTCACAGCCTTTCTGGTCTTCGTGTATCAAATATAAGATGCCCCATGTGCAGGATGCTGGGTATTGATAGTAGCCTGTGCACGGAGCTGATCCACATCTGTCTGTGTAATAAAAGGGAAATTGACAATGCCAGTCTTCCAGAGCACAGGACCAGTCTGCGCATGCTCAGTACCTCTGTGGTAACGATGTGATGCTGTTGCTGCCACTGACATTTACATCAACACATACGAACAGGGGCAGTTAAATCTATATCTCACTTTCAGAAGGGTCCGGGAGCTTTGTAATGTCTCCATCCAGATGTTGGCCTTGTTCTCCACCAGCTCCATGAGGCTTTCCCTTCTGTGTGTAAACTGATGAATAAAACATATGAGTGTATTTCTGTGCTCACTGAACAGTACAATGGAGTGTCCTCAGTAAATGGACAGGGACACGGACAGTAGCGTGTTTAATATGGGAGGAGAAAAAAAAGCAATATTGTAACCAGAATGAAAAAAATAAAACCTTAGGTCAAAGTAATAATAATAATAGTAATGATTCTGGTTATAGGGCGGCGCTGTGATCGCGCAGGTAGTGTGTGTAATTCACAGTTCTAGGGGTCTGCGGTTGTGGGTTCGATCCTCGCTCTGGTCTCAGCCTGTGAGGAGTTTCGTATGTTCTCCACATGTCTGTGTGGGTTTTTCCACTCTGGTTTCCTCCCACTGTCCAGAAAACTGGAGCAGCCGTCGCCTTGTGCCTAGAAAACCAGTCTTGTGATCAGAAGTTCCCGGGTTCGATCCCGGCAATGGACAAGATGCGACTGAAGCACCCTTGCGCAAGGCCCTTAACCCCCAAACTGAACCCTGCCCTCGTGGTTTGGGGCTGCCCCTCCCACTCTAGGCAAGTGTGTTTGTTGCCCCCTAGTGTTAACCAGTGTGTGTGTTTTACTGCATGAATTGGTCAAATGCTGAGCTCATATTCCTGGGCAATTATTTTACTTTTACTTTGAATTGGATATGCTAAACTGCCCTAGGTGTGTGCGAGTGTGTGAGTGTGTGATTGTGTGTGTGTGTGTGATTGTGTGTGTTTGTGTGTGTGTGTGTGTTGTACCCTGGAATGAATTGGTGCCCTGTCTGGGGACATTCCTGCCCTGTGCCCAATGATTCCTGGAGGGTTCTGGATGGACTAAGTGGATAAGAGATATGTGTACACTTTATCAATCACAACCATGTGTAATAGGCTACATCTTATTTAGCATTATTATTAGAAACTGGAGGTAATAATGAACTGAAGAAATGTTATTGCTCATTTTGCTCAGTGGGACCTGAGAATAGTTCACTTCCCCAATAACACCACTTTGGACTAAATATGGACCATAATTAGGGCACTAATGGGTTAGTTTGGCAATGGCAAGTGTATTGTGTGCTAAAACAGGCCCGATTTTAGCATCCAGATGAAGCCCACCATGTAAAATGGTTTTGGTACCCAATTCCAGATGAAGCCATTGCCATCATTCCACTGTGGTATGTGGGCCAAATGAAGTGTAAAGTGTGGGCCAGATCTAGGGCCATGACTCATTTGCTATTTGGGTTATGTGTCAGCTAGTTAAAATACACCATATTGCCAAAAGTATATGAACCCATATGTTGTACATCTTTGTTCATTTTAATGACCTTCATTCTTCTGGGAAGGCTTTCCACTCGTTTAGCTGTGAGATCAGGTACTGATGTCAGGTGATGTGAGGAGGTCCAGGGTGCAGTCGGTGTTCCAGTTCATCCCAATAGTGTTCAGTAGGATTGAGGTCAGGACATGCGAGGTCTTCCAGTCCCACGCTCATAAACCATGCGTTATAAACAATGTACAGGAACATTATCATGCTGGAACAGATGTGGGTCTCTTTGTTCCAGTAAAGGGAAATTGCAATGATACAGTGTTTAAAGACTTACTGAACAATCACATGCAATGGTTTAAAGAAAGCACATATATGAGTATGATGGTCAGGAGCTCATGTATGTTTGGTGCTTTTGGCGTGTTG
>JAOVVF010000008.1:23946196-23960312 GCA_028565595.1 Duopalatinus emarginatus | reverse complement strand
AAAGAAAGAAAGAAAGAAAGAAAGAAAGAAAGAAAGAAAGAAAGAAAGGAAGGAAGGAAGGAAGAAAAGAAAGAAAGACAGAAAGACAGAAAGAAAGAAAGAAAGAAAGAAAGAAAGGAAAGAAAGACAGAAAGACAGAAAGAAAGAAAGAAAGATAGTAGTTTTAGTTTTATTGTCATTTCAACCATATAAAGTATTGTACAGTACACAGTGAAACAAAACGACGTTCCTCCAGGACCGAGGTGCTACACAGAACAATAAACTACACAATGGAACGTAAAGTGCACGTGTGCATTAGCAAGTGCGATGACGCCAGACAATTTACAATAAATACACACGACAATATATAATAACCCTAAATGAAGAGGTGCAGATAGCCCACTGGTAGTGGGAGCAGTAGGTGCAGTTATGTCCATTTTTTGTATAGATATAGCAGCAGATTTTGTCCATACGGTATAAGTGTAAATACCGTATGTGTATGCATGTATGTATGCATATGTATAAGTGTAAGCATTGTGCTCTTACATTTATGTAGGCAGATTTGTGTTTCGTTTATGTATTTTGTAGGTGAGATTTTGTGTGTGTGTGTGTGTGTGTGTGTGTGTGTGTGTGTGTGTGTTTACACAGGAAATAAGTTCACAGTACGTTAAATAGACTTTCATCATCCCCTGGTACAGACTTTATCCTCCATAATCACAGTTTACATCGAGTATATTTACAACAGAAAACTATTTATTCTATTTACCGTAGCTACACAGGCTGCACTTACGCTTTCGCTTTGTTTGCCATAGCCAATATTTGCAGAAATGCACTTCGTTCCAACTGCTTTGCCAGTCATGCGAGTTAATTCTGAAATGCTCACCTTCGTATCTTGGATGCACTCTTGGTGCGTATACTCCGAACTTCATGAGGATGGGAATGTCATAATCCCTGCGGACCCACTCCACTACGTGCATCGGACCCGGGGAAAATTCTGCAGGAGACCTGAGGGGGCAAGTCAGCACTGCTGAGCCTCCCTGTTTCACCCGCAGCGTCGGCCGATTAGCTCCAACTCCACCTAATGCGCAACAGGACGTGCTTGTCGGATTAGAAGACTTTAAATACATATATGTTGGATTTTTTTATAGGTTTTAATCCTTTCTTACCGAATAAACAGAGCAGCACAGCAGCGGCGGCAGCGGTTATTATAACTCCAGGTCCAGGAAGCTGCTTTAGTGCCATGGTGGACGTTCAGTCAGACTCAGACATCCTAACTGAGATAAAGAACAAATATTATTAAACAATCAGTGATCCGAGATCTATTATATATTTTAGACTGCTTTTAAATACCAGTTAACAGTTAGTTATATTTCTTGAAATAAGATTATTTATTTATTTAATTATTTATTTATACATAGACCACTGAGTGCAAGTCACAGCAATTTATCATCAATTTTACTTTAATTGTTTTCCATTTATACTTCCAACATCTAATGTTGTTACAGCTTGGCCTCTGACTGTAACAAACAAGCACTGAAACTGGAGACTCCTTCCCTTAATAGTCTAACTAGAATATCCGTTCAAAATCTTTACAATTTCATAAATGTTTCTTCATCACAAGTACAAAAAACATTCATGAGTTTATAAGTTTTTAATGTTACAGCAACAACAAACCTCAGACAGACATTCCCTCAGATGGACAACGCCCTGACACTGGAGACTCCTTCCATACGCTTTACATAAACATCTCAGCACATGCTTTAAGTACCTCTAAACGATCTGTTACTATAGAAACGATGACATATCAGACTGAATGTATAAATATAAACCTGTAAGTGTCTGTATCAGCTTTATGCTGTCATGATGTCGGATGTGTAGAGAGGTCAGCGAAAAGTCTGAGTCATTCAGAATAACTGGTTTGTCCACTTGCCCTTGTTTAACAAATGTGTAAAATGAGTAAACAACACATGAACACATGACCTGATGCGTCTCCGGGGTTTCTCATGCACACAATTACAGTCAAACAGGGAGGAAGCGCTCAGGTTCAGACGTCATTATCATCATTTACGACATGCTTTGTTTGTTCCTGAAATAAATGACACGGTTAAAGATGTTCATGCGTGATCTAGATTTATTTAGCAAATTATTGGACTGAACAGTAGATCTATAACACAATGTCGTATCCAAATCCACGATTCCACCCCTGAATCCTAAACACAGTGATAAGTGTGTAGGATAATTCATTATTTTCGTTCATCATCCTTCTACACTTTGTCTCCATATATCATTGTCACTGGCTTTAAACAATAGAACAGGCATTTAAGCATTATATATCCATTGGTCTGTAAAACATATTTTGCTATATAAAATAAATAGAACTTAAATTGTGTTGAACAAACTTATTACAACTGGGTTAATGACATGACCTGCACATGACATGACATGTCCTAGTGTATTATTTTCTCTTATTTGTTTATTTTTTTTATTATTTGAATCAATTCATGACTCACGGATGATTTTTATTTGGTCTGAATACATTATCAGCGTATTCTAATAATATATATTATTTTATTTTTTCATCTTAAACCCCCAAAATGTCAGCTGGCACAACCGTCTGTACAAATGAACACATTAAGAAAAGTATAAAAAATAGTGTTTTAATAAATGATAAAACATTTAAACTAAAATATTGTGCAACTGTCATTTTATGTTTGAAACCTTTTAAATAAATCACATTTTTAAGTATTAATCATTTTGTCGTTGAGATCAGTGAAAAACTTTTGTCCAGTAATTTGTATGTTCTTAGCTGTCAGTGTGGCACAACTGTAAACATGGGACTTTTATTCTGAAGTAAAAGGGTAATAAGTAAACATAATGTTACATTATTTAGAGGATTCAATTGACATTTATGTCTGAGTGTCCAAGTCTCTCAAATATTGATAGATATAGTTACATTGGCTACATAGTTAGGCTGGGAAAAGTTCCATGTCAGGTGGTAGAACCAGTGGAAAATGTTACTTAATTTTCTTACTTAGTTCTTTGTGTATTTTTATGTGTGAAAACGATTAACAGATGGAAATAAATGAAATTTATCTTTAAAAATTTGGTTGTGCCAAATGACATTGGGGGGGGCGAGTACATCAAAGACTGTTATTTAAAGACTTTGCAGTGTCTAATTTTTTTAAATATCTATTACAGCCATTCAAAATGACTTTTTTAAAAATAGAAACTTTATTTGTCATTGACCCAATTTTCATATGCTATTCTAAAAATAAATTGTTAGTGCAGCCATACCATGATCCAGTCAGGACTACAGTTCCCAGAATCCCTGGCTGCTAGCTAAGATGGCCGCACCCATGCCTGACACTTTCATTTCCACCTATTCACTGTCACAGTTTTACTTACATGATCTAATTAGCTTTAATTGTTTTCATCAGTGTATTTAAACTTGTTTGTTCTTTTGTTTTATTTAAGTTGTAAAATGTTTGGAAGTCACATGGATTTGGATTATTGTTCAGGTTTTTGGTTATTTTGCCTTAGCCCAGTTGATGTGTATTTGCCGATCACCTGACCTTGTGAATGTTTTGACTACAGGTTTGGACTGTTTTGGATTTG
Source organism: Duopalatinus emarginatus (assembly GCA_028565595.1). Taxonomy (NCBI): domain Eukaryota; kingdom Metazoa; phylum Chordata; class Actinopteri; order Siluriformes; family Pimelodidae; genus Duopalatinus; species Duopalatinus emarginatus. The sequence goes on along the minus strand of JAOVVF010000008.1, from coordinate 23,956,718 downwards.
GATAACCTGATTTTACAGACTGTCCTTATTACCTGTTATTGTGTCCAATCTCCAGTCAGCGAGTGTTTACACTCCCTGAACATCACAGAAATGTGAGATATAGGCAGCCATTATTATAATGCCTGCAAAACTTTATCAGCAATTACATTGTAACTAAGACTAATGAAATGATTTTCTGATGATTGTGTAGAAAACAAGAAAATCTGCAATAGTCGAGACCCCAGCGTCATCATACCGAGTTACAGCCGTTCTGATCCACGCCTGATTGACATGACTGACATCATCTGTATGCTCTGTAATTGCTTTGGCCTGATATGTGGATTCCCTAACAAGATGACTGTGATCATGTGACCACTGACAAGTGACTCATTTCTGGCCTCATTTCCATTTCACAGCCATTCAAATGAGCTGCAGGAGAGAAGGTATGATGTAACTCGTGTCAGTAGTGAACCAGACCCACGCCTATCATCACTCTTATCAGAGTATAAACACTCTGTAACAATCTGTAACACTCCGTCATGTCCTGCTCATGTCCTGCTCATGTCCAGCTGCAGGACAATAATCACTGAAAATCAGTTTTATTTATTACAGTCTATTCATTATGTCTCATTATGTAATGTTTCTGCTGATGTTCACACCACCATTTTGTTTTAGGGTTTGGTTTGTTTTGCTTTATGCAAAATCTCGGATCTCTCACTGAGAGCTGGAGCAAGAAAAAGTCCAAATGAGTACAAGTAGGAATTACAGTAAATAATCAACAGGCTGGTGTGATGAAGCACATTCACTCTTAGTTACCACTTCAGAGCTGACTTACTTTCTTATACAAAAATGACCGGACGTGTTTTATTTCTTTTTAAACCACAGCAATTTGCTAACGCTAAAATATTTTTTTTTACTCACTAAAGAATGATACAGTACACATTAGTTTTAATCCACTTATAGTTACGCCTCATAGATTTTTTTTTGTTTTGAAAAAAAAAAATCTTATATCTTTAACTGCTACAAATCACTGAAACCGGAGACTCATTCCACAGTTTATCCGCCCTTAGAAATTTACCATACACTACCCTGTGAATGCGCTGCTGTAACTATAGCAACGAGAACAACAACAACAATAACAACAACAACAACAACAACAACAATAATAATAATAATAATATACATCATCATCAACAACAACAACTACATCATCATCATAAGTTCAGTTAATACAGTGCAACCCCAAGGGCCCTTTACATATAGGTGACAGACGGATGGACAGACGGACGGATGAACAAAAAGATAGATGGATGGATCCCTTTTTATGATTTTATTCTACTTATTGTACTTTATTTTTATGCACTTTCCTATTTTTTCTTATTTATACTTATTTTATTTTTTATTTTACCTTTTAATTTTAATTTTGCTTTTATTTAATATAAAAAAAATACATTTCCTTTATGAATGCATAAAATAACTTTCCTTGCTTTAATATAAACCTGTGAATTGGAGCTGCAGCACTGACAGAGCCGCTGTTAATGAGAATCAATCACCAACTTTCAGCCAGTCAGACTCCAGCGTTCACCCGCGCTGTGGTGTAACACTATGTTCACTTGTAGACCTAAACACTGTTCCAGTTTTGTACTATTTTGTCTTTTTTTTCGGTTTACAGGTACATTTTCCATTCCAAATCTATGGGGGATACAAACTTTTGCACGCCACCATATCTGGAAGCTGTGATGATCTGAGTGACTGGTGGAGTTTATAACACTATTTAAGGCCAAAGTCCTGAAAGCAAACAGTCTGTGTTTGATGGCCGTGTGCTGCTGAAGATCAAGCGAAAGCCAAAAGCTACCTAACAGCTTTCAGGAACAAAGGTTGTAATGTGTGTGTGTGTGTGTGTGTGTGTGTGTGTGTGACAGGGTTATGCATCATCACGGATTCTCTCCGCATGAATGTTTACACACTATTGTGAGCTTTTATAAAAAGAGCTTCAGAACCTAAACCCACGTGAATCCTCTGTTAAACTGACTTTAACTTTAATCCTCTTTTAAATCTGTGTTGTTGTTTTTTTTAAACCTGTAGTTAGAAAATCTGAGGTGTTTCTCCGTCCCTGGGGGGAAAAAAAAACCTGCGTATAAGCTCGCCTTTGCCGTTTGGTGTGATTCCATTTCCATATAAGGAACATTAGCATTCAGTCACAAAGCTATTTTTTTTCCTTTTCTTTCCATTGTATGTCCTGACATGGGCTGGGCTGTATGACCATTATGAACATCGACATTGTTAGAATGTCACAATACGCTCGTCTGAGATATTGTTAGCTTCATTATATCTTTATATAACATTAGTCAATGTGGTTGCGGATGTCTCAACCTTACTGAACCTCACTGTGATATTATAATAATAACAACACAACTTCCTCTATAGCATCTCTGGGAAATCTGAGATCGAGTATTTCATCATTATTCACTGACACGGACAGCATGCAGGAACAAGCTAGTTACGCTTACTAATGCTAACGCTAAGTATTCTCGAAGTTTAACATAGTAACAAACTACAAACATCTAGCTGACCCTGCAAAAACTAGTCAAACATATTTACATTATTATTTATTTATTATTTAGACATATAATACTGTATTAGTTCAGCTATAGTTCGATAACAATAAATACATTATGCTAGCATGCTACATTACACTAGCAAGAAAATTGTGTCATTTGTTATGGATGTTTTGGATAGAAGTTTGGATTGGATCTAACATGGACACTTGTTGTTAAGAACTTGGCTACACCCAGGCATAAAATAGTTTAGTCCACTAAAAAAAAAAAAAATTAAAATTAGCCATTGTGAAAAATAATAAATAAATATATTGATACTTTTAGGATGTTGATATGTGTTAGCTCGATCAATAATGAAAATCTAAAATAGGAAACAGTTCAGTTAGCTAACTCCGCCCTCCATTTTTCAAAACCACAGCAACAGTAGTGAACTGTGGGCGGGGCTTGAAGTCAGCCATTTTTGGATTAACTACTGTATTGAGATTAATTCTCAGATTAAGCCTCTAAAAATCATAATTATTATTATTATTATTATTATTATTATTATTATTATTATAGAAACAATGTATCCGTCCTATAATTAATGATCCTATATGATCCTATAATTCAGTTCAGTTCAGCTCAGTTAAACAGTTTCCGTTGATTCAGTAGGCCATAGGACTAAAAGAAGGGAACACACCACTGCAATTACACTATGTTACAGAATTGACTTTAGCGTTCTGAACTATAAATTACTTAATGGTGTAAGACCAGTGTATTTATCTCTATAGGCTGAAACAAGCATTAGTAGCTCAAGAGGTTGAGCTTCTGCCCAGAAGGTTGTGGGTTTAAATCCTACACCAGCCCTAAGCTTAATAACCTAAAATCTGGATTATTAGGAACTAATCAATTAATCCTGCTTAAGGTGGATTTCGTTTCATGATAATATTTTTAAAATATTGTTTTTGCTTTATTACTCTGGTATTTTGACCTCACCAGAACTCTAATCCAGGCTCTAATCAGTAAAGTCTCCTTAAAAACAAGGGGGTTGGGGTGAGGTGGGGGTCTTAAATCAATAAGACCGTAAAAACAACGGCTAAGTACGAGGGCTCCATGAAAGACAAAAACCAAAGCAAACGTTAGCTTGCTTTACTTTAGCCCCTCTGAAGCCCAGGGTCTCCATGGCAACCTGCCGGTCCCGTGTTTACCCGTAAACACGGACGCCTTGGCGTGCTGAGAGAGCCAACGCTAACCACTAACTGCATTTGTTTGCTGAGAGGAGGAAACAGACGGCTGGTTTTTAATGTCCGACTGGGTTCATGATCATGTTCTCAGATTCAATAATGGTGGCAAAGCATTGATTTGCTGGGGACAGAAAGACTAACCCGTTTACAGTGCCAGTTCCGTTTGGCCTTTACTGACCCAGACAGATGTCATGGGCAGATGGAGACCAGAAACAAGAAACGGCCTGAAAAGTCTAATAATGGGAATTAGTGCATGGAGATTAGTGGATTCATCAGTTGCTGTAATCTCTGGAGAACTGGATCAGTAAATTAAAAAGAATCATTTCGCGTTCTCAGTTTCAATATGATTCATCAGTCAGCTGAGAAGATAACACTTTAGCACGAGAGCATCTGAGCGACATGGCTTCGATCCATGGCTTCGACTCAGCTTTAGGAACTGAATGATACAGGCTATGTGTTCCAAGTGAACACTGACGAGTTAATGAGTCGATTGACACACGAAATCAATTTGTAGCTGTGTACATGTTTAGGAGCTGCATCCTCCTTTTCCAGAAGGTAGATCCTATACCAGCCAACATATTCTGGGATCCACTGCACGCCAGTGATTCAAACAGGAAGTCCCATTTTGGTTTGGTTTAGTTTGGCCTTTAAAGTCTTTGCAGTCTTTGAAGGATTTATAGACCCTACCCTACCAAGGATGCAGCCCGGGAATTGAATCTAATGAGAAAGTGAATCGACTCCTAATCAACCGAGTGCTGTAGGCACTGAATCATAGGGGCTGCGTATCCCAAATGAAAACTAACGAGAGAACGAATCGACTCTTCAGCAACCCCGAATAGAATCAAACATGCTTTGTGTTGGAAGTAAATCAACTCTGAGTCTACAGGATCCAAATCAAACATGCTCTGTGATCCAAGTGGACTCTAATAAGAAAGTGAATCGACTCTGAATCGACTCAGTTACAATGAACAACGCAATCAGGATTTTTTTTTATTCTTTGTGTTCATTTAATGATATAAAAAAAACAACTTAACCAAAGCAAATAGTATCAGGATCAGATTGGTTTCAAGAATAGGATTAAGGAGTGTGTGTGTGTGTGTGTGTGTATGAAAGCCTGGCAGAATCTTACACGTCTTCCACCACATGCAAATTGCACTAATGGAGGGGAGGGAAGTGCAAACAAATCTGTCTCTACCACCGAGATCACACCCTGATCTCCACAGCCTGTGTGTGTTTGCCTGTGTGTGTGTGTGTGTGTGTGTGTGTGTGTGTGTGTGTGTGTTTGCGTGTGTGTCAACACATTGAGATTTGTCACCTCCTGTCTTTACCTTGTAAGTCATTCTTCAAACTTGTACACATGGCTGTAAGTCTTACAGTGAAGTGACTGAGCTCTGATTGTGTGTGTGTGTGTGTGTGTGTGTGTGTGTGTGTGTTAGGGTGTGTTGGTTTTATGACAGAGATATGACCTGTGGACTTTAGGAATAGCATTTCAGACCAACTGGTTCAACTTTGCAGACATTTGCAAGCCAGAGACCAAAACTTTAATTTCATTAGAAACTTATATTGATATGAACAACTTCACACTGAATGTTACACACATGAACCTCAACACTGATCTTCAGACACACCAAAATGTTATCAGGAGGTCCTTTAGTGGATCGTCTATAGGATCAGACCAGGTCGTCTAGCCTTCACATCCTAGGCACAACCGTGAGACTTGGGGATCCATGTCACCAGTTTATTCCTTGGACCACTTCTTCTTAGGCACTAACCAGTAACCACAGTATACTGGGACACGCCCCACAAGACCTGCTGTTCTGGATATGCTTCGACCTAGTCGTCTAGACATCACTATTAGGTTCTTGGACTTTTCCAAGTTTCTTGAGTCAAAAGTTAGGATATGTTTTATTTCAGATACCCAACCAAGTAATGGGTAAAGGGGACCAAGCTTTAGGCTTCATGTCCAGAACATGGCCATCATCTCGAAAGCCTTCATATCAGATCAAGGGCAGGTTTTTCCAATGTGAAGGTGGTCATGTGTCCTGTGACCATAAAGGACTACTGAGAAGACTTTCGAGAAACACTCGCAAAGGTTGATCTTAATTTGCCAAGGTTTATTGTCATCAGGAAACCTACCACATGTGGACAAAAGCAGGTGGCATTACCACAAGCCAGTCAGGTTTAAACCCTAGTGACCTGAAGGTTGTGAGTTTAGAACGTGATTGAGGAAATTTTTTTGATCCTGTAAGTCGCTCGGCTCACCTGGTCTCATGGGAAATTCCTACTTGTAATTGTGAGAAAAACAAAGTTTCTTAACATTTTTGAAAGTAAATGGAGGTCACTACACTGAGACTGTTGGCAAAACAAAATGCTTGCGTTTCCTGAAGGTTTCTCAGATCTTATCTGATCCCAGCCTGAACCAGAAGCCAGATCCTAACTCCAGTCCACAGTTTAAGTCTCTCACACTCACCTGAACACCTGATCACCTGTTTCCTGTTCTGTTCCAGTCTATTCCTTCTATTTAAACCACACACATTATTCAACTGTTTGATTCCTATTTTACCCTCTCTAATTCACTGTGTTCAGACTCGTCAGGTTGGATAAGACTGAAGTGAGCTCTGGTGTGTTGCTCTGTTCAGTCTGAATGCTGACATCTGAACCTTGATGCTCTCAAAACACCAAACAAGTAGACTGAGAACCACCTGGGTCTCGTTTCTCATCCAAACCCATTCTGCTGAGATTCAGTCAGGTGAAATCTGAAGGTCAAAAAGATGCCTAAACATCAAACACAGGATGTGATGTCACAGGAAATGAGCCTGATACATGCAGAAAGCAAATAAAACAAACCTGGAGCAACAAGCAGGTGAGTCTGATAAACAGAGGATAAAACAGCGGAAACGTTGACGCTGGTTTCACATTTTTATACAGTTTAAAGTCTTTGTGAAATCTCAGGTGTTAAAACTCCACCACATGTGCACACAAACCTACCGAGCACATTTAACACAGCATGACTCTGGAAGTTATTACGTTAAGCTACAAAATATTTGTCATGAAATCTGAGTTGTAAATTCATCCATATGCCTTTTGAGATCTAAAATACAACAATGTCGCGTTTCCTGGTTTGGTTTCCGAGCCAAAAAACCCGAACTCCAAATATAAACACACCCAAACTGTTCTGACTGCACGACCGATCGACCGTCTGAAGATGATTCTGTGATTCTGTTGATGTGGATAAAAAGGAAACTGTGCATGCAGATAATTCTGCCGACATGCCTGAAGATATGGTAAAGCTCTGCACCAGAAACATGGAGGTTATGAGTTTAGTAAGGCAATGAGGGGAAAGTTACTAAAAAAAAAAAAAAAAGAAAAAAACCAAGGTGAAGTAAAAAAAAAGAGGAGAATGAACAGAAAAAAAAAGAAAAAAAGAAAAGTAATGACAAGAAAAAAAGATAAAGGAAAATGAAAGGTTCAGTGATAAAAATAGATAGAAGATAAAATACAAGAAAAAGTAATGTATAATAAAGAATAGTAAAAAAAGAAAGAAGAAAAAAGTAAAGAAAGCCAAACTAAATAAATATGTTTTATAATAATATGTTTATTTTAAAATAAATATGTATAAATAATTTTTTTATATTTGTAATTTTTTTTCTTTGTAGTTAAATATATTTTTTTTTACATAAAACAGAGTTTGGATTTAATTCAGAATGTTTCAGTTCAATACAATAAATTTATATGAAATTAGTCACAATATAATTTATATATTAAATAATTTTATATCATTATAATTAAACTTTAACAGGTCAGAACTTTTATTTTATATAAATGTGATTAAAATCCCCTTCCTGTGTAAATCCTGTATCTTTATGTAAATTAAAGATGATAAGACTGTAGACGGATTATTTTATAAGCAACATATTATAACACCATCGGTCTTCCATGAGTCACAGCAGACAGACCATGCCTGTGCTTTTAAACATCGATCAGAGGTTCATGTTACAGCCATATGTCCATAACGCTCTGCTCCAGGATCCTAATTCACTCTAATGAATATTTCATGTAAAAAAGCTTCACCAGCTTCACCTCAACTGTGGCTCATGACTAGAGTCTAGAATGGCTTTCAGGATCTGAGCTGCTCGAAGCCAGCCACTTGTGAAACCCTGAGAGCTCACCAGCACGACTGATGACAGGGTGGCTTTAAAAGTACCCGCACTAAACGCAGGGCTTCGACCACATGCACTTTTCTTTCCCACACAAGTGCACGAGTGGTCTTAAAGCCGTCTCTGTGGAAATGGGTGTTCTCCATAAATTCTTGAGTGTTATACCACAGTACTGATGAATTCTCCATTCTGATTGGTCACAAAGTGTTGATTAAGTTCTTTTGATGAATCGTGTATATTAACGCACTCGTTCTTCTTTTGTCTTATGAATCATATCATATCAGATTTATTAGTATCACCAAGTATCAAATCATTGTTTTTTGAATCGTATTGAATCGTATCGTATCAGCCTTATTAGTATCATCATGTATTGAATCACTCTCTTACGAATCGTACTGAATCGTATCGTATCAGCCTTATTAGTATCATCATGTATTGAATCACTGTCTTACGAATCGTACTGAATCGTATCATATCAGCCTTATTAGTATCATCATGTATTGAATCGTTGTCTTATGAATCGTATTGAATCGTATCGTACCAGCTTCATAAGTATCAAGTATCGAATCATTGCTTTATTAATCATAATGAATTGTAATGTATTGGATTCATTAGCATCATCGTGTATTGAATCATTGTTTTATGAATCATATTGAATCATATTAGATTCATTAGTATCGTAAAGTGTTGAATCGTTGCTTTATGAATCATATTGAACAGGAACTGAACACGTTCTTGTTTCATTTCGTAGATAAAATGGTGATCAGTTCCACTTGTTCTCCTCGTACACTGCAGACTGGTTCTACTGTAATTCTGGTGTCCGATATCAACCATTGGAGAAGGAGTTCCCCTTTTGCTAATTCTTTCTCAAACCTGCTACCTGAGACGTCTATTTTTTATAAAGCTGGTTTGTGATACCACCTTTTTTTTTCATTACATCCTTACTTTTTAAAATAATCAGAGCGTATTACATATATTCATCCTGTAACACTGTTACACACACACAGCCATATTTATCATTACCCTGGGCACCATGTGTCTCAGAAGTGTCTCATAGATTCTCAGAATCCCTCTAATAAATAATATAAATGAAGGGGTCAGAAGAAGGTTTGGTTTTTGAATTGGTTCCCATAATAGCATCCTGATTTAAAGAAATCTTCAGAATGTAATTTAATACAATATGTTTAGAATAAAGGTCTTTAACTGCACTCTTCCCTCCATGATGTCCTACCTTTAAGTCATGTCTATAGTAAAGTATTAAGTTACTCCAGTGGTTCCTGTGGTCTATGATAGACACTAAAGGTAAAACCCCACTAATACAATAATCTAGAGTTTTATACCCTTATTTATATTGTTAATTAAAAAAAATTATGGCACTAAATGGACCTGTTCTGTACACTGGGGTGGGACCACCAAGGGAGCCTGATTTATAGCTTTAGTGTACGTTTTTACCTTTAAAGATGTAATGTAAGGTAGATAATCGGCCCTTGAGGGCGTGTTGTAAAACCTTTAAAGCGCAACTCAAAAAATGCACCTTGAAGGTTCCACCCTAACAACAAGTGTAGCCAGGGTAGTATAGTGTACTGAGGTACCTTTATTTTAATGCCCGAGGCATTACAAGAAGATCTGAGATTAGAGACGTTTGTATATGTATTGTGTGATTAGAAGCAGGAAAAGAATTTTAAAAAAGGGAAAAAATTAAATTCATTAAATGGTGTTAAAGGACAAACTCTCAGTGATATCGGTGGTATACCTTTAAAGGTCAATCTTAAAAATATATAATAATAATAATAATAATAATAATAATAATAATAATAATGATAATGAACTTAATGAAACTTTGATGTAAAATACAGTTTGGTGCACTAAATTAAATAAATATAAATAAAATAAAATAAAAGAATAAAAAATAAAAAGTTGTAAAATAATATAAATCAATATAACATATAATATATATTTTATAATAATAATAATAATTTAAGAATATTTATATCTACACCTCTACCCTAAGTAAAAGTTCGTGCGCTCGTGCATGCGCTCGCGCTCAGGTGCACCGGGCGTTATAACTCTGCATATCAGTCATATAAAGTCTGTAATAACTCGTACTCACGTGTGAAGTGATAAAATCCGCACAGCATCCACGTGTTCGGTGTTTAAACTTGTGAAAATAAGCCACAAAATCGCTTCATTGTTATAATAATTATTATTCTTATTCTTATTCCCTCAGTCCCGCATGCACGCGCCGCTCCGGTCCCGGTCCGGTCCCCGGTCTGTCCTCCTTCTTTACGCTCACCAGACTGAGAAAAGACGTGTCTCCGGGTCACATCTCCGCCAATAAACCGCTTTATTTATGGATCTTCTGTTTCCACTGAACCTCCGATCAGCTCGGAGCTGAACTCCGTGTGTGTGTGTGTGTGTGTGTGTGTGTGTGTGTGTGTGTGTTCTTGTTGCCTCGAGGACGCGCGCGCGTTACCCTCATCAACCAGGAAGGGGTGTGTGTGTGTGTGTGTGTGTGTGTGTGTGTGTAAGAGAGAGAGAGAGAGAGAGAGAGAGAGAGAGAGAGAGTGTGTGTGTGTGGGGGGGGTATGTATGTCTGTGTGTGTGT
>JAOVVF010000008.1:23806785-23824052 GCA_028565595.1 Duopalatinus emarginatus | reverse complement strand
GCAGGGTTTGGGGAGCAGGAGGAATCAGGACTCAGGGTTGCTGGTATCTCCTGGTGCCTCAGCCGTAGCAGGTGTAGATAATCAGAATGGAAGATGAGAAGAGAAAACTGAGAGTTAAGCATGATCTTTATAGGACACACAAGCACAACAGAAATGTAGTGGTGGTAGCATGGATGATCTGGATGAATACAGTGGCTATTTTATGATGTGTAAATGAAAGTGAAGTGATTGACTTACTGTGCTTGCACACAGAGAAATTTGACCTTGGCATTTAACCCATCCGGGTACTGAAACACACACTTTTCCGTGAACACAGTGAACACACTTTTCTGGAGCAGTGGGCAGCCCCTATCCATTTCACCCAGGGAGCAGTTGTGGGGTTAGATGTCTTGCTTAAGGACAATTTAGTCATGTCTTGTTGGTATGGGAACTTGAACCAGTAATGTTTCGGTCACATAGCCGACTAAAAAGTTAAAGGGGGTTAAATACTTATGCAAGCCACTGGAGTTCATGTGATGTTTGCTACGTGATGCTCTCAAGGGAACATCATTGCAGAGATCAAGAGCAGAGCACATTATATAAAGCTAATCTTTGCACATATAGATGCGTGCAAAAGTTTGCGGTAATTGGTCTAAGTAAGCTCAAGCTTCTTAAAATCAGTCCATCTGGTTGGCATATTAGGAGTTACAGCACCACCTTTTCATAAAGAAGAAGAATAAGGATGAAGAATTCCCTTCTTGCAATACTTTGCCTCATCATCCTCATCGTCTGTTCCTCCACTGACACTTCCATTCAAATTCCCGGTTTTATTTTCCGTGACTTCCTGCCATTCCATTTAAATGAACCATCCTGATGGTTGGCTGATGGACATCTCTGACTCTGGAGTTTGGAGTCTGAAGTTTGGAGTGCTGATGCTGCCACAACAACACTTTCTGACAGCACTGAATATGGATGGGGATAAAACAGCGAGCCGAGGCTGAGCCACACACTGCACTCTGTTCTCCTCTTACTTCTGCTGAAGTGCACTGAATGTTCAACTGTTGTATAGAGTGTGTGAGTGACAGAGCGAGCAAACACACACACACACACACACACACACACACACACACACACACACAGAGCCTAGGAGGTGGAATGACATCCCAATTTATATTCTTCGCTTTTGCAGACGGTGTGAAATATTCACAGAGAATTGAGGATGTGAAATGATCTGCTTCGGCTCCAGCGTCCTGGATCCAAAATTTGAATAATTGCTCATGCAAGATACAAATAAATCTGACCCTTTAGTCAATTCAGGTTAAAATATATCATTTTAGTGAAAGTCGAACTAAACCACATTTGCTTTTTTTCAAACTTCATGTGCTTTGTTCAACAGTTTTATGAAAGTTTGTCCAATTCACAAGGAGTATTTCACACAAGATGCTTATAGTGCTGGTATAGAAAATACACACCGATGGAGTGGTCAGTCTGTCAGTCTGTCAGTCAGTCATTCTCTTATCCGCTTCATCTGCCAGGGTCACAGTTTGTCCTTGAATCATTGGCCACAAGACAGGAATACTCCCCTGGACAGGGTACCAGTCCACATACACACATTCACTCACACCTAGGGCAATTTAGCACATCCAATGTGGATGTGTGTGTGTTTCTGGTGGTGGGAGGAAACAATGTAGTGTGATGTGCTAATATTATCATCCTAAATATCTGCCAATTACAGTACGTGCTCCTTTCACACCAGAGAAACACAATTGTTTTGAGTGAAACCAGTATATCAATAATTGTAGGAGCCACATTAGCACTTTATTTAATTTATTTGTTTATCATAAACATTTGAGGGCTGTGCTCTCTTTGCAGGTTAAGGGAGGTTCCTGGGAGATTTAAGTGAGTGCTCTTCCAGTCCTAAGGGGGGCACTGATACCAGCTCATACAGTCTTTGACCATGTGGTTTATGGCAGCGGTGTGTTTGTTTGTTTGTTTGTTAGTTTGGCAAAAATAAAGTACAAATAACCAACTTTGAATCAACACTTGCCTGTATCTGGACTTATTGCAGTACATGCGTCAAAACAACTACCTTCAGCTACTCCCAAACTGGAATTGGGTGAGTAAAGCGTACTTGGGTATCATACTTGGGTTAAAAAAAGGTTTTGCCTATACAAAAACGATATTTTACTTTGTTAAATAGCAAAAATAAAGAGGGCAGATATGTGCCTGTGGGTAAAAAATAACAGGCTTGTGACTGGAAGGTTCAATTCCCCACAAGTACCCTTGAGCAGGCCACCTAACCCTCAACTGCTCCCTGGACATTGTGGATCAAGTGTGTTAACTGCCTCTAGGGTGTGTGTTCACTAGTCCTTGCGTTTCACTGCATAGATGGGTTAAATTGCCAAGGTAAAATTTCATTTTCACCTTCACTTTCTCAGGGCGCTCTCATTTGAGCCAACATTCCCTGTTCCCCTGTATGATATTTGTTGTATAATAGGGGATAATTGAACAAACAATATTCTTTTCAAGGTGAACAAACCGGTAATTATCTAATGAATGTGCTAAAGACCAATTTTCATAGCCAAGCGTGAATTTCTATATTTCAACTAGACTTAAAATTTTGAGTCACATCCATTCATTCATTCACGCAGTCATGTCCTAGTGGTTAGGGAACCGGTCTCGTAACTGGAATGTCATGGGTTCAGTTGCAGCACAGGGCAAGACACGACTGAGGTGCGCTTGACCAAGGCACCTAACTCCCCGATTGCTCCCCGGGTGCTGTGGTTTGGGGCTTCCTTCCTGCTCCGGACAAGTGCGTTTACTTCCGCCTAGTGTTCACCAGTGTGTGTTTGTTTCACTGCACGGATGAGTTAAATGCGGAGGTCACGTTTCTCTATGTGCAAACACAGTAGGCAAATAGTTCACTTTCACTTTCATCTATCTGGCTGAGGTCCTTTTTGAATTGTATAAGTGTGAAGCACCAGCTCCATCAAAATCCATAAAAAATAACATTACTCTATTTAAATAATTAATTAATATACAGTGTACTTACATAATATCCAGCATTATTAACACTGTTAGGAAATCAAATCCAAAGTATTCCCAGTCTGACCTTACAAACGCTCTCTATTTAAGAGTGTGTAAATTCTTTTACTCTGCAGATTCACCCTGATTTAAAGTCTCTGTCAGACACTCATAATACACCGATTAGTCAGAACTCGAATAGACGAGTGAAACTAGAGCGTTCAGATCAATCCGGCTGTAATTCTGATGCTCAGCCATGCAAAACTCATTCAAGCAGTCAGCGACACCAATTACCTCACCATTCACACCTCCTGTGAGTGCTGTTTTTTTCCGGAGACACAAGCCAGGTTTGTGTATGGTATGTCTATGAGCAGGAGATTTCATGGCATTTGATTCTACATTCTGATTGGTCAGAAGGTTTGGATTCATTTTCTAGAGCTGAAGCGTAATCTAAACGTCTTGTTAAATCTAGGCAGCCCACACAAAACTGACTGGGTGGTCTTATTTCACAGTTTGTGCTTTGGTAGTTTCACCGGATACACAAATGAATGTACAGAAGAACTGAAAAAATCTGTTTTTCACAATAAATATGTCAGGTTAACCAAGTACCATCTAGCAATCACCATGCTTGTCTGAAGATTTAGTGATCGTTTAAACCTAGCCAAGCTATAAGCAGGTAACACCAGCAGCAGGTTGTTACATCAATTAAATGACCAGCGCTCTGCATTTCTGGGTACAAGTCAGTCTGACTGGCATGGTGTATCTAGTGTTAAATAACAAAAATTAATACAAATACCTAAATTAAAGAGTCACGATTCCTACTAGCATCTAAAAATCTACGTATTCAGGTGAAGACGCTGCAGAAAACATGAGACTCAGATCACCAGACTGCAGCTGGTGTAACGGATCAGGATGAGAACCTCTATTTGTGGTAGTAAAAATAAGCAATTAAGGAATCAGATCATCTGAAAATAATGTTAAATGAGACATACTTCACTTTTACATTCACAATCTTACTGATTTGTAGTGTAGAGCGTACTTTCATTTCCTCGTTTTCTTTTAGACAATCTTGTTCAAAATCAGCCCAAGCAAAACTCAATGACTAGATCTGTGAACTCAACAGAAACCCACCAAAACCTCAGTGTTCATCAGAGCTCCAGTCTTGACTTCCAGTTCACTCTCATGCACAATTCATCAGATCTGAAACCAGCTCAGTTTAAATAAGAATGAAGTCTGGAAAATCTGCAGCTACTTATTCCAGCTAAGATCGTAAAAATGGATCAACCTTTACATGCTTTGACTTCATTTAATATTTATGAATCTGCAATGATGAGAACGATTTTCTGACTTTTGGGGTTTGTAAGATTTTTATAAAATTCTATATGCCAGTCAACCATACCGTTAAAACCACCTACCTAAACAGCTCTGACCCGTCGAGGCATGGACTTAAGAAGATCTCTGAATGTGTTTTGTGGTGTCTGGCACTAAGATTTTATCAACAGATCCTTCTGTGGATCTTCTGTAAATAGTAATATAAGTCTAAATGTTATTCACTTCACCTGTGATTGCTTTTGTGTTGTAAATGTTATGGCTGATATATATATATTGCACAAGGTTTAAGAGAGATCAGGGACACTGGTAATCATGAACCTTATAGAGGGTCATCAGGTAAATTCCTTAAGCAGTGGAAGTATTAAAATTATTCAGGCAAGGCTTAGGCATTTGTGGCTCCTTTCTTTATTTTGGGGACTTTCTCCACATCTGAGAAGTTACCATGCTTTTACCTCAGCCATCTACCTCAGCCACATAGTGAGTGCCTTTTTATGTTCCACTCGGCGTCGAGCATGCTTCTGTTTGTCTTTAATTGAATTACTTGCTGTTTTGTGATGCCAATATCCACTCGTTTAGTTGGCAAGCTTCTCTGCCGGCTCTCCCATAGCACTGTAACCTGTTTACACCGACTCAAACTTTGCCGGACAGCAAGTGATTTTGCTGCACAGAAGTGCCATTCCTCTTATTTTATTTTATGCATTCAAGAACCCCCCAAACTTTCACAGCTTGCCTATCCGTGCCAGCGTCTTCCCAGAGCTAGCATGCCACGATTGAGTCCAGTCCAGTGGCGAATCATGACAGATTTCTTTCCACAATTTATTTATTACCTCTTGTGTCTTTTTTAAAGATAATTTATTTCGTTTTTCTTTTATTTATATGTTTATGTACAGTTTACTGTATTTATTTCCTATTGAGACTTTTTTTTACATGATTTATTCCTTTCCTTTATTCAGACACTACAGTATTTATTTCCTTCTGTCATATTTTTTTTACACTTGATTTATTTCTTTACATGAATTTTCTTTCTGTAAGATTTTGGGACCTAAAATATAAAACGTAATAAAAAGTATGGAAAAGATCTTTAAAGAGAAGTGGTTACTGCAAGAGAAGTACACTAGCAGCAGGGATGAAGTGCAGATCCAGACTGGACTCCGGAGCTCCAGCGTCGAAGCACAATTCCCACAATTTTCCACAATGCTCTCTGTCCTACTCGGTTCACAATAGCTTCACGTGGCTCGCCAAGGCTCCTGCAGGACGCTGCTTTGTTATCGAGTGTCAGATGAACTTCAGGTTGTTTCCTCCTGTGAGCTCCTCGGTGTACCGCATTATAAAACCCCTCAGTGTTCACACCATCTCCCTGAACAAACCAGCCATGTTTAACTACACACACTTCATTCATAAAACATTCAGAGAAGACACATAGAACGTATATGGATGTGTACCATAGGGCTGAGATCATGTGTGCATGCATGTGTGTGTTTGTGTGTGTGTGTGTGTGTGTGTGTGGTTTCCTGATTATTATACCCTTCGGCTCCTGTGCTGCATATTAATACTTATCACTGTGTAATGCCTCTAAATAATGCACACACAATATGACGATAAGTCAATAGCCTCGAGTCGCTTGATTGATGGTGGCTTTAACTAGCAGCAGGACAAACCCCCATACAGGGAAAGAGTGGCTGTGATTTAATGTTCACCAGTTTTACGAGGGACTTCATCTCACACACCCTCAGGAAGCAAAGATACACACTGAGCTGTAGGTTCTGATGTGACTGCAGATGTGTCCCAATTCAAGAAGATTGTGTCATAGTGACCTGAGTGGGCGGTCCCGTTTCGAAGGGTCCTCTGAATGCGCCCTTCTTTTCCATAACAATGAAGGATCCATTACCACCAACATATCCTGAGATTCACTGCGCGTTGCTGACAGCTCAGGAATTTGGAAGTGTCAGCAGAAGAGTGAACGGCAGCTGAGGGTACATTGCGAGTTTTGTGTTTAAACTCGAATGGCGTACAAATGTTTGGAACAGTGGTGCTGTCATGCAAAACAGGAAATCCACGGTAGAGCAGACCGTTCATTTTATCTTGTTACTAAACTGAACTACTCTTAAAGTTTGCTACTCTTAAAAGGCTTTTTGTGATAAATATATTTGTGAAATGTGAAACTGATGTATTTTTGTGTATTTAACCACTGTAAAAAAATTACATATAAGATGGGATTAAATCAGCAATAACATACATCCTAGTAGTCAGAACTGATTCTTTCTTTTTTATTTCCTAATTATTTATTTGTTTCTATCTATCTAGGCATGAATAAATAGTAATGGGTAAATCCTACACGAATCTGGTGGCACTGAGCATGCATTAACGGTGCTAGTGAGGCTGGCATACAGCCTCATCACTGGGGAGGCCAAGGTGGATTTTCATTGTGTGTATAAAGAGTAAGTTGTATAGTGTGTACAGTGGAACATAAGTAGTATGAGGTTTATGAGGTGAACTTGGAGGGGAGTGGGTCTGGGATGCCAGACCTCACTGCTGAGCCTTCCGGGGGTGTCGTAGGCATGATTCAGCAAAACACAGACGAAGGACTTGCCTACCTGATGACCCCTATGAAGAGTTCACAAGGAAGTGGTTGTCTGCTGAATTTGAGTGTAGGGAAGGTCCTGGTCTGTGGGTGATGCAGGTAATGTAGTTAATAGTGAGTTGTTGGTGGGATCTTTAGTGGCCACAGCAACATAGGAGAGATTATCATGGTTGTAGGGAACGTGTTGGTTTCTGTGTGTGACCCAGATATTAGGAAACTTTATATTTAATTATGTGAAGTCCTGTTTTTAAGCTCATCTGATCAGTGTGTGATGCCTAATGTCTGATGTGCTTCAGTTTGAAAGCGTGTCCTCTTCAGATATGTATTTCTGATCCAGTTTCCTATATCAGAGTGATTAGTAACAGTTGACAGGTTGTTGAACCTACAGGACTGAACAGGATATTTTACAGTAAAAGTAAAACATCTGTGTAACATCAGTATGATAAACACTTTAATAATGTTTGTGTCTGGTTCTAAGCTTTATTATGTAATAGTTATAGTCCAGATGATGTTCATGCTGTAGTTTCTCCCACATGCTGAGATCATGAAACACTGCAGAGTTGTTTAATTAAAGTGCTCAGTTTAACTCTCGTGAGATTAGTGATTGGATTTCTTTGATTTATTTTGCTGGTCTTTAATTGAATTTAAGCTCATTATCATATTATGAATTCATAAGAGGTCTAGGTAAAGTACAGTAGGTCAGTAAGTGTGTGTTTATTTTCCCACATTTTAGATATATTACATTAAGTTTATGGTAATAGCATAGCCATGAACTCCACAAAACCTCTCTCACACACACACACACACATACTTCTGTAGATCTTCTGTGGGATCAGACCAGATGGTCTAACCTTCATGGAAATGATCTGACCCAGTCATCTAACTATCACAATTTTGTCCTTGTCAAAGTCACTTAGTTACTCTTGCCCACTTTTCCTGCTTTCAAAACATCAACTTTGAGACGTGACTGTTCATATGCTGCCTAATATATCCCACCATATGACAGTAACTTCTGTAACAAGGTGATCTGATCTGAGCTACTTTGACATTAACCAATTGTGATAGCTAGATAGAATGATAAGTAGATAGAATTATACAATTATAAATGGCCTATGCAAATACATAGCAAAAAAATAAATATATAGATATATAGAGTTATAGACAATAATAAAAGCTTCATAGGTATGGGGTTTGTTTATCTGGCATTCCATGGGACCCCTGGTACATCTACAAAAATCTCTGACAGGTGAACACTATGCGTGTCTCCTTTCTGATAAATTCCACCAGTTCCACCAGTTCCAACATTTATTCTGATGGGTTTGGGCCCCTCCAACAGGAAACGTCTAGAGACACCAGATTCTGGTTAGAGGAACACTCATCTGAGTTTGGGGTTTAGTCATTCACACCTAAGTCACCAGATCTCAACGTTATTAAACACGTCTGGGACGTCATGCAACATGCTGTAAAACACAGAAATCCTGCACCTCAGAATACAACAGAATTGTGGACATTCTGCAGGAAGTCTGGGGGTTATTACTTACAGAATATTTCATGGATCTATGGCCTGTGGGGGACCTGCTAATTATTAGATTGGTGTACCAGTTTTTCTGTCACTTCAGTGTGTGTGTGTGTGTGTGAATATATAGGTGGAGGAGCCACAGGGGGAATACTGGGCGACATTTTTCTGTTGATGCAGCATCCTCATCCTCCTCGCCTGCTGTTTAATTACTTCATTAATTATCCCACACTGGGGAAAATTGGGAATGTTTAACAAAAAGTCATTAGTTAATCTTCCTTTACAAAACCCAGACACAAAGGTCAATGGCAAAAATAATTTTAAATAAAACACACACACACGCAAACGCACACAGACACAAAGGCCAGGAAATCCAGTGATCTACAATGCAGCAAGCCCAATAACTCATTTATAACAGCTCTTCGATTTTAGCATAGTAGATTTACAGACTCATTTTATACACAATAAAAAATAAACGGCTAAAATGCTCCACGGTTCGAGACTTACTGTTTATCTGGTGTTTAGTTTCCTGAAGATATCGCAGTTTGGCTTCTCCACCTGCTACAGTGTAAGTGCAAACAGGAAGCCAACATTGAATGTAACTATAAACGGATAAGAAATGTATGATGTGTCCTTTTTTAACTTTAAAAGACATTAAATTGCGTCTGAAATCACAATTTCTCTTCATTACATTATTATTACACCACAGTCGGTTCTGACCCTGCAATATGATTGGCTGAGAGACGTTCCATCGGTGCCATTGTTACACCATTGTGGCACCAGGACCGAAGCTCTACAAATATCACTCCACCACATACACAGGTAACCGTAGCAACAACGCCAGCGTTTACATTCCAAACACTGCAGCCATAAACAAACCAGCAAAATCTGCCTAAATGAATTATAGCCAATTCATAAATCCTGTTTTATGAATAGATGTATTTGTGTTTATTATATGTATAATAATTTTCTGATCCCCGGTACTCGACCTGCAGCCTCGTGCCTACAGCTGCAGCACACCAGTGCCAATATCTCGCAATATAGCACTCCGTCCCGTGTGTTATTGCTTAAATATAAATAAATAATTATAATTATTATAGTTACTCTTCAGTCCAACACCTGAAACCGACGGACTGAGAATGTCACCAGCAAAGAACCTGATCCCCCATTATTCATCACAGTGCAGCGTTATCATCATCTCAGCCGTCTGACTTTTCTCCGTCTCCGTGAATCCGTCAATCCGTCTTGTCAAATGGATTGGAAAATTGCCAACACATCTTCATTTTCGCATGGGAACATATAAAGAATGGAACGGCGGTAATGGAGATTTATGTTGACCTATGCAGAATCGACCCGAACCCATTTCCTCGGCATATTTCATATCATTTACTCGGCAAGGTAATATGTATGCATGCCAGCATAAGTAGATCAAATGCATATTAATGTGTCTTTCTCCTCTTGATTATTGTGAACAGGGGGGAATGGTAGTCCCTCCAGAACACTGATTAACCCTGATCCTTTTTAAATGTTGATAAGAGGACAAACCTCCCAGTTGGACTTCTCATCGAGAATCAGTCAGGGGGAGGTGGTCACCTGCTGGGGAGAATAAAAATAACGAAAGGAAAATCATATGCGCACACAATCGTATGTTACAAAAATAAAATGAAAGAATGAAAACAAAGTTTACACACAGTAAATTATAAAACCTGCGCACAAAAAAAAAAAAAAACGGCTGTAATGCAGCCACCTGCCCGCATGATCTAGCTAGGAAAAGCAACGTATTGCTAAAATGAGGTTAACCTCAACTGAATACTCAGGTCTAGATGCAAATTTAAGGAACGTTTTCAAAAATCAATCAATCAATAAATAATAATAATAATAAAAAAATAAAATGAAATAAAAATAAAAATAAAAAAAGCAAACAACCACAAAACAAGAAAAGAAACATCCGAAGGCTTGAATCCTCTCAGCTGAGGAACCCCTAAAAACGAAGTAACCGAGCGGGTGGACAGTGTGTTGTATGCACGTGTGTGTGTGTGTGTGTGTGTGTGTGTGTGTGTGTGTGTGTCACCAGGACACGAGTATTTACTGGTGGATTAACCAACGTCCAGTTCGCCTCCTCCTGCTGAAACTCTGCTCCAGCTGAGGATGAGGAGTTATATAGTTGGTGGGGTAAAAGCAGAGAAAAAGTTTGAAATGCACACACTGATTATGTTGCAGTGTGTATATGAACACACACACACACACACACACACACACACACTGACCAGCTCCAGTGTGCCGCTTATAGATTCATGGCCTGTCAAGCAGCTGCTACTGGAAGCAAAACCACACACGTACACACACACACACTCACACAGGTACACACACACACACATATGCATACACACACACACACACATGCAGGAGTATAATATAAAAATTAAATATATTTATTTATATATATATTTATAGAGTTTTGCTTGGTTGCTGCCCAAATACACACTTCGCCTCTTAATCCTCCACCTGACTTCATCTCACACTGTGTTGTTTTTTTTTATTTTTGACTGACTCAGCCTGTGTGTGTGTGTGTGTGTGTGTGTGTGTGTGTGTGTGTGTTTGTGTGTGTGTGTGTGTGTGTGTTACTCATGCCGGTCTACACAACGCTGTTAGCAAAACAACATAAACAGGAAGCAGCAGCACAGCTCATGTCTCCTCGTTATCTCCTCACAGGAACAATACAAACACCTGATCATCTCTCTCTCTCTCTGTGTGTGTGTGTGTGTGTGTGTGTGTGTGTGTGTGTGTGTGTGTGTACGGGATGAGCGATTCACGTACAGGTCCATAATGTGCACGTTGTCTGTTTTATGATGTATATAAATATGAATATGTAACCTGGGTGTTTTTTATGTAATTATGAAATATGTGATGGATTGGCTTCGCACACAATGCAAATGTAACTTGTGCATTTAACCCATTCATGCATTAAAACACACACACACACTAGAGGGCAGTCAACACACTTGACTTATTTATTAAATAAAAATAAAATAAAATACATTTAAAAAATAAAATGAAAAGTTAGAGGAATTAGAGAAAGTATCACACTGTATACTGAAGTACAAAGGTAAAATAAAACAATAAATGTATTTATTTCATATATTTTATTTAAAATTTATTTTCTCAAAAACATAATGGAGCAAAATTTATGACATATATAATATAATATAATATAATATAATATAATATAATATAATATAATATAATATAATATAATATAATATGTGAAAAAATAACTGATGGCTGAAGAATTAAAATACAGGTCAAAAAACCATGTAGAACAATAATAGACAGACACAGAGGTCACGCCTACTTCACTGGGACCAACACAAAAGCAGACCTCCTTATTTAGACAGACACAGAAGCCACACCTCCTTTACTGAAACAGACAAAGAGGCCACACCTCCTTAACTGGGACTGAGAGATACAGAAGCCACACCTCCACTGGTTTAACAAACACAGAGGCCACACTTTCTTTACTAAAACAGACACAGAGGCCACACCTTCTTCATTGGGACTGAAGATACAGAAGCCACACCTCCTTCAATGGTCTAACAAACATAGTGGCCACACCTCCTTTACTAAAACAGACACAGAGGCCACACCTTCTTCAATGGGACTAACAGAGACATAGGCCACACCTTCTATACTGAAACAGACAGAGGCCACACCTCCTGTAATGGGACTAACAGACTAAGAGGCCACACCTCCTCTACTGAAATAGACAGAGGCCACAGCTCATTTTTTGAAACAGACACAGAGGCCACACCTCCTTCATTGGGACTGAAGATACAGAAGCCACACCTCCTTCAATGGTCTAACAAACATAGTGGCCACACCTCCTTTACTAAAACAGACACAGAGGCCACACCTCCTTCAATGGGACTAACAGAGATATAAGCCACACCTTCTATACTGAAACAGACAGAGGCCACACCTCCTGTACTGGGACTAACAGACAAAGAGGCCACACCTCCTCAACTGAAATAGACAGAGGCCACAGCTCATTTTTTGAAACAGATGCAGAGGCCACACCTCCTTTATTGGGACTGAAAGATACAGAAGCCACACCTCCTTCAATGGTCTAACAAACACAGAGGCCACACCTCCTTTACTGAAACAGACACAGAGGCCACACCTCCTTCAATGGGACTAACAGAGATATAAGCCACACCTTCTATACTGAAACAGACAGAGGCCACACCTCCTGTACTGGGACTAACAGACAAAGAGGCCACACCTCCTCTACTGAAATAGACAGAGGCCACAGCTCATTTTTTTGAAACAGACACAGAGGCCACACCTCCTTCATTGGGACTAACAGACAGAGGCCACACCCCCTTTACTGAAACAGACACAGAGGCCACACCTCCTATACTGAAACAGGCACAGAGGCCACACCTCCTGTACTGGGACTGACATACACAGGGTGTTTAGTTCTGATGGGTGTTGGATCATTTCCACAGTCTTTTGTGAGTGCTATTTAATAATTGATGGTCCCTCAGATTTTCACCCACCAAAGAGACACCAGTTCTGGTTTCCTATTGGTGCACAACACCAGGGCTTGTGAATTCATAGGTCAATATCTTTATCATTACCATGGCAACAAGTCAAAAATACAGGTTCAGCGCCAGGCATATGCTGTACTTTAGTTGGAAACTGCTTTCCAGACTAAAACATGACAAACAAAAATAATGAACTTTATCCTGCATGTATCTTTATTACAAATATATAAGACACTTTAATAAAACAGGAGTCGTCTGAGATTCAGCCTTTGGGCTCCAGGTGCAGATAAATGAGACGTTTAAGAAGTTATTGTAGGTTTGATTGAACTGTCAGGTCAGTAACACACGGCAGCGCTTCCCAAGTTAATCGGACACGTCCGTCTCCTGCTATGCTCCCATACTGTCTCCAGCACAGCGATGATTGAGATCTCTGAAATAATTTGTTGGGTAAGAACGAACCACGGTAGCAGAATGCCTGAGGAAATATGCAAGACGTCAGTGCTCAGTAGAGCCTGTAGAATCTAATTCTCATCAACAGGCTATCATCATAAACACGTTCTATTCATATGTAAAGTGTTCACACTGGGGTTCATGAGCATCCGGGGGCAAACAGGGCTTTTCACTGCGGCGGCTGGAAAATGGTTTTCATGGGTCATGTGAAGTTCAGGCCTACATAAACGTGTAGATTCTCCACCTTCACAATGGCTTCATGATGTCAGCCTGCTGGATTCATGTATCAAATTTATTACCACTTGCACAAAAGTGCTGCTGAATGCAAGACTCTGATTGGTCAGAAGGGAGGATGATTTAGCTTTAACAGCAGTGCAGTAGCATATTATAGGTGTATAATATTGTGTGGTTTCGACAACCTAATGCAATATCACAGTTTTTATTTTGGTCCAGAGCTGCACTAGTTCATCAAACCTTTCCATCAGGTCTTCTCCAGAGCATCCTTTCTACTGGATTAAAGATCAGGACTCATTCATGTGGTGGTCAATTCACGTGTCTATATGCTCCCAGATTTACTCTATTTCAAAGTTTGAGCCTGTTTATGGACTGTAAACCACTCATTGACCACTATACTTGCACAGAAAGGAATCTGACCTCTGCATTTAACTCATCAATGCAGTGAAAAACACACACACACACTAGGGGCTATCCACAGTGTCCAGGGAGGTGCCTTTACTCAAGGGCACTTCAGTTGTGTCTCGTCTGTACAGGAGATAGAAGTGGCCTTCCAGTCACATGACTGGTTTCTTAACCACAAGTCATTAACAGCTGCCTGTGGGCTTTGTCCTCGTGGATAAGGTCATTGGGTAATCTGGACACTGAGTACATTCAGGTTATCAGCTGTGGTTTTATAGCCATGTGACGTTACTGAGCCTCGACCTGACCAGTTAAAGTGACACCAGATACTCTAACATGACATTGCCTCCATAGACACCAAATCTGAATGGTGGCCAGACAGCGGACAATCAATCAATCAAAGAATCAATCAAGCAATCAATCAATTAATCAATTAATCTGTTAATTCACAATTAAACCATCTACTTATTTTATTTATTTAATATTCATGGAAGGAGTCTCCAGTTTCTGTAGGTGTTAACTTGCTGCTTTCTTGTTCATGTGATAAGCTATGATTTACTATAATGTAAATGTAACCCAAGCTAAATTAAAACATACATCATGTGGATCTTAAATCAGTAAAAATAGCTCGTGTTGACAAATGGTGAGAAATAAAAGACTTCAGGAAACTGAACTCTGCTCCATCCTCTGTCCTGTCATTGATTATTTTCCTCTAACAGCATGACACTGTGTGTTTTGTGTCCTACATTAGGAATACATTACAATGATGGATTCTGATGAATAATATTCATTACTATAACTAACTTAGATAGATTTTTCACTTTCCTTTTCAGATGGAGCAGAATGGTATTAAGGATGAAGAGAATAATATTTCTGGCATGAAAGAAAAATTCAGTAGAATAACACGGAGGGCATTTAATATACTCCATTTCATTATCCTAATTACTTCCTATGTCAAACTGAGGCCAAGAGCTATAAGCTGAGCTTAATGAATGATCAGGAATATGGCAGGACTAGACTTTCATATCAGCACCTTTTCATTCACTTTATTTCTTTATAAGAAGTTCAACTACAAGAGAGAGAGAGAGACAGAGAGAGAGAGAGAGAGAGAGAGAGAGAGAGAGAAAAGAGAAAGGTCACATCTCCTCAATTAAGAGAAACACAGAGGCCACGCCTCCTTAATTAACATTGTTAACCACAAAGCCCACACATCCTTTATTAAGACTGACAAACACAGGGGCCACACCTCCTTAATTAAAACTGACAAACACAGAGGCCACACCTCCTTAATTAAGACTGACAAACACAGAGGCCACACCTCCTTAATTAAGACTGACATACACAGGGACCACACCTCTTTAATTAAGACTGACAAACACAGAGGCCACACCTCCTTAATTATGACTGTTAAACACAGAGACCACACCTCCTTCATCTAGGCAAACACAGAGGTCACACCTTCTTCATCCAGACAAACACAGAGGCCACACCTCCTTAATTATGATTGTTAAACACAGAGGCCACACCTCCTTAATTAAGACTGACAAACACAGAGACCACACCTCCTTAATTATGATTGTTAAACACAGAGACCACACCTCCTTAAATAAGACTGACGAACAAAAAGGCCACACCTCCTTCATCCAGACAAACACAGAGGCCACACCTCTGTGCTCTTATCAGTTTCGTCTCCATGATAAGAGACCAAAAAAAGAAGCAGGAATTAAAAGCTATTTAATAATAATTTCGATGCTGTAACCAACATCATATTAATTATCTACAGAACCTTTTATATTAGAAATTAATTAATATAATGAACCTTTAATGAAATGTCTAATTTTACTCTAAAAGCATGAAACCGACTGAAAGATTGTTTTACTGTTTACTTATTATCCATTGTAACTCACATGCCTCCCATCGGGTCGGGCCGAGCCCCGGAGCTGCCCCGTCCTAGCAGCATTGAGGTCTTTTATTTTCTTTAAATTCGACACAAAAAGGTGCTCGATGAGGATCATCAGGTCTATCAGAGCACTTAATACACTAACTGGAGGCTGAGAACCACTAGAACCTGATTCTGATCAAACACTTAGCACTGTGCTCACATCCCTCACTCCATCCTCCCACCGGTGCTTTTTCACCTCCACTTCTAAACCTAACACCAGTTCAGTCTTACATATTTATTTTCTGTCCCACACACACACACACACACACACACACACACACACACACACACACACACACACACACACACACCCTGTAGAAAGTCTCTGACACACAGCAGTGACGGGAGATTATAAGACAAGTAAAGACTTCGATAAAGACACCCTAATAATAGCAGATACTCTCTGTTTAATAAGTTCTGGAACGACATGTGCAGGAGGTGTCAAATACAATGGCCTAATCATTATTAACATTATCTTTAACACACACACACACACACACACACACACACACACACACACACACACACACTAATTCCTTTTGTTCTAAGCCCCTCTAAGCTTCTCCCTCTGCGTATTTCCGTCTTTGATGAATGAGGGATTATGTAACAGTGATGTTATTATCAGAACAGATGGCAAGTACATTTTTATGTACATCTTAATTCTTATTAAATAGGACTAAAAGACACAGAAGCCACGCCTCCTTCCCTGAGACTCTGAGACCTTTGCTGGAACTGACAAAGAGGCCATGCCTCCTTTAATGATATAGACACAAGAGCCACGCCTCCTTTACTGAGACCAACTTAGAAACCACACCTCCTTTACTGCATCAGAGACCACACCTTGTTCATTGGGACTAACAGACACAGAGGCTGGAGTTTAGTGAAAGATAGAAACTCCTCTCTAATGGCTTCTAGGGCAGGACCTGTGCCAAGTGCCCTTAAACAAGGCGCTTAACCCCACACGGCTCACCCACTCCACACACACACTCCAGGTTACCTGGACGGCATGGATAGGGGCTGTCCTCCACTCTGGACAAGTGTGTCCAAAACCCCCTAATGTGTGTGTTTACTAGTTTATGTGTGTGTCTCAAACGCGGAGGTCACATTCTTCTGTTTGCAAGCACAGCAAGGGAATCACTTTCACTTTCACTTTAGCAAAAGTTCTACTTCTGCTGTATCTCCTGACGTTTTTGTTACGCCGAACTAAACAGACTCGGACAGTGTTACAGGAGTGAATTATTGGTGTAAATGGTGTGAACCGGT
>JAOVVF010000008.1:23769304-23797114 GCA_028565595.1 Duopalatinus emarginatus | reverse complement strand
AATGTAGTGAAGTAAAAGTAAAAGTCCCCCAAAATAAAAATACTCCAGTAAAGTACAGATACACAAAAAAACTACTTTTTACATTTACTTCATTACTGTCCACCACTGCATACTGTTCAACTTTAACTCTTAACAAACAAACTATTTATTTATTTTATTTTATTTTATCGTTAAATCATTTTTATCTGGCAGGTTCTTTGACATGATAACACACTCACTAGTGCTGGTATATGTTTATCTGGATCACAGAAACATCACCATCCCACCGGAGTTGTCAAAACATTCAATCTTTCTGGATGACCATAAAAATAGTGCAGTTCTCTCAAAAGTAAGATGAGTGAAGACTAAAGAGACTGAGATCCAAGTTATAATAAAAAAAAGTGGCTGGTTATATGCATAAAGACAACCTGGGTGTTCTGGATTGGACACAGCAGGCTTTTACGCTGACGTGTGTATGCATGATGATATATAGAATATATAGAATAGAAAGAAATGTGTAAGTAACTCAGGAGGGAACAGAGACAGTTGTAGAAATCACATATAATTGATTGTGTATCTATTAACACACATTCATAAATAAAACATAGAAAATAACCTGCAATCCTGATAGGCATGGCCTCTTCTAGGATGACCCCAACCTCTTCATTGATATGGCATGAGCGTTTACTGAACGGTTTGTTGATTGTGATGATGTTGGTAGTCGTGATGCCAGTGATGTTGATGATGTCAATGATAAATATCTCAAACATCTCAAAGAACGTACAAGACATTTTGGCATGACTGGAAAACACTATCATTTAAAAAACAGTGTTCATGTCTACTGAAGCCGTTCTGGTGGCTTGTATTTTCTCAACACCTTATTTACATGCTCGATTGCTATTTTTTTATTTTAATTAGCTACTCGAAAGCACGAATAGTCTTTCGAAGTCTGAAAACACATGCATGTATTCTGTTGCTTGTTGTTTCCTCACCAGCTCTACAGCAGTGCATCGAGTTATTCCACTACACTCCAGGGAAATACAATCCTTGAATATTTTTACGGCTCAGTGCCTCCACTGACACCAGGTGTAGCTTCAGGTCAAAATCAAGCACAAGAGGCAGGTATGTGACCAAGCTCTGTGTGTGTGTGTGTGTGTGTGTGTGTTTGTGTGTGTGTATATGTATGTATTGCTATCGGCTTTCCTTTTGTGCTCACTGCCTGAAACAAGTACCTGGAAACCCCAGATATACTGTGGAGAGCAGATGTGCTTAACTTGTGCAGAAACATCATGCTTCATCGTATATATTCACCATAAAAATCCCACATATACTGTAGTATGTATGAATAATAAATAACAAATGATAAGCAAACGATGTAGGCAGTTGGAAAATAATTTAAAATATTGTCGCTTTTAAATGGGTCATGTGTAATTATGGTAAAAAGTTGTGCTTATGTGTGGACAATGTGTAAATTGTCTACTGCTGTGTTCCATTCGGAAGGCAGCTTCCTAAGTGGCCTCATTCTTAGACAGCAGGTGCGCGTTCCCGAGAAAAGGACTGTCCCATTCGCAAGGCAGAATAAGGTACCTAACTGGGCAGCATCCGGAATTTAACAAAATTCTGAAGGCAGCGTAACATGTGTCCTTTTCGCTGAAGGCAATCCCATCATGCAGTTCACCAGCTCGGAGTTTAAGCGCTCAATTTAAAAAAAACTGGCTAACGAACTTGCCTCAGGAGACGAGTTTATGTACAAATGTAAGCTTTTGTTTTTGTTTCTCTTCACTATATTTATTGAAATTAGTATATTTAAAAATTAAATTAGTTTTTTAGTGAATTTTAATTTATTAAGAAAGACCTGCTTACCTAACGAAGCTACCGTTAGCTTAGTGCGCTAGTGATGTTATCTATAGCTAGCTAACGCGGTCGCTCTGGTATAAAATGTTGAGAATACATTTAAATGACTAACTAATACATCACAGTTATTAATGTGCAACTGTAATATAAATTATTATGGTGTTCTCCATGAAGCGCTGTTATTAATTCAGATTGTTTTGATCAGGGATAAAAGAGGCACCAAGGTCTTTATAAAAGCTGAGAAAGTGCTCTTCACCGGCGAGAAAAACTCCACTCAGAGCCACTGGAGCTTGTTTTTTTTTTTTTCTTGAATTGTAAAATTAAATATTACAAATGGTTTGTTTTGCTTGTTGTCTTTATTGTAACTCTGCTTGGTGCAGTATCACACCAGCCGTGCTGTTATTTCATAAGTAGACACTTCCACTTGTGTTCTATTGCTTTAATAATGTATCACATAGCATACATTTTGTGAGCACTATAAACCATAAGGTTAACTTTTCATATCTAATACAAAGATACTAGAAATGTACTTAGAAATCACAAGTCAGTAGTGTTTTTTAATTAATGATAACAAAAACATGAACGGGAACAAAAGCGGCAACATTAAAAAAGAATAGTTGACAAAAAATTAAATGAAAAAAAAGACTGGAATGACTAAAAGGAAATAAAAATTCCCGAGTCAGAGGTAAAGTTTGCTGTATAACACCAACATTTTTTAGTTTTGTACTTGTGCATGTAATAGATGTAAGTTTGTAAGATTTTGTATTCCATCATTACTATAAGTATCATTGTTGGCCGAGCCACTGAGAGTTGAGCCACTGAGGGGTTATTTATTTTTTTTTGTAAATGCGTCTGCTGAAAGGAGTTGAGAGCCTGCACTCTGTTTGGGTCTTGATCAAAGCTAATGTCACCACACGTAGCGTATCCACTTCTTCTTCTTCTTTCATCTGCCGAGCCCTCGGAGTGGAGAAAGGCCAGAGACATGACCTTACTCCACAAGGAGCAATCATATAATTTTCCATGCTCATCTTACTGAAGGTCAGGAGAGTGGATTGTTTATTTAATATAAAAAGATGCTGCAGTCAGGTGTATGCCTGAGTTTCAATCAGAAATACAATGTACACACCAACAAGCACACACACATACGCAAGTTCAGTATGTCTGGTTTTTGCCACCCAGTTAAGACTCTTTATTTGAGACAAACGTGCAGGGAATACATAAGACTCTCCAGTCATGTGCCTGACCTTCACACTTCGGCACAGTCTTCACATGAAGCATATTTGTGCCCTCCTAGCAAACACACAAGATTGTGACAGCGTTGTCTACTTTCTTACGACATTGCTACAGCGTTGTCAAAAGGTGCTGCTGTTTATGTTGTCTGCTCAAAGGTTGTCACAACGTCATTGTTGAATAACTTTGCCATATGGTATTATGACCATCTGTTGGCAACTTCCCAAAAGTCCACAGACGTCCATGCCTCACGTATTTTTCCAAAAAAAAAAAATCTTTGGCTGGTTTGACATGCTATATTTATCTTCCAGGTACACATACTATTTTATAACCTTATAGTGCAATTCAACACTTTCTGTATCACCAAACAAATATAATATCAGTTAGCTGGACCTTCCTCTGAAGTACCAGCCACTGTATATTCTTTACTCTAGTGTCTCTTGGACTGCTTGGATCTCACTATTTGAACAAAATGTAATCTTGGGACCATGTCTCAGGTACTAAATTCACTCTTCCTATAGAAATTTTCCTATGGACATTCCCCTAATAAAATAAAATAATCGAGCCCAAATAAACTAAATAGCAAATTACTTTCTTATTTCTGGTATAAGGCAGACACCACAATACTGTCACAAATTTTCACAACAAACCCGTGTTTGCTTCAGTTAAAACAGTTTTGTATTTAACAAGTGTTAGGGGTCGGCCTTTTTCCTTTTCCGCCACCAGAGGGAGCCGGCCCGACTCAGTTGCCCCTGGGCTCCTTGGGAGTTGTAGTCCTGCGTTGACACTGAGGACTACAACTCCCAAGGAGCCCATGGCCAATCAGGTTTGACAGGGAACACTTGGCCGAGTCTCTCTATTTAAGAAGAGATTCAGCCAGGGCTCCCCGTCACACCCTTAGATTTTCTGTGCTCTCTTGCACGAGGTAACAGGTCAGGGACACTGGTAATTGTGAACCTTATAGAGGATCGTTGGGTACAGTCCCTAAGGACTGGAAGTATTACAATTATTCAGGGAAAGCTTAGGCATTTGGTGTCGCCACACTTTTTCGTCAGCCTCTAGGCCATTGACCACAGCCTCTAAGCTGTTCCTCTCCTTTCTCATCTCTTACTTTCTGACTCTCTGCCACACCGTCTTCCGGGCTTCTAGGTGATTCGTCCAATGCTGGGTTGAACCACACCCCTGTTATTCATTCATTTCACTGTCATTTCACTGCATCTTGTACTGTGTATGACTATGCATGTAACAAATAAAACTTTGAATCTTCATTGGCCTCTAAGCCAACTGCCTCCACCATTGGCGGGTGAACCTTCCAGCTGCCTTGTCATGCTTTGGTGTTGCTATGTGTACACACACACTCACAGGTAAGGGAAACAGAAGAGAAATGGAAACCAAGGGAAATAGAAATAAAGAATAAAAAATAAAGAATTACATTAAGAAACAAGACTCCTCCCTCACTCCACCAGAAGGAAGGGAGCATTTTTTATGAAAGAAAATCAATAAGGTGGAAGAGGAAAAAGAAGGGTAAAGATTAAAAGGAAAGAAAGAAAAGAAAAAAAACCCAAAAGTAAATTAGTGATATTAATCACATATTAGAAAGTGTAAACCAAAACCAAAAATGTTCATAAGTGGCGCTTATAAACTTATAAGCTATGGCCGTGCATGACAGCCTGTTTTGTGATTGTGTTACTCCTAATTTGTCTCCTTTTGTTCAACGCAGCCTAAGAGCAGTGCTTTTGTTTGTTCTTCTCCCTCTACTTTATTTTAAGTTCAGCCAAACTAGTGAATGCCTGGCCTGTTATCATTGTGGGTTTGTGCGCAGGGTAGCCACATAGACGACCGTGGTTTAAATGATGCTTGCCTTTTGTTTTCCACACAGCGTCAAGCATATTTCTTTTTTGTCTATAATTTAACTACTTGGTGTTTTGTGACGCCGATATCCACTCCTTTATTGGCAAGCTTCCTCGCCAGCTCTTC
Source organism: Duopalatinus emarginatus (assembly GCA_028565595.1). NCBI lineage: Eukaryota > Metazoa > Chordata > Actinopteri > Siluriformes > Pimelodidae > Duopalatinus > Duopalatinus emarginatus. The sequence continues at coordinate 23,792,074 of JAOVVF010000008.1, read as the reverse complement.
TGTAGCACAGCAAGCTAATGTTCTGGGAAGCCATACGGTTCAGCCAAGTTTGAGAGCCACTACTCTGGAATTCCCCCAGACAGCGAGGGATTTCGAGCGCCATTCTCTGTATTTTTTTCTGTGCATTCAAGTACCCCCTACACTCTCACAGCTGGCCGTGCTAGCCCCTTCCACTGGATAGTGTGCCATGAATGAGTCCACCCCACTGGTGAATCATAACAACAAGAGCAAGTTTTAGATGGCATGGCAGCATGGTGGCACTACACAGTTCTAGAGGTCTGAGGTTAATGGTTTGCTGATCACTCTGCGGGTATTCCTGCCTTGCGCCAAATGATTCTGGGTTGGTTCTGGTCAAACCATGGCCCTGATCAATAAAGCAGATAAGCAAATGACTGACTGACTGAAGTTCTAGATGTTTGGATATTTTTTTATTTAAGCTCCACAGTATAGCATTTATAGAGATTCTAATATGTGAGAGAGATTTTTAAAGTCCAAATGTTTTCTCCTTCTGAAACGTCTCATTTGAATTCATGCGAGTCCAGAGATTGTGCTGATCCCAGTCATTTTGCATTTATTACATTTCCATTTATTCATTTCCTTTTAAATGAAAATGACTGTTATCCAAAGTCGTTTACAAGACAGACAGAATCTAATCTAAACTCATTTTGAATGCTTGCGTGTTTTGAATAGTTTGCTTGTTGTTTGGATATATGACATAGACAAAACTATTTTCCTTCTACAATTCCTTCTTTTAAATGTTTTTCCGGTTCACTCTCAAAAGAACAACTTGATAATTTCTGTGGTAAAGTGTATGAAAATAATCCACTTCAGTATGGTAACAGTAAGTTTAGTCCATTGTGTGTAATTCCTTACTTAACAAACACATTAATTACGTAGATAGGCCCATAAACCACCAGTATTTTCCAGATGCATGTGCTATACTCAGTGTACAATACAAAAAGCATGCACTGTGGCTTCCATGTAATTGTTTGGCCTTGGTCTAAATCAACACAGGCCAAGCAATTTATTCTCATCCTCAGTGTCCCCATATTGTCAAGCTCACTTTGAGGTGGGATATATCAGAGGCTGTGCCGTTGTTAATGAGCAAACTCGAGCATAAATGTTTTCCTCTAAACCTCATTAACCTGCTGAGGGGTAAGAGGACACTGAAAGAGGACACTGGTATCTATCCTCGCTTGTCGATCGATCTCAAATGTTGGCCTTCGATGCTTTAAAAAAAATAAATAAACTTTGTGGTTGTACACAAAGTAAGGATACAGGCATCTCCTTTGTCTGTAGAGATTGTTACAAACACATATGTATATTTATATGTATATAACATTTACCAACGCTCCAGATCTCTATAGCTTTGTTTGAGGAGGTTAGAAAAGAGCCATCAAATCAGAAACTCACCACCTGCGACCCAGGTGAATTATTGCAGATCTTGCAGCGTTGCATTCTTTTCTAAACACTAAGGTCCCAGAAAACCTGGTACAGACTGTAAAAACTTGTACATGCTGGTGGTGGCTCCATAATGGTATAGGGAACCCTGGTACATGAAAGTAAAAGAGAACTATTTGCCTACTGTGCTTGCAGACAAAGGAATGTGACCTCTGCATTTAACCCATCCGTGCAGTGAAACACACACCAGTGAACACTAGGGGGCAGTGAACATACTTGCCTGGAGCAGGGGCAGTCAAACTAGTTACTGACTGGATAAATACTAAGAAACTGAATGCATCTTTTATCTTTTATGAGTTATTATTTAGCTGTTTGGCTGGGAAACGTGTTTCAGGTGTTAGTACTCTGGGGAGATGGAGAACAAAGAATGTTGATACAGAGCCAAGCTGACACAGTTCTTTTCAATGTGAGGAGTCGTGATGTGAAAGGAAGTTGAAGTTTTATGACTATAAGCTTCTTATAGAGCCATAATGTTCAGGTATCATGTGTCTGAATATGAGATGCAGCTCGACCTGATGGGATACCAGATGCCTGAAACCCAGGCTGAGATGGTTAAATCAGTAGACAGAAGCGATGGAATTACTGATGCAATTATATACTGAATGCCTGAAAATGGTTGGTGTAGTACAGTGGTCTCCCATGTGAGAGATCTTAGTTCGATTCCCAGTCTGGGCAGCCAGTCTGTGCTACACCAATAAGGATCCATGGGCAAGACCCCCAACACTACGTTGACCTACCTGTAATACTAGTAACCTTGTAAGTCGCTCTGGATAAAAGCGTCTGCCAAATGCCATAAATGTAAATGTATATAAAAAACTGGTACAGATGAGCCTATACAAAATACATAGCAACACCACCTATGCATGTCATTGGCTGCATCAGCTAGTGTGTATATAAAGTAATAGACACCCATGGAAGCTTCTATAGTTGCTTTTACATGTCTGCAAACGTCCTGATAGGTGAACCCTGCATGTTTCTCTTTTCTGATGAGTTACAGCCGTTCATGTCCTGTATTAATTCTGAGGGGTTTGGCCTCTTCCAACAGGACAATGCACCACCAGTTATGGTTAGAGGAAGACTTATCTGGGGTATAAAGTATTAGGCATTTTCTGGCACTTCAGTGTAATCTGGCAGATCTGGCAGTTTGACCAGTTTTGCATGTGTGTAGAGCAAGTCAAAATTTTTATCCAGAAGGTCTGAGTGAAAATAATTGGCCTCGCTGTGTAATGGCCTAAATGTTGATTTGAAATTATTGTGTCATAACATGACATCTTCCTGTCTGACTGATTGAACTGACTGATAATAAACATGGGATATGTATACAAATATAATACATGAACACAATTTCTGTGGTGGACCTTTGTTCTTCATTTGATACAGTAGCTCACAGGACTTACCGTGGTACAGCAACAGGTCATCTACATAGGGAAGTAACCCATGTCTGTGCTTCTCATATGATTTCCTCGGGTTGTTGTTATTCCTGGAGCAACTACCATGATGGCGATCCTATATAATCAATGCTATTCATCCAATCAGCTTTAAAGGCTCTCTTTAACATTATTTCAAGCGTGACAAGAGACTCGGGAAGCCGTTGGTGAGGATATCGTTTCATGGCAGGTAAGCGGATGTGTTTTTTCTGTTGTGCAACCGTATTTCTTTATGAACTAATATAGCACGTAGACTCAACCTCCACGAGGAACGCAATCCGCCACACGTATCTTCGCTGGTTCTTTTTCATGGTTGCACTTGAAATTACATCATAGAGAGATGCTAAATCTGACTAGACAAAATCTGTGTCTGTCCTGGATAGAGTTAAAAACTGTAGTCCCAGGAACAAGACCAACCCGAAGAAATCAAATCTCACGCTTCTTGCTGAGTCTAAAAAGGCTCAATTGTTGGTCCACTTCTGTTTATAATTGACATGTTAATATGGACCCTTTTTCAGTTATTTATAACCATGCTCTTAATTATTAACATCTAGGTTTTAGTTCAAAATCTAATCCAAAGTATATTGTATTTACATGCCAGATCTTTTCAATCGATACAACATTTTTCTGTCAACATGAATGGAATGAAGGAATGAAGAGAACCTTTAGACACATTTTGCACATGGACTAAGCAGCCAAAGTTATTCATTTAGCCTGTCTTGCACTAATAAGAAAGGAAAAGAGATGGAAAAAAATCCATTTCGCTTCACCTTCGGCAATCAGTCGGTTTTCAATTAAAGTGGAGGGCTATTCATTTCCAGCTATGAAAGAGTCTGACACCTCTATGAGCTGCGCTGATTGTGAGGGCAGCGTCTGTGCCATCACACACTGATATTATGGCTCCAAATAATAAGGCAAAGGAAGCAGAGTAAAAAATCGCCAGCACTGACATTTCTGAAATTGAATGAGTTTAAATAGTTATGTGAAGAACACTTATTTTATTACCTTTGAGACGCCTGTATTATCACCTTACATTAACATAGATATTACATTTTTAATCATAACAAGGACTTTTCAGTTAAAAATGGAGGCTTGACTCTATGGCTACTGTAACTGGAATGACATACACACATGCACATACAGACAAAAGACAGTCTATCTGAAGTGTCTTGCTGCCTAGTTTCTGCAAGTTTTCATGCTCATAACTAATACATCAGTGCCAGAATCCAGGCATGGAAAGATCTTGTCTCGTCTCAGCTGTAATTAAGCCATGTGCATTTCCATGCTGCTCTTCTGAAGTTGAAAGGTCTTGAAAGGAAACAAAATGAAAGAATTATGTAGAGTTAAAGGACAACTGTCATAGCTGATCAGGGTCATGCTGCTATTTTGCACATGCTGTAAATTCAGAAGCACCAGCAGAAGGCTTTTCTGGAAGGTTCTCTGCTTTCTGACCTCTACTGTGTTCTATAATAAAGACAAAGTCAGTAAAATTCTCCTCACACTCTCCTCACAGCTTTAATAAAATATCTGCTCTGAGGAGAAACTCTTGTCTTTGTAGTGCCCTGGAGAAATTTTGCCATATGGCCGCTGGTCAGGATGCATGACTTGATCTCCTGATAAGAACTCTTGAGAGGTAATGGGTCAGCGATTAAGGCTTTGGACTATACTGATCTTAAATTTGCCCCAGCATTGTTAGGTTTTTGAGCAATCTGCTCTAGCTTCAACTCATTTGTAGCTTGTCTTGCTTGTAAGGCTCTATGTAGACAGAATCAATGTCCAGGGCAGCCATGGGCTTGTGCTTAAGGAACCTCCCTTTTAACCACTAGGTCGATGGTTCGAGCCAAGCAACTGACAAGACTGAAATGCCCTTGAGGAAGGCTTGCCCTTTTGCTCCCCAGACACTGTGGATAGGGTCACCCACCACTCCAGGCTCAAGTGTGTTGACTGCCCCCCTAGTGTGTGTGTTCAATAGTAGGGGCGTGTTTTACTACATAAATAGGTTAAATCTGGAGGTTAGATTTCTATGTGTGTACAAGTACATTGGTCAATGAGTGGTTTGTCACTTCACTGCACATAAGAAACCTGTTCACACTGTATGATTGTAGCTATGTGGTTAAGATGTTGGACTACAGACAGTCATGAGTTCAAATCTTAACACTGCCAAGCAGTAATTACTGTTCTTTAACCTCAACTACTAAGTTGTATAAATGATACAGATGTAGGTCACTCACATAAGATGCGAAAAATATAAAAGCCAATGATGTCTCTAGTTATCCAGTCAGCAACAGGTGAAGTGACAGACAACACATTTTCTCTTTGTGCCACATACGTCCCTGAATAAACAACCTAAAAGCAACAAGAGTCAGAAAGGCCCCTGGAGAGGTGATTAGTAAGAAGTTCTATAGAGACGCGAACTCAAAAATGTGGACCCATCCTCTTCAGGCTGACCTCAGATTCTAGGATTATACATATACTAGCATACTAGAGTGTGATTGATTTTAAGTCCTAGTATGAGCGAAGGACAGGGTTTTTGATTTCAGCAGCAGCTCTTAGACAATCTTGATATCCAGATAAGATCATCCACTAGAAGTCACAAGTGCAGAAATCTCCAAACAGCAGAAATATCACCTCCAGAGGGTAAGAATCACCACAGCAGTAGGTTCTTTTCAGGAGCAGGCAAAGGCAACCACATTGATCATTGCAAATATGCTGATTGTGCTAGGCATTGTTTAGTGTATATCAAATCGTTATATTTCTCAGATTGACTTTCAGCAATTCTTCATGACCTCCAACAGCTTGGCAGACGTTATTTTCTCTCCCCGACTGAGACTCGCACCTGATTTACACTAAAAATTCACACATGATTGAACGCAATTCAACAAATTGTCAGTGACAGAAAAACACTAATGGCATTGTGACCATTAGCATAGCATGTCACCATGGCGGAACAGGAGATCTGTCATCCCGTCGTTTTGGCATTGAAGTAGCGTTTGGGAGTATTAGCTGAGGCTGTGAGTGTGAATGAGTTCTCGGGCTTTGGAGGGGATTGGAGTGTCAAACTGTGCCTCTGTGAGTTTCAAAATAGAGTGCTCACATTGATTACCTGTGATGAAGATAAGCTGAGGCACTACAGGTGATTACAATATTATTTTTTAAAAGAAGTTTATTGATTTATGTTTCCAGCCTACTTCTCTGAGTCTTCTGGTGATTGGCATATGAGTCCTGGACTGTTAATGGATTTTAATAGACAATTTGTTTATTTCGACATGTGCTCCAATCTCCATTTGATCATGCTAATGTTTTAGGCTTTTAACCAAAGTGACTTATAAATGAGGTAAAATGTCGGCCAATTATAGTTCTGAACAGCTGAAGGTCAAGGACTTTGCTTGGAGGCCCAATGGAGAAATAAGTATATATTCATTCTATTACCATCTGAAAGAGGATTGTGACTCTGACAGAGAAATAACACTGGGTAATAGCTTCTGTATAACTTGTGGGAATTAAGCAGTCATCTGTGCGGCAACATAAAATTAATTATTTGGAATGGCCTGCAGTATACTTCCAGCTAAGTCAGAAATCTGGCAGAGAAACGATTAAATACTCTTATCCATTAATAATAATAATAATAATAATAATAATAATAATAATAATAGCAACAGAATTCTTTAGAGAGCAGGCAAGATTATTAAGATTTTCTTTGGAGCAGGCAGGATGAGTCAGACTACCTTCAGGTGTGGCAAAGATTGTGAAGAATGTGCAAGGCTGATCAAAATTCCATCAGGAATGTGTGGGATTGATCAGAATTCTATCAGGAGTGGTTCGGGTTCAATGGAATTCCTTTGGGAGTCTGACCAATTGGTCAAAATTCCTTTGGGAGTGTGCAGGAAAGGAATTCCCTTGGAAGGAAACCTTTAGAAAGAAAATTAAATATTAATTTAAAAATGGAATTAAACCCTATGCTACTTTAGAGAAACATTCTCATTTCTATAAAGTTTAATGGAAGAGAAACTTTTTGCAAAGAAACTGACATGCACTTCTGAAATAAGCACAACTAAAGGCAGGGAAATTTAATTTTAAGCTTTTTATAGCTTAAATGATTCAGAGTGCACAGAACCTGTTGTTACTGGCAGTAACCTCTCTGAGAACCAAAACCTTACCAGCTGCTTCCATCTGCTCCCTGGCCCTCAGAGACTCCTGATCTCCAGCTACTCTGACTCTCAGGGATTATAATGGATGACTTCTAACATGCATAAGTAGAGCAGAATCTTTCAACGACAAAACATGGATAGATAAATGACCTGGCATGGCATGGTTTGGTGCGGAGATTCAACATGCTCTATAAAGTGATAAAGTGACTTGATGGCAAATTACATATTTATATTTATGTAAGTCATTTATCATTATCTTTAAGACCATGCATGTCTTCGTAGTTCATTTCCCATTTACCACTCGTACTGTTTCCATTTTACTCCTCAGTTGTTTGTAAAATGCCAATGATTTTATTAGCGTTGCTCTATAGCTAGTTTATTGCTCTTTATATATTATGTGGTGGTTTATATGGTTGCTCACCTTCAAAAACTAAAAAGTAAAAAGGGGTGAAAGCATGTTTAGAAGAAGAACTAAAAGGAACTGGGTCTACATCATTGGTAACTAATATTAGCCCTGTTTTTGGGCCTCTCTGAAAAAACAAAAACAAACAGTAGCTACACTGCAAAACAGAAATCTATTTTTAATAAATCTTGTTTTTTTATTCCAAGAATTTTTATGCAAGATAAATAATTTAGTTTTTAGAAACTTTTTCTTATTTTAAGAAATCTTAAGATAAATTTACTCAATTTTTTTTGTAGTGAACAGGCTAAAGAACCAACATCAGCCTTTGTTCTGGTGATTCTTGGCCATTAGAAGAACTGAAAAGATTAAAAAATACGATTTAAGCCTGAAAAAAAAAACATCTTGTGTTTTGTGCCATTTATGTAAAAAAAGAACATCAACTGCAGCCTAGAAACCTAGAACTAAAAAACTAGACTCAGCAGGGCCTACAGCCTCAGAACTTAGATCATCCCTGTTGTTGTGCCATCTCTGGGGTAGGAACTAAGATGAGCAGTAGCTATGGGTTAGGAAAGAAAACCAACCTGTTTTGGGGTCATGTTCGGAACCAGAACTAAAAAGAAAGGGGTTTGTGGGGTGGTGGGTCTGAAGAACCAGGTGCTGTGAAGTTATATTGTCTCACTTATATCCTAGGAACGCTGAGGAGATCAGACCCTGGTGATCAAACCCTGTGGGTAGCTCTGGATTGTGGACTTTTTCTATAATAAAAAGAGATATTCAATTCAATTAGATTTAGAAGTTTTATTTGTCACGTACATAGTCATACACAGTACAACCTGCAGTAAAATGCTACTGAGTGTCTTCCACAGAATATAAGGTAAGTAAAAAATAGGTGAAAGAAATACAGTGGAATAAAATAGAATGGAATAATAATGGAATATAATAAAATTTATATATATATTCAAAAGGTTAAAGATATATATATACCCTGTGTATACATGTGCAGTATGTATAGGTAATAGACATGGCATAGCATGTCTGCTTGTGTCTTCTTACAGCCAACATGACGTCATTTCTGTGTTATTTATTTCTGTTTGATATTTTTATTCTTTATGGCTCTCATCAAATGTACAATAATGAATTCGTATGCCTCAGCCTTACTGTCAATTTGCAAGGAGTCCTTTTCTGATATTTCTCCACATTTATTTCTCAAATGAAATCCAGATCATTTGTGTTTTTTATGTATCTTTGAAAATTTTCTATGACAAAGCCTTCCGTTCATGGTTTATGCTCAACAGTCTACTAATCAACAATGATGCACTTTTCTCCATTCTCGTCTACTGTGTTTTCCAACAATGAGAGTATGATTTTTATTCATTTATATTTTGAACCAGAGTGACCATTTAGTATAAAAGTACTTATAACACTTATGGTGTAATCACCCTGGAGTCAGATGGTGTTCTAACAACCATGAATCTAAGGATGTTGTAATTGAACTGTAAATAATGCGAGCTTGATTGTGGCCTATGATTCTCTGCCAGAGTGAGACAGTGAGGTAATTCGGGTGATGGTGGAAAGAAAGTGGTGCAACATCTACAGAAATAAATGTCAGAGTCAAGGAGTATCCATGAAAACAACAGCCAATAGTTGAGTCCAGAGCTAAACATAATTACAAAATTTAAGTGGTTTATAGTAACATTTAAACATGACGATCAACAACTTGCTTTTTGTTTGACTTAAGGTAGCCAAATTACAATTTCTTAGCCAAGGAATTTCTCATTATTCCACTGTTCTCATTCCTCAGAGCATGATGGCTAATGAATCATGTGTGATTAAGCAGGGAATTCTCATCTGTACAGAGAAATCACTCATCTGTTTAGTGAAGGGTGACTTCAGGGCTGGGATTCCTGCCAAATAAGCGTGGCCCCTCAGAAGACCTTGATGAGCTGGTGCAAAGTTAAAGTTAATTAATGCTGTTTATTCCTGTAGATAGGGTGTGTTGAAGTACAAAAAGGCTTGTTTGTCCACATATGTTGCAGTGCATCACCTTGGGATAGATGCCAAGACAAATTCTTTAACACGTTCCATTTGTTTCTTTCCCCTGGAACCATAAAGTAGGGGGCATCCTGCTGAGATAACCTTGACATGAAAATTCCCAGTTACACAATTACATTTCGAGAGGAATGAGCCTCTGAATAGGGTTCTGGGAATTCCAAATAAGGTTCAAGATTCTAAAAGAGGTTCTGCTTAAAATGTGAAATGAAAATCCTGAATTCCGAAATGTTTGCTGCAAGGTTCTTACAACCCACAGGACAAACTGTGGAATCTTTTAGAGTGGTGTGAATAACTTTTTACCTAATCTGGTCCAGTTTGATGCTCCATTCTTCTACAACTTGAAGCTGAGCTGGTTTTCCACTCTTCTTAAATTTTTATGGTATAAATGTGAATTTTTTTTGATCAGTCTGTAATGATGAATTGTAATGATCAGCTACAATCACTACTGCAAATTCCACATCTAAAGATAACAGGTCCTTTAAAAATAATGCCACTTGCTGGGGCAATGCTGTTGTAATAGGTTAGAAACCCGACATAAGGTTGTTGGGGCCTTAACTGTTTGCTCAACCCAACCGCTGAGGGGTTTAGTGAACTACAAGTGATTGGTCACTCAAATGAGGATGGGTTCCCTTATGAGTCTGGTTCCTCTGAAGGTTTCTTCCTTTTGTCATCTCAGGGAGTTTTTCCTTGCCACTTTCACCACCGGCTTCTCATCAGGGATAAAATTTCTAAAAATTCTCAAAATGTATATTTGACCCTTTTTATTATTTCAGTAAAGCTGCTTTGGGACAATGTCCATTGTTAAAAGTGCTATATAAATAAAATAGAATTCAACTGAATTGAATTGGTCCAAAGCCCAGGCAATGATAGGGTTGGCTCAGGAAGGATGTATCAGAATTACTTGAGTAGTGTGCAGAATTTGTCAGAATAACTTTGATAGTCTGATGAGTTGGTCAGGATACCTTTGGGCACCCGAGGTGTTGCTCAGAATTCCTTCGGAAGAGTGCAGATTTGGTCAGGAAAATTTTGGGCATCTGAGGAATTGGTTAGAATTATTTTAGAAGTCTGCAGTATTTGTCTGAATTCCACTGGGTATCTAAAGAATCTATTCCAGATCAAAATGTGGACTTGATCCACTGTTATAAACCAAAGAGTAGGAGCAGGTAAGGAATAATAAATCAGGTTGCTTTATTGTTCCTCTGAGATAGGGCTTAAAGGTTCGGTGTCTGGTATAAACATCATCTCTAAAATGTTCTTACTTATTTCCTAGGAAGACTTTTTTCATGTCTTACAGGATTGTCTTCTTTCCAATGAGCCAGAAATTGAAACAGAAACATTCAGACTGCCTTGTAGAAAAGCTCTCCTTCTGTAATCTTTCTTTACAGATCAAATATGTTTAATATTAAAATGGCCTCTCCATGTTATAACTGCAACACTTTGTCCATTCAAAAATTTATGACTTGCCTGTAGAGACATGAATCAGGGTCAAAAAACATTGAGCACCGAGTCAAAAACCGGGGTATAACACCAAACAACACTTGGTATTGACAACATGGCGTCCAATACAGAAACAAATTGAAATGCAAGGCTGGGCGGGAAATGAAATTTAGGGCACTGAGAATAGGTGTAGTGCAAAATACTGGCCATGGCCATCTTGGCTGGCTGCCATGAATTCTGGGAGATGAAGTCCTGGCTGGTGCATAGCAAGCGCTCATATCTCATATAAACTAACTAGCCGTTTAGCTAATAGTAACTGAAAGTTATGACTTTTTCTCGCTAAAAGATTCTTTACTGCTGTATTGTACACTGTGGTAAACAACACATTCTTAGACTAGCACTCAGTAGGGGACACTAAAGAGGAAATGATGCACATTAAAGTAGGGTTGTCTAATTCTACATAAGCTAATCACACCTGTCTTGAGTAGTTAAGTAAAAGAGAATTAGTAATGACACTGATGTGTGTTAGTGTTGTACTTGCTTGATTTTATAAAACATTACCCAACATTTTATGTTTTATAAAATACAGAAGAAGCACAGGTTAAAAGTCAAGTAGTCAAGTAGTTTTATTGTCATTTTAACCATATACAGTATTGTACAGTACACAGTGAAACAAAACAACGTTCCTCCAGGACCGAGGTGCTACACAGAACAATAAACTATACAATGGAACGCAAAGTGCATGTGTGCAGTAGCATGTGCAATGACACAAGACGATGTACAATAAATACACAAGATATTAACACTAAATATAGGAAGGTGGCAGTGCAGATAGTCCACTGGTAGAGAGAGCAGTAAGGTGCAGTTATATGTCTATTGTCCATTTAAACATTGTGTTTAGCAGCAGTTTTGTCTATTTGGTATAAATGTAAACATAAGCAGTAGTAGAATACATAAGACTGCACAAGAATTCAATCATTCTTTTGATTAGTTCTATTATTAGATTATAATGTAAGTAACTAATGTAACTATGTAACTAATATCACTATACCAAAATATAGGTACTTAATAATATGTTGAGATTTTTAAAAAATGAGCTACTGACATTGTTACAGACCGAGTACACCCCATCATGGCAATGCTTCCCTAAATTCCCTAAAAATGACAATTCTCCCTGTCCGACTGCAAACCTGTTCAGGAATGATGTGAGGAACATGAGTAACATTTCAATGTGTTGCCTCCAAATTCCCTAGATCTCAACTGAGCATTTGTGGAATGTGATGGACAAAAAAGTCTGATCCATTAAGGCTCTACCTCACTTGACCACTTTGATGAATCAAAGGTGTTTTGGTGACACGAGCAATAGACATTTTTAATGTTATATCTGATCGGTGGATGTTGCTATAGAGAAATAGTGAATCATTGTGATTGCTTTGCTACGTGATTTCTGTTATTTCACAGCAACTCGTCAACAGCTACAACTGTTACGAAATAAAATCAATTTAATTGATTCAAATTCGTTAGTATTGTCTTGTAAAGCATCATTCCGTCACCAAACTTTCCAGGTTTTCAAACTTCAGTTGCTTCTATAAGGAATAAGAAATTAAAAGTAAGATTAGATTGATGATTAAATTCTTACATAACATTTTTGTGTTTAAATTCATTGTTGACTGTATTGTTTACTTTGCCACCCAAAAAATGTGGGGCATATATTATTCCAAGCTACAGGCATCTACATATAAGTTTTTGATCAAATAAAATTATATATATTGCACTATTAAGTTTCCTGTTATCTGTTCATGTTTGATTTTGCACCACACTGACATTTAATAACATACAAATTGCTGGAAAGTTTTTCAGGATATTTTTTTACAATTTAAAAACTATTCGTATTTGTAGAAAAATGGTTTTAAAAACCTAAAATGTTATATTATATATTATATAGATACATTAGAATGAACTGAAAATGTATTTAAACTAAATAGTTTTTGTAGAATAAAGTGATAAATGAGACATTGTCAGTTGTCATTGACCCATAAACCTTTTGTATAGGAAACAATAAGTGCATTAATATAAAACCTATAATTATTGTAGGCCTGCTAATAGAAACATAAATCACTAACTTCTGACCAATCAGAATCCAGCATTCGTCAGCGCCGTTATATTTCATATACTCACATTTTATTGAGCTCCTTTGGGTATTACAATACCTATGAACATTTGCTCACTTAAAGAGGTAAAGTGGGAACTTACCAGTACTTATATGTTAACCTTGTTAATTAACCTAACGATCTGCTAATTAAAGATAATGGTCTCTAAATTAAGCTATTGATCTATAGCTATTCGTTTTTGCAGCCCTGCAGGGAAGACGGTTGTGCGGCTTTGCTGGTCTTTTTCTCATCACCTCGATATACCCAGTTGTCTTATTGTAGACAACAAGTTGCCTGTTAACTTGATTAATATGTTATTTACATAATTAACACAATGAACACACGAATATAGATATTGTTAAGATTTGTAATAACCTCAGCATATAATGTGTTCATAAGACATTAATAGATAATAGTTCATCATTTATTAACATTTAAAACCTAGTAAGAATGGAACAGGTATATTTTATTCCATTTCATTTCTATAACCTTTCCCAAAACCTTTATTAAAATAATACTAAGGATGATTATGGAGATCGTATTAGCTGCATATACAGTTAGGAGGATTATCAATGACCGAGTCTAATGATGCAATAAATTCACTCCATTTAATCACGTTTCAGTATGTATTGGGGAAATTCTTATATTTTATTATAGACCTGAGAATTTATCAGTGCAATCAAATTATTAACAACACCACAATATACTTATTGCTACTTAAAGGCATAAACATGTTTTAGTCTTAAATAAAACAATATAACATCATTGAATAATTACAAATAAATACTTCAGGTATTATTTATTACATTATATTATTTATTATAAGTCATTATTTTGTGATTAGTACATATAATTTCCCTTTTATTTTCTTTGACAATTTAGTCATGACCAAATCCCACCCACTTGGCATCATGACAGCTGCCAGCCAGGGTGGACTTGGGCTATGACATGTTTCTTCAGCGGCACATGAAGCCAGCTGACTACATCATTTTTTTAAACTGCTGATCATGCAACACCAGGGGGTGGAGTAACAAGCCCAGAAGAAGACGCTATCTGCCAACTTCTGTATGTACGATCTCAGAGACACCCATGATTAGCCAGTGTCACTTATGATTATGATTATATTAGTTGTGGTATTTTATAGTAATGTTTATATAGAAGCATATTTCTTACCATGTCCTTATACATATTTTGTGCCTTTAAAAGGACTAAAGGACATTTAATGCAGCACTGCTGAATTCTGATTAGTCAGTAGGTGCTAATTAATGTTTTATTGCAGCTGCAAATCTGAGGCTATTAATGTATTTGTTCATATGGCAGACTGTCTATATAAACAGATATACATTAAAGTGATAGAAAAACAGGTACAGACGAGCCAATGGCAAATATATACAGGTGAACACGGTGTGTGTCTCCTTTCTGACACCAGTTCATGTCCTGCATCTACAACAAACATCTACAACAGAATTGTGGAGCGGTCTGCATGAACTATGGTGCTCATTGCCTACGGAATATTTTTCCACAAGCTAATTGAGTCCATGCCTCGTGGGGGACCTACCAAGAACTAGACTGCTGTACCGGTTTTCTTGGCACTTCATTATATAAAGGTGTTGGTCAGGTTATCTATCGTGTACATTATGGAAGTCTACAGTGTCAGCTTTTTTAAAAATGAGTGAGAAAACTTTTCCAAAGTCATGTCCAAAGTCACCAGTTTATAACGTGTTGGATGTTGTCTGTAACATTACAAGTTGTGAGTATAGCTGCTATAACATAAGTGAGAAAAGGAACCAGCTTGTTTTAGATGTTTTACAATGTAAATGTAACCGGAAATGGATAAAAATAAAGGTCAATGCTTTATTGAAGCACAAAACAATTTATACAAAATTATAGGAGTGTTTCATTCCTTGCTTAATAAGCAAATCTGTGGTGGTTTGTGACTAATTAATTATTATTAATTAAGTGAACTATTTGCCTACTGTGTTTGCACCCAGAGGAATGTGACCTCCGCATTTTACCCCATCCATGGAGTGAAACACACACACACAACAGTGAACACTAGGGGGCAGTGAACACACTTGTCCGGAGTGGGGGGCAGCCCCAAACCATGGCGCAAGGGTAACAATTGGGGGAGTTAGGTGCCTTGCTCAAGGGCACCTCAGTCGTGTCTTGCCCTGGGCGGGGATCAAACCCGGGACTTTCCGGTCCTGAGACCGGTTCCCTAACCGCTAGGCCATGGCTGCCCCCGTTAGCAGTAATTGATTACTAATAAACCAATAATGGTTCATCATTGACTTATTTTCATCTTAACGCTTTGTAAGTATGTACCAACATTGATATTGATTAATGAATGACGATCATGTGACTAATATATTGTAAATCAATCATCATTATATACATCATCCATACACGTACCTACAGTGCTTTAATAAATCAGTATCGATTCTGACACTGTTGACCTTTTAACACTGCGGTTTTTTTTTTGTTTTTTTTTTTTCAAACCTCGAGTGTCTTATCTGGCCGTGATCAATCATACACATTCAGTCTGTAGATGGTAATTGGTTGCACACTCTCCAGTGAATCAATCATTTCTTGCTGATAGTGTAAAAATCGATGAGGATGGCCTCGGGTGATCGATTCTTTTCAGCAGGTATGCTGTGTTTTTCTCCGAGTTCCTATTTATCGCTAACCAAATGTCACGAACGCTGTCCTCGGGCCATTCTTCTAATCTCATCACGGCTCTGGACTGACACAAGAACCTTTGTATAGACTGTGTTTCACCTCAGGCTGTCGGAAGTCTGCTCATCTCCACGTGAGCCTTTTGGGGCTTTAATCAGGAAAGGTTCAGGCTGTTCTTGGTCCGGATTAGTTGGGGTTTAATATGATCTTTGTTGTTACGGTTTTAGATAGTTACACTCAGAAGACACAGTTACAGGATGTGACCGATTAAGTAATGGCCATAATGGCATATTTTGTGGCCCACATGATGGCAGCAAAGCTCCAGATACCTTGAATCTGTTGTTTCATGCTCGCTCATGGTCTCCATCTATCTCTGCAGTGCAGTACAGAAAAGGGCATTTCCTCTCCCCCCTTGTTTGCCTCGCGGGTTTTACCCAGTTATTTCAGCAAAATGGTGCCACCTTGACACAAGTTCCTCATCAAATATTCTCTTATAGCACAAATCTGGCCGGAAATCTTATGTGCTTTTGTAATGAAATGGGATTACTGCAGTCTACCTTTTGCCCCTTTATGCTTCATACCCTATACCACTGGAGGAAAGATTTACCGATCCAAATGAAACTAATATTAAAGATTCTGTCATCTCAGAATCTGCAAACTTCAGCATCACACACTCAGCTCTTTTATTAGTCAGGTTTATTAATTAGGGAGGTTCTGAAATGAGCTTCCTTTGGCATTCAGCCTGTTAATCTCCAGGGAGGAGGAGAAAGAGGAGAAGAAGGAAGAGCATGAGGAGACATGGCCTGTTTGCCTGTCAGTAATAGTGACTAAGGTGTGGACTTCGTGTCTGTCAGTCCGGTCTAACGGTTTTGGCTTTTGTATCTTCTGGATTAAGAGGAGGCGTGGCCAGTTTGCCTGTTAGTAATAGAGACAGAGATGTGGCCATTTGTGTCAGTTAGTCCAAGTGAAGGAGACGTGGCTTGTGTATCTACTAGACCAGGAGACAATGTGGTCTGTTCGCCTGTCAGTAATAGCGACAGAGGCGTGGCCTTGGTGCCAATCAGTTTGGTTTAGTAGGTGGTTTTTTGGTGTGTTTGTTTAATTGACCAAAAGAAGGCGTGGCCTGTTTGCTTGTCAGTAATAGTGACAAAGGTGTGGCCTTTGTGCCTGTTTGTCCAAGTGAACAAGGTGTGGCTTTTGTATCTACTACATCCAGAGTAGGCGTGGCCTTTTCAGTGTGCATTGAAGTTAGGGATGTAATATTAACTATGCTCATGTATTAACGTACCTAAAGATATATTTCGACCTTCTTTTTTGGAAATTTCAGATTGTTCTGCAGCTTTTAATATTCCGACATTAAGTGCCATTCATTTGCATGTGTTGAGGTTTTGTTTGTTACATAGTTTGTCAAGTTTGCATAATGGAGTGCGTCTGGGCTTGAAGGAACCAGATGCACTACATTTGCCTAAAAAAAATAAAAATACATCAACAACAAAAAGCTGCAAAAACAAAGAAGATAAATGGCCCAGATGTGAAAGAGAAATTCAGAGGTCTGCGTCGGTTTCTACAGAGAAGTCAAATGTCTCAAGTGGAGTCATCGGTGCTGCTAAGTGGTCCCACTGTGAAACGCTCCATTTGTGCCAGACAGTTTTAAATTAAGGGTATTCTTTGTATAAAAAAATAAAATAAAATAAAAATCTATGCATGAAATAAACATCAATGCATTATATTATCCCTGGAAACATGTTAGCCTCCGTCCTAGATCTCTTATCTTTCTTCTCCAAACTTATTTTAGAGTCAAAAACAACTCCATTCATTATTATATTTACTGATTTATTCATATGTTTACTGTCAGTGATGTAAGTCTGTCAGTATTTATACGGGTGAAGGTCCTTGTGTTCAGAATCAGGTTACATACAGGGTCAATTTTCTGAGTGTGGCATTTGTGTAGTTCACACCTTTAACATTGTCAGAAGTTTTTTAATAATGTGAAGAACATCACCTTTAAACCACATAACCAGAGGCTCAGTAAGACAGATGTGGATACAGTTGCAGATGCTGTAATAAATAAAGGTATAAATAAGCAGCCAGGCAAAGTCCAAGACATTTAAATCCCAAGTTGTGGTCATTAAACAGACTCGGATCAGGCAATCAGCAAACATCCTACCAACTGAAGGCCTGAAGTCAAAGTCAAAAACCAGGCTTAAGGTCAAAATCCAAAATAAACACACAGGGAGATAAAGTAGGGCTTAGTGTAGTGTAGTAAGGCTTATAGTAATACCTAGCAAACTGAAAGAGGGAAAAAACAGGGCTGAATTTGGGCAGGGTGAAATAGACCCAGGTGATAACAATGAATGTAACTGAGAACATAAAACAGGTGGAAGAAACACAACTAATACTCAGAGGACTGAGAATGGGTGGGATTCAGAAGCAAAGTGCTGGAAGTGGCCACGTTGGATAGAATTCTGGGAAAAAAAAGTTTGCTGCTGTACTCTATAGTCTTGAGTTGACATAAAAATAAGCCCAAACAAACAAACAAATAAATAAATAAATATCAGAATACTGTAAGAAACTACAGTACACACAGACTCTACCTCCTTTGAACTCAATGGCTCCTCAACATAAAAAAAGGTATAAGCCAGGAAGTCTCCCTAGGTGGAGTTGACCATCTGGCACTTCTTTAACATCTAAACAGAAAAGCAGGAAGAGAAAAGGTAGACAATTTGCTCAACAATCATTACAGATAAAGGGAGTTGGACCAGAAGGTGTGAGACCTGAATTTCCATGGAGTCCACATAGTTAGAGACGGGGCGGCATGATGTCACAGCTGATGTCACACCTCTACCCGCATTACTGTGGGTTCAGACTAGCTTTGCTGAATTCGGGATGCGTCCATGTATTTCGCTACTGCTGTCTTTGTAATAAAGATTGACCATTTTTCACCAAGTTCGAGAGATGTCCTACCTTTTTTCTTACACTACTGACTTAATAATAAGCTTGAATATATATATATATATATATTTTTTTTTTAAGTATGTCCAAGTTATAAACATTAACGCATTTATCACTGCAATCAAAATGGTTTATTTAAAATAGTGTATCCAGCCTATGTGCATAACTTTTTCTGAATTATAAAAATTCTTTAGTTACTCTATATCTGAGATCTGAATACCAATTTAACGCAGAATTCTAGCATTAAATACAGACTAAGTGTGCATAAGTCAACTCTAAATACAACCCATGGTGAATATAGAGCTGTAGATGAGCTGATGATGTTCATCGCTGTGGCTTCCTCACTGAGCAGAGGTGGAGATCATTAGTGCATTAATAGAGCATGCAGGGAAATCAAAGTCTCCTGAGCTCCTTTCACTCCCTCTTACAGTCAGCTACTGTGTCATCTTGTTAGACTCTTCTGTCTTTTTTCCCCACTGGGCCTTGTAATCTTCGTCCTTGGGTAATATTACAAGAGCCTCAAAGAACTATGTTGAGAGGAAAGCATATGGCCTGGTTTTAGCTTCTGTCTTTGGAGCAGAGACATCATTTGTTTGTATGCAGATCATAACAAGCTTGTAGCCACATGACTGACCACACGATTGGTTATTGTTTAGCATGCCCATTTCCAGTGATGATTCTCAATATCCGGTACCTTATCATCCAATCCGGAGACCACCATAAGCAAAGCAGTAGCATGAACCTGGATGACCAGGATGCCAGTCTATTGTAGGGCAGCAGCAACACATTTAGAAAACCAGAAAACCCAGATGAAACTGTGAGAGCATCAAGCCAGAGATCCTGAAGATGTTCTGCCCTTGACATCTAATTGTAGAAAAATGAATTTACTTTTAGGAGATTAAAACCGGAAGCTTTTAAGACACAAACGAAAGAGGGGACACAAGGGACAGGTGAGTATGAAAAGAAAGGTTGAGAATGAAACCAGAAGGACAAAACAAAACACAAGCACATGGTGCTTGTTGCCATGGAAACTGGGATGCGAATTTGGATAAGGATAAGATTATGACACTTTTCTTTACCAAGAAGTGCCAGAAGTCTTGCCGTCCCGTGTCCTTTGCGTGTTCTTGGGGTTGTGTGATTTGACACGTGTCTAGAAGTTCTAAGAGGCATTAACTGAAACCCTACAGCAAGCCAGATAGCAAATTTGATATGGTCCAAATCTGGGCCACACATGCACTTACTCGTGGCCGATATGCCACATGGAATGATGGCACAGAAGACGGCCAGATGCAGATGCCAGAACTCATAGCCATGAAAGGGACACATCTCTGCCGCCTTTAAACTTCTGCTGCCACATGAAGAAAGACGAAGTGAAAGTGAACTATTTGCCTACTTTGCTTGCACACAGAGGAATGCGACCTCCGTATTTAACCCATCCATACAATAAAACACACACACACACAACAGTGAACACTAGGGGGCAGTAAACACATGCCCAGAGCAGGAGGCAGCCCCAAACCACAGCGCCCAGGAAGCAGTTGGGGGAGTTAGGTGCCTTGCTCAAGGGCACCTCAGTCGTGTCTTGCCCTGGGCTGGGATCAAACCTGCGACCTTCTGGTCACAAGACCAGATCCCTAACCCTAGGCAACGGCTGCCCCTCCGCATGTACAACTGGGCAATTGGCCTGCCAGAAGTGGTCCAGATGTAGGCCACTTTTGGTTCACATGCAGTTTGCCAAGCTCTGCAGTGCCATATTATTGCCAGAAGTGAGCCACATCCGTGTGCTATCTAGGGGTTAGCATTAGGGTTAGGCTATCCTCCCAGAAAGTTCTTCTTTACTTTAATCTTCTAATACTGTTGAACTTTGCCCTGAACATTCAATGTGCTTTACAAAAAATAAAAATAAAAAACTTTTGGCCAGATCATTTAGTTCTTTCTGTATGTGTTTCCATGAACGGTCTGAATACCTGACTGTGGAATGCAGCATTTCCAAAGCCAAAGCACTAATAAAGCACCATTTTGGTTTCTGTATAAAACACTTCAGGCTTGTTTGGCCAACAGTTCTTTGTCCCATCCTCTATCCGGTACACATCATCTCAAGGACAGCGCTGAGCTTCCCAGTGCGCTACAGCAACCCATTGAAAATGGTTTTCTTTAGCTGCCCTCTGGGTGATCTGTGTTTATGTGCCAGCCTTTTCTGCCATTGCTTTCACTATTTGTTTTTGCCCGGGCTCTTAATTCTGAAAGTTCTTCCAAGGCACTGGGCATGAGGCCCAGGTTAATTACAAAAGCATGACAGATCATGTGCTTAGCTGGACCTCCATCAATCTTTCTAGTAACACTTTCTCCTGCAGAGGTGGAGTGTTGGTACAGGACGGGGTAACATATCGACACTGAATGGACTATTTGGAAACTACCCATATTGTGCCTCAAGTGGAATCAATTTGGTTTAGATACTCTACAAATAAAGTACATCAGCATGTTCTTTATGCTGTATGTGAAAGGGAGGACTGGTGGAAACAAGGCAGAGGTGAGTACAATCTGGGATAAAGACCAATAATAAGGAAATGGACAAACATATGGTATTCCTGGAATGGATCATCTTGTTGTGTTTTGGCTGTATGTTCAGGCACAGACAGTATTACAGTATGTTTCTATACTCTGAAATGTTGCTTCGGATATGTTATTCAAATTGCAGGCCACGATCTTCATGTCACCACTTCTCCTAGCTCCTGCTTTATGTATGCATTTGCATCTTCATTGTTGAGATTTTGGGTTTGTGTTTGTATTGTGTTTGTAAGTAGGTGTGGGTAGTTTCACTGACAAGTCGGATGCTGCTGAGTTTATCGTGTCCCACCAGCCGTTCTGTGTTAGAGACCCCGCTTCCCATCAGCTACATGTAAGTGGTCTGCAAGTGCCGTAAGTGGCTAGGATAAAACTCAAGCGACTGTGTCCTCTGTTGCCTGATGTAACCTTGTAGAGGGCTGTAAAGTTTCATTTATTTAACAGGATCCCAGATGGTAAGCTGTAGTCTGCAGGTGCAGCAGTGTCCTGCTATGATAATGCAAAATATACCCTGTAGTCTGGTCACCACAACCATTAAATGCCAGCCGCAGCTTCTCGTTAAAGCTCGAAGACATCCTATGAAAAGTCTATACTTCTGATGACAACAAAGCTCAGAAAGTCATCTCAGCACTGGGACCAAACACAACCATGTCAAGCCTTTGGTTCTGCTTCATTGTATAAGTAGGTTATCGCTTCTATAGTAACATGAATTACATTTTTCCAAAATGTGTTTTTTTATATAAAGAGACATTTGTTTAGTATTTGTGAATACTGACCTGATATCTTCAGGTCTGTGGAAGCCTAGCAAACTCTTCTCCAAGTCTTAACATTTGTGTTAAGTGAAATGTTTTTTTTTTTCTTGTATTGTAATAATTAGGGGAACATTAATTCAACCATAATGGAACCTTCCACAAGGTTCTCCATAGGTTCCCACATTACCAATGTTCCATCAAGTACAACATTCAAACAAAAACTAATTTTATATTTACGTAAATATTAAAAATGTTCCTGGCAAATCAAAACATATTCCCATTCCCAAATAATATATTCCCACAAAGTTCAGGGAACCAAACACTGTTAGTTGGGAGGTTATGATTACTTGTCCTGTCATAGTGTAAATTCTGTGTGGTTTTATTGTCACTGCCTTGATCCTGTCTCCACTCCTGTCCTGTCATTGGCTATTTGTCTAATTGTGTTCGCCTGTTCTGTGTTTGGTCTATTTGTATTTTTTTTACAAGTCTTATCCTACATGTTTTTGCAGGCCTTACTCTAAGCCTCAGCTCCTTCTGTCCATATATTTTTCTTTATTTTTGTCTCAATGTTTAATTTAAGCAATAACACATAAGAGGGAGTGTACACCAGTGCCAATATATCATGATATAGCACAACCCTTGAGTGTATTATTGCCATTATACCATTATATCAGTGTTTATTGATAGATTTTAGGATAAAGAGGACGGAAAAATACGATCGGTTTGTTTATGAACATTCCTCCAGGT
>JAOVVF010000008.1:23709974-23732141 GCA_028565595.1 Duopalatinus emarginatus | reverse complement strand
TATAAATATATATATATATATAAATAAAACCAGGCAACCTTGAAACAATGAAGTACACACAGGACATTTCTTTGCATATTTTTACATAATCGTAAGTCACACTTGCCTCAAGTTATGTAATTGTCCAGTCAAGCCATCCTTATATTTATCACTTTACTTTTATTAATACAGATAACCTGTGGCCAATATCACTATATTATTTCCTCCATCTGGTCCTCAGTAAGAAAAGTTATTGGAGGCCAGATGGAGGAGTCCTGGAACAAGCAGAGTCAGTGGAGGAAAGCAAAATCATAGTCATAAACCAGGTGCCAGGGAAAATAAATAAATAAATAAAAAAACAAAAAGATGGAAATGATAATTTATCATGCACCAGGAAATAAAACTAGACCACAAAAAAAAAGCCCTGAACATGCACAAATTCTCAAGGACAGAATCAGAAGTGATTTGTACTTACATAGTGTAGTTACATGTATCTCACAACGCTTAGGTAAGGATTACAGAGGAGAGTAGATAAACTCACACACCAGACTAGTTAATGCTCCTACAGAGACGTAGGATAACCAGCATGTCGAGTTAAATCTATAATAAAGTCCGACAAGCCTAGTCACTGCTCCAGGGTGTGATCCAGACTCGAACTGTAATCAGACAGAAATCTAGACTAGATTTCTAGATTAGACTGTAGATTCTAGATTGTAGATTAATCAGCAGTTCCTGGTTCTGACTTGAATGATTTTGTGTCCACAAACAAATAAAAACAAGTTTATTTCCTTAAAATATTAAAGATTAATTTTCACATGTGAGACTGTCATGCTTTATTTATTTAAATGTCATTTTCCTTGGGTTTTTTTTTTGTTAATAATTGTTTTTCTTACCTGTGATTCCTTCAGACGTTTATTTATTTTCATGCACATTATTTGTGCATGTTTTCTGTGTGATTTTCTCCTCTGGTTTTTTTTTTTTTGCCTGCCTGTCTTTTGTAAATTACTAAACAAAATCTCAAACCTCTTCACAGGCAATCATCTGAATAACCTCACTGACACGAGCCTTGTTATTTATGAAGAGTGCACTGATTAGGAACAGGTGATTGTCATTAGAAATCCAGGGCACTACCACAAGGACTTTGACTGGTCATGTGACTGCATCTGTAGTTCATTGCATTAATTAGGAAAAAGTTTTTTTTTGTCAATTTTTATATTTGCTTCTATATTTTCACATTTATTTCATCTGTTTTTATTCTCATATGTTTCACATGATTTATTTATTTCCACATGTATTTTTAACCAAATGATTCAATTATTTTTTAATGTGATTCTGTCAGATATTATTTCTTTATTTTCATATTTTCTTTGATTGTTTTTAATGAGATGATTCACTTTTTTTAGTTTAGAACTTCTTTTGCACTGTATTAATTTTTTTTTGTTATTTAATTATTTTTGTCTCAAGTTTATTCATTTTCATGCGATTCATTCAGACATCATTCATTTATTTTCATAACTTTTTTTGTTTTCATTTTTTTCACAAATCATTTATCATAACATTTATTTACAATTATTTTTCCCCCAAACGATCATGTTTTTTTTTTCACATCAAATTCTTTCACACATTTTTGTCTGTATTTTCGTGTGATTTTTACACAACCAGTTTGTTACTAAATGTGATTTTTAAATGATTCATTATTTTATTTTTGCATACTTTTTATATATAATAATTTTTTGTGTGGTTTTATAAATTAATTGCTTATTTTTTCCCACATAATTTTATCTGTATCTTTGATATTTCTTCAAGTTCACATATTATTCTTTTTTTTTTCATAACAGATTACTCATAATCATATCAAAAGAAATATAAGAAATCTGCTCAAAGACTGAACGATTTTTTAATAATTTTGTACTGTTAGACTTTCGAACCCTGCACCAGAGATGAATGTCAGAAAGACTTGCCACTGTTTTCTTGGCTGTATTTTGATTCTCCTTTTAACTTTCTTCATCCTTCCTACACGCTGCGTTATGATATTAAAATGCAGCAGCGCAGCGAGGAGTCAGGGAAGCCACCGTGTTTAAAGAGCTTTGTTCTGGAAATGTTGGCATTTTGGAGTTTCATAAGTGAAAATAATTTTTTGTCTACACGTTTAAGACCAACGTCCTTCATCGTCTGTGAAAGCGAATTGATTCAGAAAAGCTGGATGAGGCCACAACAAGTAGAAAGAGTAAAACTCGATCCACGGGGTTCGAAAGTTTGGATGAGCTTCGTTCTTAATTAATTTCCTCACTTCACTGTTGCCATGGCGACCACTGCCAACTCCAACAAAGCTGTCCTTCGCTGTTGAAATGTGTCACCGCTGGAAAACCTTCATTCTGACTCAATTTTGTCCACTTTAAATAATAAAGCAGAAAAATATGTAATATTTGAAATGTTTGTCTGTCAGTAAAGAGAAAAACGTCTTACATAAGAGACACTTTTCAGACAGATAATGGACATAATGAAGGCTGCTGGGTTTTACTGCAGAAATGAGACGCAAGTGGGTCTGCAAGTCTGCAGATGATCTGTGGCAGATTCTCCAAAACACACAACACAACCTACCAACTCATTTCCTTATAAAACTGAACAAAATGTACCTAGCTATGCTTTAGTAAAAGTGAAAGTGAAAGTGAACTATTGTGCTTTCACACAGGGTAATGTAACCTCCATATTTAACCCATTCGTGCAGTGAAACACACACACACACACACACACACACACACAAGAGTGAACACTAGGGGGCAGTGTACACACTTAACCAAAGTGGGGGGCAGCCCCACTCCATGGCGTTCGGGGGAGCAGTTGGGGGGTTCGGTAGGTTCCCGTAAAGTTGCTAGTTACAGCTTCTTATAAAGAGGTTAGCTAACCCATCAGACTCCCATAAAGACTAGCTTGCTTACAAGACTAGTTTAAGTTTTTACCTAGCCCAAAAGACTAGTTCAGTCTCCCATAATATCGTTAAAGCTCGTATAAAGAGTTTTGCTAGTCCACAAGAATGGACAAATCACCTATAGTGAAAGTGAACTATTTGCCTACTGCGTTTGCACACAGAGGAATGTGACCTCCGCATTTAACCCATCCATGCAGTAAAACACATACACCAGTGAACACTAGGGGGCAGTGAACACACTTGCCCCTAGCAGGGGCATTGCCACACCATGGTGCCTGGGGAGCAGTTGGGGGAGTTAGGTGCCTTGCTCAAGGGCACCTCAGTCATGCCTGTGCAGGGATCGAACCCGGGACCTTCCGGTAATGAAACCATTAGGCCACGGTTGCCCCTATAATGTCCCAAGCGAGTCAAAGCCAATAAAGCTCCAATAAAGACTTTAATTAACCCCAAAAAAGTAGATGAAGCTCCCATTCTATCCAGGCTTATATGTTGATCACTCAGACACTAGATTGACTAGCAGTACCTCAAGTAACACAATAATGTATAGTGAGAATTTTACTGAATTAAATGCATAAATACAGACCTGAATGCACACCTGATTCCTAAAAGCAACAAACTACTAACTATCCATGCTACCACCACCAGCAGTCAAACCTATCAGTTGTAACCCAGTAAGACAGTACTAACCCCTTTCTGTACTACTACACTGTTGCACTAGATGGGCTGTGCGATTCTGTCTGGTTAAGTCTTCTGTGATTTCATTATCCTAAACACGTATCACGCTGTTACGTATCTGCTGTTGTGTATTTACACACACGGACAGCTGTGGGGCAGCCGTGGCCTAGTGGTTAGGGAATCGGTCCCAGGTTCGTTCCCTGCTCAGAGCAAGACACGACTGAGGTGCCCTTGAGCAAGGCGCCTAAATTCCCCAGCTGCCGTGGTTTGGGGCTGCCCCCCCCCCTTCCCGCTCCAGGCAAGTGTGTTCACTGCGCCCTAGTGTTCACTGGTGTGTTTGTGTGTTTCACTGCACGGAGGTTACATTCCTCTGTGTGCAAACACAGTAGGCAAATAGTTCATTTTCACTTCACAGACACACGTGGAACACCTGACACTGAAACCAACCCGAGATCAGATCAGGACCCAAACCGGAGCGCCGAGGCATCTGTGACACCGCTGTCCTTTTCATTCCTTTCATTTCCTTTGATTTGATTTTAGCCCTGCGGTGGACTGGAGTCACGTCAAGGATTTATTCCGCCCACATCCTCAGTGTTTCTGAGATAGACTTCACCGCAACCCTTATATTATATTACAGTATGTTATGCTCTAGTAGTGTTGCAGTGTAGTGTGTGTGAAATATGCAGTGTGTGTGAGTGTGGGTCATTACGTTTACGTAGAGGAGACAGAAGGGACACAGACACCGTTCGGACGTTGTCAACTCTCTGACCATAGAATGATTAATAACCATAGCGCGCTCACACACACACACACACACACACACACACACACACACACACACACACACACACACACACCCTGCAGTGCTGCTACAACCCAGCACTCAGCTACGAGAAAGAGACGGGTCAGTGTTCCCCTGATACACATTTAAGCTCATGCCAAGCTCTCTCTCTGTCTCTGTCTCTCTGTCTCTCTCTCTCTCTTACACTTGAAGAATTAACCATTGTACTTTTTATCCATTTATAGTTACAGCCAATCTTCTGAATGTCCAGGAAACAAATTAATTCCTGTTTCCATGTCATGTTATAGCAGATATACACTGAAATATCAGAAAAACTGGTATAAATCAGACCCCTGGTACATCTACAGACGTCTCTGACAGGTGAACATTATTGTGTGTGTCTCCTTTCCACCAGTTCCACCAGTTCCATGTCCTGTATTCATTCTGACGGGTTTGTCCTCTTCTAACAAAACAATGTGCCACCACACACGTCTAGAGACACCGGATTATGGTTAGAGGAACACTCATCTGAGTTTGGGGTTTAGTCATGCACACCTAAGTCACCAGATCTCAGTGTTACTGAACACATCTGGGACGTCATGTGGAACTCAGAAATCGTGGAACAACAGAAATGTATGGTGTTCATAGAGTGTATACAGAATATTTGTGTGTGGAGGTGCATTGTCCCGTTAGAAGAGGACAAACACATCAGAATGAACACCGGACATGAACTGGTGTAACTCGTCAAAAAGGAGAGACACACATTAGTGTTCACCTGTCAGAGATGTCTGTAGATGTACCAGGGGTCCCGTAGAATGGCAGCTAAACAAACCTCATACTATTGTAGAACCACAAACCAGCCTGGGTATTTTTTATAGCCTGGTCTGTACCAGTTTTGCGACTTCAGTGTGAACAGGACATGCATTCTGAAAACTATAAATTACACATTTCAGCTCAACGCTATAAAGCTCTGACACTGGAGACTCCTTCCACAAACGACAACTGAACATTCTACAGAAAACTGCACTATATTAACGAACTTCAACTAACTTTTTTTCCCTTCTGTTTAACTAACAATACGCTCCTTAATCCGCAGATAATGAACCCACAGATCCTGACCAATCAGAATCCAGGATTCTGCGCTTGTGGTGCGTCATCGTCTATGAAAGCTTCGGCTCTGACTGTCTTTCTAAAGCTCATATCGCCTGCTTTGTGTTCAATCAGAGTCCTTCAGAGACGCCTGTTCCTTCACTATACATAATAAATAGTGTCTCGGCTTCATTAAAGCCCAATTTAAATCACTTGTCAGTTTAATTAGGTTTATTGACTCTGTGAGTGGGATAAGTAAAAAAAAAAAAAAAAAAAAAAAAAAAAAACAGCCGCAGTACTGAAGTGCCTGATAACCCTGGTGCGTCTGAAATCAGGAACTTTCCACCTTGCGCGCTCGCTCGCATCAACACGGCCCACAATGCACCTGATTTACTGATTCCCAGGCATTTTACTGAGTAGGTGTGAAAGTTTTCTTATAGAAAACAACTCCAGTCTAAGAACTCGATGATAAATATCTTCCTACACTTCACACTTCACCTCACTGCAACAGTTAGCTTAGGATTTCGCTTCCTCCAGACACCAGAGAGCATTTCTCGCAGCGTTTCTGCAACACTTGATATATCAAAGGGAAGCAGAACCGAGCTGTCGCCGACCGGATCCGGTTGCGTCGTGTTAGCGAGGTTTGATGTGTTATGTTTACAGCAGGATGTAGGCAGGGGATTAGTGCCCTGGTAAAGACACACTGTCACTGACAAGGAAATCTTTACTAAGGCTTATTTATACCTACAGGGCCTTGGAAATATCATGTGGTGCAACCAAATATTTAAAAAAAACTGTATATACATATATTATTTATTCTGACTTCTACTTGAGTGCCTTTATTAAGTTTTGCCATTGCTAGTAGTTTTATACGCCAATTTCTTTCTTTATATATAAATTAAATAAAGAGTTTTATGATATGTTTTCCATTGGTTGCACCACCTGACATGGAATGTGTTCCAGCCTAACTATGATTTCAGCATCATGCATTTTTAACAATATTTGAAAAATAGCTACAAACATTTTCACCCAGCCATAAAGGTTACTTGAATCCTCTGAATAATATAGTATTATGTTTAATGTTATCAACTCAACACTTCAGAATAAAAGTCTCATGTTTATGCTTGTGCCACACTGACATTTGACAAAAGTTTTTCAGTGATTTTTAACGACTTTAAAACTATTAGTATTTGTGGAAATTGGTTTATTTAAACGGTTTCAGGAATAAAATCACACAACAATATTTTATTTGGAATTTATTAATGAAACACTATTTTTAATACTTTTAATTTAATTAATAGGCAAGGTTTTTCTTTGTTTTGTTTTTTTGATGTACATTAGCCATAAAACTTTGATATATTTATACTTAAACAATGGAGCAGTCAAGTTAAATCCAATGGCTACTGTGCTTAAAATTCAGGATGGGTCAGAATACAAAAGTAGTAATCCCCATCCATTACCAATTGACCAAGATATAAACCCTTATCTATATCTGACCTGAGTAAGACCTTCATCAGATATGAGAGGCAAACTTACATTTGTTTGTAATTTAGCTGAAAATTGAAAATGAAATGTAATGAAATGAAATGAAAGTGGAGACTATGTGCCATGCTGCAGAAAATGAGAACAGGACTTATCTAAGTGGGATGAATACCATCCTCCCTAACAGGTTATCCTTCCCCTCAAAAACTCCTCCAATTCTCTATATGGCCCACATTGTTTCCAAAGCAGCCCCTGGGACACCCAGCGACCACAACCTGCCATAAGGTACATCGCCATGCTCGACTGGGATGGAGCCAGGGCATGCTACTTCATACATATGCCTGCAAACACACACAAACACAAAGAAGACAACAAAGAAAAAACACGACTAGTTTAGTCACTTGTCCAGTAACTGTTCAAATCTGTTTCGAGTAAAAATGAAGGACATCCCATAATGTACCACAATAAGATATAGGTTGTAAACTGCACATTACAGACTATATGCATTATTTAAAAATGATAACGTGAACAGGATGTGTTTGATGCACCTTTATTATTTATTTGCTTATTTATTTATTTATTTATTTATTTATTTATTTTTTATTGTGTCCCTTTCCTCTCCGTTCTTATCAAGTGCCTGGTAACTAATCGTCATAGCAACACAATCCAGCAATTTACACGTCCTTCAGCTGGCAGTCACAAGACGGCAGAAAAGGCCTTGGCTGCTGCCATGGTGACAAAAGACTCACTTACAGGAAGTGCGGGGACATTCGCGTGGGTGGACTTAAACAAGTTCCATTCAGAGCCGAGTGCACATCCTCGCGGGAAATCAGACCTGAAGCGGCCACACTCAATGGTCCACAGCTCACGGCCCATTGAGGAGATAACAGAGCCTTCTGTTGGGGTGGATGATCAGTTAAAGGTTTTGGGTTACTGATCAGAACGTTGGGGGTTCGAGCTCCAGCACTTTTAAGCTGCCTCTGTTGGGATCTTGAGCAAAGACCATGAACATGCTCTGCTCCAGAGGTCTCTTCTTCAATCTTTATATTGTAATTAATAATGATTGTGATGTGGGAGGAACTGAAGAGCACTTAAAAAAGAATATGCTAATTAAAAATACAGACAAATCCTTTATGCCGTAACACCTTCCTGTAATAAACCAGCGCAGCATACCGGACTGTGATTGGCTTGTCATGTTAGGAGATGTGAAATTACGGTCAAATGAACACTCATCTGAGTTTGCGGAAACTATGGTGTTTATTACCTACAGAATATTTCCACAAACTTCCATAAACGCCCAGTAGGGGGCCTACCAAGTATTAGACTGGTGTATCATTTTTTTTAATACTTCAGTGTCTCAGAGAGAATGCAACAAAACCAGCCCAGTCCTGATGAAATTCCTATAAAGCAGCTAGCTTTGGCTCGTAGCTGCTAACAATCACTAGCGAGCTAAAATTAGCATAGCATACCTAGCTAGAATGTTACCTGAATTGCAACATTGGAAACTGAGTACAGAAAACCACTTATTTGTTGAATTCCGTGGAATTTTTTTAGTATATCCTGCAAATTCCATATGTTTTACCCTTGATCTGATTTACACAATAAATTTGTATTTTTTTTTTTTTTACAATTTTCACTCTGAATTTTAATAATACAGAAAAAACGGATTTCCTGGTTCAATCCCCACACAAGAAAAGGCTTGACTGAGGTATGACTCCCACAACTACTCCCCCGGCACTGTGGTTTGCCCCCCCTAGTCTGGGTAAATGTGTTCACTGGCCCCTGGTGTTGACTGGTGTTTCACTGCCTGGGTGGGTTAAATGCAAGCACAGAAGGCAAATAGTTCACGTTCACATTTATATAATGTGACATATGTGAGCTTGGTTTTACTTTTTTTGCTGTCTGCTTTGCTCATGCTGCAAAAAATGAAATCGAAATGAAGTCAGAAAATCTTTAAAAAATTGTAATAAATCCTTTTTTTTAATTCCTAGAAGAACTGACTTGAATAGATTGTTTATGCACGATAAATAATCTAGCTTTTAAATCTTTTTCTTATTTTAAGAAATCTTCACAAGGTAAATTACATTGGCAGTTATTTTTACTTGATTCATGTAAATCTTTTCTTGATTTGTGTTCATTTTTCCCTTTTTTTACATTGATTTTTTGGCAGTATATTTGTTGCTATGCTGTCTGGTTTGTATCTTGTCCTTCAAACATTTTAAATGTTTAAGATACAAATCAGACAGCATAGCAACAATATTTCAAATATCAAATTATTTGAATATATTGAATATAACTTGTGAAGTGCATGCAGGTGGGTGGGTGTTAAAATCGGACAATAAATTGCAGCATTTACTTTTCTCTCTAATATTTTACACAGTAAGTATGCACTTAACCTTTTCAACAAACATAGGAACAGAGTCTGTGCGAACACCTGATTGCCATGTTGCTGATATGAAATTATTTGTTGAACAGTGGAGAAAATAGGCTTTTTTTTCTTTTAAAAACAAAATGTTACGCGCCATGACGTGTTTCATGACAAGTAAACAGAAATCTGTAAATGACAGTTTTACAAGACCATAATGACGGCACAGGACGGCTGTGTTTATTTCTTTGCAGTGCTACTAAAAATACCGTTAGAATAAATATAATAATATAGACACAGATCAGCCATGACATTACCATTGCCTGCCCAGCTTCAAGGCATGGACTCCACAAGACCTCTGAAGGTGAAGGACCTCCTTTTGTGGAATCAGACCAGACAGGATAGCATTCACGCCCAACACCCTACCCTGTATGCTCGTGTGCTTGGGGGCGTGGGCAGGGGGTGTGGTGGGGGGATTGGAGTGGGTTGGGTCGTGGTAGTCCATTTGGTCAGGATGCCTATATAGGGTATAGAGCTGCCTACCACTCTGGATAAATGTGCTCACTGCCCCATAGTGTGTGTGTGTGTTTCACTGCATAAATGGGTTAAAGTGGTTCACTTTCACTTATTGTGATATTGCTGCTGAAAATCAAGATTAATACACAGTACTGTGTAAGTCTTAGACACATGCAAACAAAATGTTGTAAAGTAGTTTTTACTATTGGAAAGAAACCCCTACAATGAGCAGTAAACAGTAATAAAGTAAAGAAAGTTAGGAGTCGGTGTATTTACACGTTGCTTTTGGGTTCAGTAATCTTCCTAGGTCAGGATGATCCAGTTTTATTATGGAGTGTGACTTGAAGAATCTAGACCAGTTTTTCAGGAGGGACTGACTGTCACACTTACTTCATCATTCTTTATGGGTTTTTTAATCTCATTAAAAAAATTTAATCTAATTTAAATAATATGTAGCTTACTTGTAACATTATTATTATTATTATTATTATTATTATTATTATTATTATTATTATTATTATTATTATTTATAGTCTTTGACTACTTTGTACTGACTCAATAATGCAGAATTTATCAAATAAATGTCTATAACATTTTTTTTCCCAAATAATTGTTCAAAAGTTTCAGATTTACATGAATACATCACTATACATCACGTTACTATAGTAACAGCTTACACATAGACATACATTAAAGGAGTCTCCAGTGTCAGATCTTTTTTTGTCCAACACAAATGTCCACATTTTATCACTTTTAAATATTTTTAATCCGTTCATAAAACTCTTTTCTAAAAGGCAAGCTTGTGAGATCACTATCACCGCCCTGGTGGCTGAAAGAAGATCTTATCACCCTCATCAAGCATCCAGAGGTTTTCTTAAACATTAAGCTCGACATAATATCCCAGTTGTATAGTTCTCACAAAATGACCACACACATGGTCTTTCTAATGGCGTGTGTTGTGTATCATCTCTCAGCTACGGCTCAGCTCAGCGTCGGTGAGAAATGAGTAGCCGGGGCCCGAGGCACAGCTAATTCATCATCATTTGACTGCATATTAAGTGCGAGTCTCACTCCAGATCCGCAGCACTGTTACTGTTACGTACGCTGGCTTGTATCTCGTTTTATTAAAGAGGCCCTTACACTGCGGAGATCGCTCATTTCCGTCCAATTTGCTGCCGAACTGTTGCGCAAACTCTGACAAAATGAACCCCATTGCTAAAACCTTCCTGAAAAATATTAAGTCGTCATATTTGCAGGGTGCAATCGGGTCTCAGATAAATTTTTTTTTTCCGCTGTGGACCTCTGGTGCGATTGATTTGGCAGGAGCTTGCTGAGTAGGTTGCTAGCAGTTTGTCAGGACGGAGTAGGAACATCACTCTCAGAGAGACCATGCTGACACTTAATCAGGACATCCTGTAATCTCTCTCTCTCTCACTCTCTCTCTCTCTCTCTCCGTCTCTCCTTCATCCGGTTGTCCCTGTACAACAGCCCATCATGATGGTCACTCATATTTCCCACATCATCATTTCCTCAGTGATTTTTTGATTCTCTTTTGCTCTGTTGCTCGAAACCCAGCGTGACTCATGTTTTGATGCTTTTTTTAATCAGTTATTCATCATGATTTGATGAACACAAGTGAATCAGTTCCACTTTGCTGGATGAAAGAATCACATCTCTAACAATGCACTATTCTAGTCCAATTATTCCTAAATGACAGAAGATAATTTTTTTTGATTGTTGTTCTTCACAGTGTTTTGACCTGCCGCTTTTCCACAAATGTGTGAAATGCACTGATAATCACGAAGCCCCCAATCATAACCCGCACCTTCTGTGTCATATGGTTTAAATAGAATAATTATCTCTCTGCAAACAATACAGACGTTATTCCCAGTAAAGCGCAGATGCCTAATAGACGTGCTTTTACTCATGCTGGTTGTGCTTATTAGCGCTTCGCTTATATGAGTGTTGTGCCTGACTGGCACCTCAATCAATTCCCATTTCATATCTATTTGATTATGCAGTGAATTAAAGACTAATTGGGTTTAAAATGAAATTCTGAATAACAAATCATCTCCCGGTGAAGTGCCACAGGTCCGAAGCTCTGACGCCGCCTTTGAGGCAGCAGAAAATATGTTTATGGAACTCGATTTTATTCAAATAATCTAATCATCTATTCCGACGGCTCTTACTCAAAATAATAATAAAAAATAATAAAAAAACCCCTCACAGGAAGCTAATCTTTCAATATTGCAGTGTGATTTTACAAAGCAGCAAAAATGTTGAAACACTTTTCTGTCATTGGAAAATAATCAACAACATTAATCGTGATGGAGTAGAGTCATGGTTTCCACCCTGGTTGACTGTTTGATCGTTTATATAAGAGCATGTTTCATTCCTTTCATTCTACAGACATTTGCTAATGATTACAATTTGTATTAATGACGTCATAGGAATAGAAAAGTCTAGTCTTTTATTATATGCTACATCTACATCATTTGATCAAAGGTGCAGGCTCTTTGCTGTTACCTCGAATTAAAAGGCTACAGCAGGGAGCAGATTTCTTTTTCTTGTACACAGACTCAGACTCAGTCTCAGCATTAACGTCTGAAAAATTCTGAAAACAAACTTGTTTAGTGATATTTTGATAATAGTTCATACAGTGTTTTGGTAAACAGGAACATCTGGATGCTGTTGTCCCCACACTCTTACACATTTACTCAGGGTTGTTGACGGTACAATAACTGACCGCTTTATGTCCCACAGCACCCTCATCTCTGTGTTAGCCTCTACTGTAGTTCTGCATTGTAGTTATGCTCTTATAGCTAGTCCTGCCAAAGTTCCTGCCTGATCTCTGCACAATGTACATTTTCTGTAGCTGTTACATAAAATTGCACACCTGATATACTGTCTTTTCTTCACCTCTTTTTCTGCACCTCCCACTCGGTCTAGATATATATGCTATAGACACCAGTGATCCCATTTCCAGACTCCTTCCAAGTCCAAAGCCAAGTTCATGATTTCTAAGTGTATTTTTAGGTTCTTCACCTTGGTGTTCTTTAGACTGTCTGTGTGGTTTACGCTCAGCAGCAATGAATGATGTTCAGTGGATGAGACTCCAGTCTGAAGTAGGGCATCGGAGTGGATCAGGCCGGTCCAGAGAGCGAACTGATTCAAGAATCTGGGTCACTGCTACAAAAACAAACAAACAAACAAACAAACAAATAATTAAATAAATAAAATGGTTAAACAAAACAAAATGTAACAAAACAGTGTTAAATAAATGCCTCTCTCTCAGGTAATCGTTCTGAGAAAACACAAAAAACGTAAGCTCCTGTCTTAAAGGGCTGTTTTAATATCACTAACAAGCTTGTCGCCATGGTTATAAATAAATAAATAATATAACAACACTGCAGATACTGTCACTGAAAATTAAAAATACAGCTTTCCATTTTACTAACAATTTTACAAAGTTTACATATATGTGTGTATATATATATATATATAGATTGCAGATGTCTTGGATTGAGGTGCTTGATTACCGGCGTATTTACGCTAGCGGAAAAAGTGTACATTTGTTGATTATCAGGGATTTTGTTCTGTTCAACAGAGTCGAGGCTCATTTTTGTCAGGGATAATAAGGTTCAGAGTAAACACTACGGTCTATAAGCCAAATAAAAATTACATCTGTCTGATGACCAGTTGTATACAGCTGAAACTGCATTAGAACCATTAATGAAGTACATTCTGTGAAGCACGGTGATGGGTGCATAAGGTTCATAATCTGGCTAGTGAAATTTCCCTCTGGGATCAATAACGTATTTCTAATTCTGATTCCAATTCTGAACCTGAACGTTGGATTCAGAGTCGTCTTAACGTAATTCCAAGTTGTTGCTATGGAAATTCTATCATGACAGTTTTAGACAGAAATGTAAACTTGTTGAATGTCAGGGATTTTGTCCTTTGTCAGAGTCAAGACTCATTTTTGTCAGGAGTGATAAGGTTCAGAGTGAACAGTCAAGGCTCTGTATGCTGCTCAGCACTCACAGCACAGCCCATAAGCCAGCTAAATTGCGTCTGTCTGCAGAACAGTTATTAATACCCAGTGCCTTTATGAGCGACTAAACCTCCAAGGAGTCACTTCTGAACTTGTGTCACTTCGAAACTTGTGCCACTTCTGAACTTGCATCACGTATTCTTCCATTCTCATTTGTAAAGAGCATGCTTTCGGATTGTTAGATGGAAAAAAAAACCAAAAAAACTACAGCACAGAATTCTTTAAATGACTCGATGTGCAGCCAAACAGTGGTACGCCCCATAGCGGCTCATTTCACAGCTATGGAAAAGCGAAGCCGTCTCAGCTGGCCCACACAGTTGCCGCCTTTAATTAAGACAGACGTCTTTGGGGGCAGAGCTGCAGAAAGTTTACCACGGCCTACTTCTCGCCGGGCACTGAAGGCCTCTAGGGGATTGAAGGTTCTCTTTCTGCGAAATGCTCGACTGATTTTGACGTCCCACAGCTGAGGCAGATGAGGAGACCTCCTTAAACTCCTGCACTCCCTACTAAGATGACTTCTGATCTTTTTGTCTCGCTTCAGGCCAAACAAGCTCCAGAACCCTTTTATCAGTGCTTAAGTTTGGGATTAAGTTGCCTTCAGGGGAGAGTGTGCAGTGTGTGGTGGGAAGCCAAGACGGATATTTCACTATAGTATATGATAGTGTGAGATACGTTTACTTTAGCAGCTTTGGGAGTGCTTTTATTTGAAACGTTGAAGCAGCATGTAATTCAGTTATAAAGCCGACTGGATCAGGATTAAGCAGGGGCAGCCACATCTCTCTGGTCAATACAGACATTAATTTAATTTCTTGGAAAGTTTGCTAAGCAAATCATATAGCTACTAGTTTGGTATACTGTTGCTATGAATTTCCAACATTATTAACAAAAAAAGAGGTTGAAATACAAATGCTTTATAATTAATGACTTTGTGTGAAGCATGGTGGTGGTTGCACAATGTGCATTTCAGAGGCAGAAGCGAAGTTTGGATTTTCACGTGCAGCCCTTTCTATGCCGTACCATGACTACAAGATTTCCAAAGATAGCAAGAAATCTCAGACAGCAGTGTAGTCGTAAAAAGACTCTGGATGAACGTGACCAGCGTCGGCTGGCAAAAAAAAACAAAAACTTTTTATGTGATAGGTCTGAAACACTTTCTCAGATAACATCGGAATTCTATGCTGGGCCTCAACAAACATCAATGCCTCACTGGGCAACATTCCCTCTAAGATATGGGCTTTAGGAGCCGGTGTCCAAATCAAGTGCCCTTCATATATGCACAACATAAAGTTTTGAGCCTCAAAGTTAGGCTCCTCAATACCGCCACTAGACACTTGACTGGAAACGAGTAGGCTGATCTGACAAGTCGCACTTCCAGCTGTTTCGGGCAGGTGGAAAGATCTGTGTGCAGAGAAAAACCCCATGAAGCCATGGATCCTGCATGTCAACAGAAGACTGTAGTGGCTGGTGGTGGCTCTATAATGATTTAGGGTTTGTTTAGCTGGCATTCCTTGGGACCCCTGGTACATCTACACATGTCTCTGACAGGTGAACGCTATGTGTGACTCCGTTTTGTAAAGCTTGTGGAATCCACGCCCTGTCGTAATTCTGCAGGCTTACATTCCCATAGGGGACCTACAAGGTATTAGACTGGTGTACCAGTTTTTCTGGTAATTATTTATGATGAATGGGTTTCTTGGTTATTATAATAAACCATGATTCATTAAAAAGATTAAAAACTACTTATCCAAATGAGCAAATGTGAAATTGTATAATGAGATATTTAGATGATAATTTAGTTCTAATTTGTTTAATGCAAACATATTGTATAATGAATGTAAAAATTGTGTTATGGAGGCAGTCAAGGTTTACATAAAGCTGCATTCTAAACTATAAAAGCTTCGCTTACTTGGTGCTAAAATTACCCTCATGGCTTAAGCCCTGGCTGATCAACTATATTTGCAGTAGGAAGACTTTATTTAGAAATCACAGCTCTACCTGGATAATCCTGTCAACCTCTAAAACACACCATGGAAAGGAAGTCAATTGCGGCCATGTGCAGGAACTGACACTCAGAGGATTCAATTCTCTCTGCATCGCCGCTTTGGATAAGGAAGGATGATAGTCATGACTCAAAAGCTGGGAAAAAAAGAGAGACAAATTCATGAGTGACTCACCCCCTGCTGCTCGCTTTGGGAGACGGGTGAAGCAGATGCACAGCTGAGGTTATGAGGCGAAGATTAACACGGAGAAGCTCTTGAAAATTCGTTGCCTCTTTTGATCTTGTGCCAGTTCCTGAACCGTGGAATGGAGGAGGAGGGGTGGAATCAAAGGAGAAACAGATATGATGATGAAAAATTTGCATTTCTATGGTCATTGTCCCTTGGATGTTGGTGCTCGGAACAAGACGTGAGAGCGCGGCCTTAAAAGGGCAGGTCGCGAATGTGCCGTGATGAGAGAGAGAGGATGTCGAGCATGTCGAGAAAGAGCATAAAGCATGTTCAGTGTTAAATAAAAAGAACAGGAAGTCAATTAATTTGTTTATTCTGAAATATTTTTATAGTGTTTAAAGAGTCTGGTTTTAGTTTGTTGGTTACTGCTGTATCAAAGCCATTGTCACTGCATGCACATGTTTGTGTCTGATGCACATTTACTTTCACAATTGCTTTTTTTATTACTGAAAAAAAATTTCAGAGGATTCAAATGACAGTGAAAAGGTCTGAGTGAAAAGATAGTCATGCTGGATGATAAAAATAAAAAGAATAATAGTAATGCTTAATGACCACAGTTTTCGAAAATGTCTACCATTACATACTGATAAAACAACTCCAACCAGTGTCATCTGAAATAAATTATGACTGAGTAAAAGACCAGCGACAGGAATGTGTGGAAGAAAGTAATGTACAATAT
Organism: Duopalatinus emarginatus; assembly: GCA_028565595.1. Taxonomy (NCBI): domain Eukaryota; kingdom Metazoa; phylum Chordata; class Actinopteri; order Siluriformes; family Pimelodidae; genus Duopalatinus; species Duopalatinus emarginatus. The sequence goes on along the minus strand of JAOVVF010000008.1, from coordinate 23,715,364 downwards.
TTTATATATCAAACCTTTTTACATGTCAGTTTAAAATTGATGTACGCTGAAGTACCAAAGAAAGTACATAGCAACGGCATTCATGTCCACCATTAGTTGCGTCTGCTAATGTGTAGATAAGGTGATAAACTTCGTAATGGTATTGGATTTGGATTTTAACTGGCATGTGGTGGGGCCCCTGGTATATCTACAAACATCTCTGACAGCTGTGTGTGCCTTCTTTCTGACACCCATTTATGTCCTTGTTCAATTCGATACGTTTGTCCTCTTCCAACATGTTAAAAGGTGCAAAATTATGGTTAGACGAACACTTGTCTGATTTTGGGGTTTTTACCACTTCAACACCAGGGGCCTCAGTTATAAATCTCAGTGTGTGTGTGTAGATTTTGAAGTCACAAAAGCAGGAAATGGCATACACACAAACACACACACACACACACACACACACACACACACACACACACAAAGATTTATAAAACCGAGCACACCTGCAAACTGTTTTATAAATTCCAATCTACTTCAAAATGTGGTGAACTTTGTATTCACAAATCATTTATGAATATTTAAATGTAGGCTTTCCCATTCATTCTGAGCGGCAAAATGCAAGGAAGAAAGAATGTGTTGTTTGGTGGCCTCAGTAGTGGCAACATGAGGCTGCAGCATTTCATTTGAGTTTAATTTGTTGACAATAGGATAATAATAATAATAATAATAATATACTACTATTACTACTACTACTTATAATAATAATAATATTAGATTAATATCGTTAGATTTTAAATTGTGAGGCAAAACAAAACAGATAACTAATACAAACAAAATGAAATACACAATTTAGTGTAAAAATAGTACTTTATATTGTACATATAAAGTAAAATAACATACGACAAGCATCGATGGTTTGCGCATTTACTTGCAATTCTCTATTTTACCAAATGATGTTACTATCAATGATGTGTGTGCTACATGGTGATAAAATTGCATGATTGTTTACTTGATTTGAGTTGTGGGGACTGCATGTATTGTTTTGACAAAATTAGCCCTCAGAACAGTTGGCGTGTTGGTGTGGACAAACATAGAGAGAGCGGAGAGAGATTATTATGTGACAGAGAGACTGTGTGTGTGGAGGGATTATGTGTGGTGAAGATTGAGTATTAACGGCAGAGAGAGACTGTGTGTGAACTGAAGAGAGACTGTGTGTGCTTAGACTGTGTGAATGGAGAATACATATGTGTGAACAGGGAGAGACTGTGTGTAAATAGAGAGAGACTGTATGTGAACAAAAAGAGACCGTGTGTGTAAACAGAAAGAGACTGTATAAACAGTAAGAGAATGTGTGTGTAAACAGAGAGAGACTGTATGTGTACACAGAGCATCGAGAGACTGTGTGTGTACAGAAAGAGACTGTGTTGTGTAAACAGAAAGAGATAGTGTGTAAACAGAGAGAGACTGTATGTGAACAGAGAGACTGTCTGTACACAGAGAAAAACTTTGTGTGTACACAGAGAAAGACTGTATGTTAATAGAGAGAGACTGTGTGTGTACACAGAGAAAGACAGTATGTGAACAGAGAGAGACTGTGTGTACACAGAGAGAGACTGTCTGTACACAAAGAAAAACTGTGTCTGTACACAGAGAGAGACTGTATGTTAATAGAGAGAGACTGTGTGTGTACACAGAGAAAGACTGTGTGTACACAGAAAGAGACAGTATGTGAACAGAGAGAGACTGTGTGTGTACAGAGAGAGAGACTGTGTGTGTACACAGAGAGAAACTGTGTGTGAACAGAGAGAGACTGTGTGTGTAAACAGAGAGAGACTGTGTGTGTACACAGAGAGAGACTGTGTGTGTACACAGAGAGAGACTGTAGGTGGACAGAGAGAGACTGTGTGTAAACAGAGAGACTGTGTGTGGAAAAAGAGACTGTGAACAGAAAGCAACTGTGTTGTGTGAACAGAAAGAGATTGTGTGTAAACAAACAGAGACTGTATGTTAACAGAAACAAAGGAATGTCAACAGAGGGAGACTGTGAACAGAGAGGGACTGTGTTGTGTGAACAGAGAGGGACTGTGTTGTGTGAACAGAGTAAGACTATGTGTAAAAAGGGAGAGACTGTGAATGGAGAGACTTTGTGTGGATGGAGAGAAAGACTGCATTTTGTGAATGGAAAGACTGAGCAATGAAAACTGTGTGTGAATTGGAGAGACTGTGTGAATAAACAGAGAGTGTGAACTGGAGAGAGACGGTGTGTAAACCGGAGATATACTTTGGGCGAACCTGAAAGACTGTGTGAACTGGAAAAAGACTGTGTGTGAATGGAGGCACTGTGATAAATAAAGCGAGGCTGTATGTAAACTGAATAAAGAATGTGTGTGTGAACAGATCGCGGCTGTGTTTTCCGTGTTGAAGGAAGATACTGTGTGTACTGGTTGTGAAGACTATATGTGTGTGAACTGTAAAACACTGTGAACGTATTAATCTCTTCATATCTAGTTAGCTAGCGAGTTAGCATGTGTACTACAATCCTGTTAGGATGTGTAGTGCATTTAGAACAGAGCGTGTGTGCACATGTTTACTACAATGCTAGTTAGCATGTTAGCTTGCTTATTACAATTCTATTTAGGGTGGTAGTGTATTTTAAACAATGCTAGGTAGTGTGTTAGCCTGTTTTCTACAAAGTTGATTCATTTGTTGGTCTAAGGTAAATTAAGTATATTATCCTGATTAGCTCATTAGCTTGACTTGATATTAATTAGCTTATTTCCTATGATGCTAGTTCGTGTATTAGCGTTTTTACTGGAATTATTAGTAAAATTAAGAGCCTACAACTAGAACATGTGATTAAAAAAAACTAATTTAGACATTATACAGAATATTTGACAGGAAATGAACAGTTTTATTTATTTTATTTCAGCACCCGAATGCTAAAAACTTGAGAACGACACACTAGCACAGATATGCAGCATATACCTATACAGCTTAGTGCCTGTGCATACTGTTTACAAATTCCATATTCCAGACTGCAGCATGGGACATGAACGAGTAATTGGTGTCAAAATTGCAGGTCTTTCACTGCTATTTATCGTGTCGAGGGGGAAAAATGTCAGCAGTACATGGCAAACGAGGAAAAAATGCCTGAGGAAAGACAAACAGGTGCTGCAGTCAGCAAGAGATGGACACAAACAGGAAACTGAAAAAATAAACAAAAACAATACTTATAAATATAAATATTTAATAGACTATATATTTAATCTATTTTATTATCATCAAACATTAAACAGAGATGTTTGTTAGTAGCTTCACATCCTCCAGTCATGATCTAGGGATCGTTTAGAAAAAAAAAAGCTGTAGTTGAACTCAGTGTGGAAACACATAATTAAGGAAGTGTAATGAGCAACAACACTGACCTTTTATACTCCATCCGGGTGTCCGGAATTAGAAAAAAACAAAGCAAATCATTGATTGTTCGCATCCGTTATGACTGGAGAATGACTTCGCTAGGAACTTATGTAAGTGTTTATTCATGTTTATGTAATGTGTATATAACAGGATCATTTTCATGTTAGCTTATTTATTAAAATACTACTAAAACCGTTTGTGTATTTAGAACAATACATGTTCATGTGTAAGCTTGTTTATTACAGTGGTAGTGTATTTCAAACAAGTTTTAATTGATTTGATACAATTCTAGTTATGTGCTAGCTCTATCAGGCACATTAGCATGTTAGCTAATTAGCTAATTTACCACAATGATACTTAGAGGATTAGTGTATTTACAACAATGCTGGTGTGTGTGTCTTAAATTATTTACTACAATGCTAATTCAAGTTTTTGTATATTTATTACAATGCTAGTGTACTTTGGAAAATTCTAGTTAGTGTGTTAATTAGTACAATTTTAGATATTGCTTATATACTACAATGCCTAGAAAAGCTGTAATTAGCATTAGCATGTTAGCTTATTTACTCAAATTGCTAGAAAAAGCATTAGTGTTTTAGGACAAATTCATGTTTTTATATTAGCTTTTTTTTACTACAATGCTAGTAAGATTGTTAACTTATTTACAATAATGCTAGTTTGAGTTTTAGTGTATGACAGTGTTGCTGTATGTTATACAATGCTAGTTGGTGTATTAAACTATTTATTACAATGCTAGTAAGAGCATTGGTGTATTTAGAGCGATGCTAATTAGTGTGCTAAATGACTTACTTTAATTGTCATTATTGGTCTAGCATAATTACTACAATGCTAGTAATAGCTCTAACAGGCTCATTACCATGTCTATTTACCACAATGGTAGTTATTGTGCTAATTGATTTACTACAATACTATTAAGCATTAGCTAGTTTGTAATGTGTCTTAGGCTGTGTTCTACAATGCTGGTTAGCTTATTGTCCTATGTAAAATGATGCTATTTAAGTTTTCTGATACTGATTTCTACTTACTATACTCAGTGGCTGTATTTGAAATGACATACTACTATACTGCATACTTCAGTAGTATATACTGCATACTGCCTACTGTCTGTAGTATGTAGCAGAGTCAGAGGAACGTATTAGCATACTACACAGTCACGTGAGCTGTGAATTCGTCCGAGAGAATTGAAAAAGAGCCAGAACTTTAAAAATGTCCAAAACCTTTCTATAATTAATCAGTGTGTGAGCAGGAGAATCAAGAAGAGATCCGCAATGTTGTCAATGCTGTTTTTACCTGGCAAAAGTAAGTACAGTTTTACCTACAAGACTGTTACAAGATTCAAGATTCAAAGTTTTATTTGTCACATACATAGTCACACACGGTACAACCTGCAGTGAAATGCTAATTGACTGTTGTCCACAGAGTATAAGCTAGGTACGAATTGGTAGAAAAAAATACAGTAAAATAAAATTAAATGAAGTAAGTAAACAAATAGTAATAGAAAGGAAAGTAATAGAAAGAATAGAAATACAAATAATACAAGTAGTAATAGAAAGAATAAATTTTTATAAAAAATTAAATAGTCCTTAAAGTATATCTATAAAAAAATAAAATAAAAATATTAAATAAAACAAAGTATATAAGTAGTTAGAATAGACAAAAGACTAAATTAATTGAAGTAAATTAGATAAATTAAATTAAGTAAGTAAACAAATAGTAATAGAAAGGTACAATAAAATTACAATAAAATTAAAAAGTCCTTAAAGTATATCTATAAAATATAAAATAAAACAAAGTATATAGATAGGTAGAATAGGTAAAAGAAATACAGTGTAGTAAAATTAAATGAGGTGAGGAAACAAATAGTAATAGAAAGGTGAAATAAAATTACAATAAAATTAAATAGTCTTAATAGTCTTATAGTCCTTGAAATATATCTATAAAATATAAAATAAAAATCTAAAAATAAAATA
>JAOVVF010000008.1:23665181-23675479 GCA_028565595.1 Duopalatinus emarginatus | reverse complement strand
AAAAATTCTATAAATGTATATTTGACCCTTTTCATTATTTCTGTAAAGCTGCTTTGGGACAATGTCCATTGTTAAAAACGCTATAGAAATAAAATTGAATTGAATTGAAGAGCGAATACAATTGATGTGGCGAAAATTAAAACTGTATACTGAAGTTATCATCTTTAAAAGCTTTGAGGTAAGTCAGGGTTAAAGAGAGATTGCCGAGCGAGATTGAACTGTTGAATTTGTATGAGGTCCATTTTTAGAGAAAATTACTTACAATTAAGACGGGATGCAATCCATGCAATGGCTTTCCCTCTGATAATCTTTCGAGTATTCTGAAAATAACTCGCAATTCATATAATCATGTTTCACTGTAGAGTTTTCCTCCAAACTATTCAGTAAACATTAGCAACATGTCTCTTATTGGAAGATGCTCAGTACAGAGTGTGCACCTTACATCTGGTCTCTCAGCCAGCTGGTGATTTTGCTATGAGTTATTTTTGATGCGTCTGTGGTGGTGGAGAAACGCCTCCAACAGTGGTGCAGCGATCAACATCTGTGTGGTTACACTAGTCAGATAGTCAGAGAAGATCCTGTCTATTACATATTACATGTCCTGCCTTATTAAAGTTTAATAATCTGATTTGAACAGACTAATGATAAGTGAATTACAAAATAGTTCTTTTAAAGCGTCATCTTCTTCTTTTTTTTATTATTATTATTTTTTGGAACTACCGAGGCTCCAAATCCCAGGTCTATAGAGTTAAATAGGTCTATACGTCTCCGGTGGGAACCCTCAAAATGAAATTCTGGGCATCACAGCAGAAAAGCACACGGTGAAGTATGCTTCTGGCATGCTCTTTACACTCATGAGCACAGATGAGTGCTTTGGCACAAAAAGGCACCGGCAGTGTCTAAAGCCACCTGCTCGGTATAATTAGATAAATCTGAAAGACAAGGACAGGAGATGCATTATCTACAGGATTGTCTTACACCAGTGTCAACCTACGTTTATGCTCATAAGAGATCGTTTACCGGCGTGACTTGTAGATTGTGTTCTGTGGCCACTGATGCTGTTTGTGTGCAAGGGTTCTCTATATACAGTACATACTGTATATCTTCTAAAACTAACTTAATACACTAATCTGTGTATAAAATGGTTAATTCAGATTTACACTTCACATGCTAAGCTTACATGCTAACTTCCTGGGAAACTAGCAAACCATCAAACACAGACTGCTGAACTAGCTTTGTGTTATGGTTCTCCTATGGAATCTTGTCATTAGATTTCCATATGCTCCAAACTGAAATGTTCTCCAAAGGTTACCAGGATTAGATAAACCAAAACATGCAGCCCAACCAAAAACATTGTATTGATATCAACATTTAGAGAATGTTACTCCAAACAAATTGAAATGTTCTTCAAATGGTTTTCCGAAGGTGCCCGGGAAAAGGATCCATGAACATGCAACCAAAAATTAACATTATATTTAAGTATTTTTTTTAAAAAAAAAGTAAATCCTGACAAACCAAATCCAGAAAAACCAAACAAAGTTTCAAGCAAACTTCTTTTAACTCAAAAATAATGTTTGTAGAATGAAATAGATAGATAGATAGATAGACAGACAGACAGACAGACAGATAGATAGATAGATAGATAGATAGATAGATACTTTATTGATCCCAGAGGGAAATTTAAGATGTTCTGGGAACCAAGAAATGTTAGCAGGGGAATTAATCTGATCCAAGGTGTAAGTTTCTATGTGCAGATTTATAACGCCAGGAGATTAAAGTGAAGGGAAAGTGAACTATTTGCCTACTGTGCTTGTACACAGAGGAATGTGACCTCTGAATTGAACCTATCAGTTTCACCTAGCAGTGAAACACACACATCAGTGAACACTAGAGGGCAGTGCACACACTTGCCCTGAGCGGGGGGCAGCCCCAAACCATGGCACCTGGGGAGCATTTGGAGGAGTTAGGTGCCTTGCTCAAGGGCACCTCAGTCATGTCTTGCCCTTGGCGGGGATCAAAACCTTCCGGTCACGAGACTGGTTCCCCAACCACTAGGCCACGGCTGCCCCTAGAACATTAGATTAGAACATCATAGTGCTGTAAATGTCTGATTCCAACATTACAAAAATGTTCCGTAAAACAAAACCTAAGATCCAAAAAAACCAAACAAGCCTTTAAGAAATGTTTCTGTGAGTAAAGAAGTAACAGTTCAAAAATTGCAGGAAGTAATTTAAGTAGGGAAGTGAAAACCCACCAGACCACAAACTGGAATCATTCAAGCCAGTCATTTTGAACCAGTTACTTTCCCCTCATCATAGCTAATTTGCAACGAATTGCGAAAATCTCATTTCAAATGCCACTTGGTTGTTTGCCACAGAAATCAAATGATAAGTGGATTCTGGATTCATTCACTAGGACATTTCAGTTTATGTGGCAAGCCTTTAATTTCCCACACCACATCCCATTTGCAAACAAGGTGCTATTAAAATATCCAAAGTTTTTGAACATACTGTAGATCCACGCACGGATGAGCTCATGGCATTCGGTATGCAGTAGCCCTCCTTCATTAAGACTACATCTACCATCTGTCGATGATCGAGAATCAAGAGATATTTATTTGAACCTTCTTTTTAATACTGTAGATGGCACATGTTGGAGAATGCTTCTGGCACATAATCACATGGACACAAATGAGTGGCTCGGTACAAAAGGCACAAGCAGTCTCTAAAGCCACCTGCTGCCTCGATATAATTACATAAAGCTGAAAGGTGAGACAGAGAGAAAAAAAGAACAATAGATCCAGACCTGTGTTTTTTAGCCAGTTTTTGGGTTCAGGTGTCAGTAAAAAAAAGAGAGATTTCTGAAGTCATTCCTTTTTATACATATAAAAGGCAGTATGGCAGTCAGGCAGGCCTTTGAAAAACCTACACCAGGCTGAATGATAAGGAGCAGAGAGAAAACCAAAGAGACTGAGATATAAGAACCACCCAGAGCTCACAGCACTGTCAGGGTCACAATTTGTCAGTTACTGTATCATAGAGCGGCTTTGAAGAGAAATCTCATGTTTATATTTTTTATATGAGCAAAATAGTAATTCAGAGGAATTGAAAACGAATTCAGGACGTGGCTTTGTATCGAAGACAGGCGTCTCTACTTCGTCATGCTTCCTATTTATATCACAGTTTGGCCCTTGTGAAAGTCAGTCAGATACTTTACATACGTTCCTGTTTTCCTGCTACCAACACATTATCATTGAGAACTAAGTGATGATAAAAAGATGAAAGATGAAAATTGTAAAGTGTATACAACAAGTTCAGATCATCTCCAAAACAGCAGGTCTTGTAGGGAGTTCTTGGTATACAGTGGTTGAACTTACTATAAGTGGTCCAAGAAAGGACAGCTGGTGAACAGGTGAATAGGTCATTGTCCCCCAAAGCGCTGAGGGTAAAGGCTGGTCTGGACCAATCCCATAGAAAATTCACAGAACAATCAGTTGTTAATGTATTAGTGCCAGATACCACAAAGCATCTTCTGAGATTTTGCCGAGTCCAAGTCCATGTCATATATATAAAACCTGAGAAACCTGAGAATATGGAATGAAAGTGTGAATAAATGGAATTAAACCTGAGAATATGGAATGAAATCAGACATCACTGACGCTGTGCTTTCACTTTGCGATATCAGCCGCTCACTAAAAAGGGCAAAGATTGTAAGTAGGGACTGTTGGGTGTTACTACAGTGAGGTGGGATCTGCCTGCATCTGTACCCGCTTTCACAAAGTGAAAGCACAAAACAGCGCAATTTCAAGAAAACATACATATTCTAAAGTTTCATTCCATATATTTAGACATTCATTCCATATGCTAAGGTTTCATTCAATATATTCAGACTTTCAGTCATTCAGATCATCAGTCGTATATATCAAACTGTTGTTAAATGAATAAATGTCATGAATATGTCTTGTTTCTTTAAGATTCAGTTGTCCAGTCCACCAAACACCAAACGAGTCAATGACAGAATAAACTGTTTGGCAATGGCAGAGAAGATTTGGCAAATTTTTCGTAGGTGCAACCCACATACTCAGCTCTACTGCTCATCCCACAAATACATGTTCCTTACAATTGTGGCACACTTGTACACAGGCTTTCCAACGGTAAAAGATTTATTGCCAATAACCATCGTTACAATAAAGAAATAACTACAACACCCCTCATACTTCCTTACATTTTTGTTCAGGGTGTCTCAATGTAGGGTAACACCCATATGTAACAGTGTACAATAGCTGCCCTGTTGCAATTGTATGAAATTCATGCTAAATTGGTCTGGCGCCACCTGTAGGTTGGTCAGTGCACTACAGCGTCCATATATAAAGATGTTTCTGCGCATGCTTGGCACAGTGCTATTTGAAAGCTGCCGAGGTAAGCATGGCCTCTAGGGCACAACTATTAGTATAAATCTTTTTAGTTAGATGCTGATTAAAGTATTGTGCACGATTTATAAAGTGGTTGCCACACTGTTTTGCAGGTATGTTTAATGTGTTTATTATGTTTAATATGTTTAATGTGTTTTGTGTTTCTTTATGTTTAAAATATGATGTGGCGCGCTAATTGGTTTGCTGGCTAACGCGCCATGCGGTCTGTGATTTTCTATGCCCCCCATGTTGTTTCAGATTTGCGGCCCCATAGGTCACAAATTTGGGTTTGCCATTTTAAGACAGTGCTTCTTGAAAGCTGCCGAGTAGGATGCTGATTAAAGTATTGTGCACAGTTTATACAGTGGTTGCCACAGTGTTTTGCAGACATGAATAAAGCTGCATCATCCCAGTCTCATTTTGATCCTTAGAAAACAGAACGCAGAAGTTACACATATATGATAAAAATCAGTTTGGGTAACTTTATTCATTTTCTTGTTAAAGCTGTGATTTTTCTTCTGTACACACATTGCAAAATATAATATTATCACAAGCAGGAAGTGTCGAGACCATCCTCATTTCTGGTGACTGAAGTGCACGTTGTTGAACACAGGCCTCTCAGTACCTATAGTGCAGTTGCCAAAATTCTTTGCTGCTCTGTTTGCCAGCAATACTTGAAAACTCTAATAAAAGCTTTAATGAAATTATATATGAATTAAATTATATTCGTTTTTATATAAATCTTTTTTTTTTTCTTTTACAATATATCTTGTCATTATCAGGACGGCTTGACGGGAATCCAGATATAGATTTAATAATTTATTCTTAATAAGAATGTCTGAGACAGTGGCAGTGAAAAATCTCCATGGCAATAAAGAAACTATGAGAGAAACCAGACTCCAAGAATCATCTTCTAGGTGACAGGAAGTGAAATTATAATCCAGTACTGTGACCTTTTAACAATGTTATAACACACGTTATTTACAATAATTCTGACAATCATACTGACATCTTTCCTTTTATTCATCTGATCTTTAACACATTGGGCCACATGTACATAATGACTATGTGGAGCTCAGCAGCTTGTGGGAATCTAAATATAGTCTCATCTCATCTCTTTTCTTCTGGTTGTACAGAATGTGGTGACTCATCTTACCTAAGTATAAAGCGTATATAATTGCATAAATAATGCAGTAATAACATGAATTGCGCACCTTTACTCCTGAGATATCTGATTGCACATATAAAAACCCTCTCCTTCTATGGTTTACACATCAGCCAAGCATTTTTGTTCCTGGCAGAATGAAGCCACTGTCTATTTAATTCCTTCTCCTCCGTCTTTGCTTAGCGCGTCATGAGATAACCAACAACCTCATGGCAACTTCATGTGGCAACCTTTGCCATTCTTGCTTTGTGATAGCCAATTAAACAAGCGAATCGTACTAAAGAGATTAAACATCCGAGCTCTCAGTGCTATCTTAGCGAACCTCATCGCATGCTAAATTTGTTTTGTGCGCACATACGACCCCAGAGACATCTCCGAGAAAGCCTACTGAGCTAGAAGATTTCCATTCTGTAGCCACGTTTATTTTCTTTCATTACACCGAATCATGCTGAATGACGGGGTAAGGAGTAGAAATTCCCAACGGCAGCACATTTTCCAGGCACAAAAAAAGTTTCCGTGCTCTTATCATGCTACCTCTGGTGTTATTATGACATCAACAATTCAGACAATGAGTGGGAAGAATAGTCCTCACCATCTTTAATTATACACAGTAATTAGCACTGTGATACAGCAATTACATACACAGGTATTGCATGCGATGTCAGTGCTACTGTCCTCTTCTCTGGTGCAAACACATGCAGACTTACCAGTCGGGTGGGCGTGCGAGAAGAGGAATTTTAATCACAGACTACCAAAAAACAAGCGAAAGAGAGAGACAGAAAAAAGAAAAAGGTTTTTATATAACTGAGAATGGCTGGGTTAATGTTTCTGGTGGGTGGTCGGTAAAATATTATGTCAAATTCTTTATATATGTGTATGTATATAATAAAATGCCAGAATAAATGTGTATCAATTCCAGCCAAAATATATGGAAGGCCCTTTAGCCTACTTAATACCTAAGTGCATGCACACGCTAGTTTATGTATCCAAGTCTCCCAGATTAATGAACAGCTCCTTCCCGAAGGCCATTAGACTCAAACAGATCTTCCTGATGGCCGTTTTAGTTCATTTCACACTCGACTAATACTACACACGCGTCCTACTCCACCCACTGCCCTCACTTTACCGCAGAGAGGAATTATTTATTTTTAGTTCACTTGCACAAGTACCTTCACAGAAAAACTGGCATAGCAAGTCTACCTAAGCACATAATGGGTTGAGTCTGCTAGTACGTATATGACGCACTAGACATCCATGGATGTCTGACAGGCGGACGCTATGTGTGCCTCCTTTCTGATGACTTACACCTGCTTATGTCCTGCATTTTATTCAGTTGGTCAATTCTGACTTGACTCCAAGCAGACACGGTGCATCAGGATGTCTGGAGTAGGAGTCAGGAATCTGGATCTCCTAGAATTAATGCTGTGCGCTTTATATTTTATGACATACTGTAGTTTTCTAGTGCTCCGTGTGCTACAATCAACTAATATTAGCCCTTTTTTTGGTGAAAAGATTAAAAGACCAGGAATGCCCCATTGTCTTCTCCTTTTCATCAAACCGCAATCTTAGGGCTTCTAAGTATTTGGAGAATGTTGACAGTATGGTTAGTGGTGATCTGGACTGCTGAATATTAGGCTGATTCAGTTCTTTAGTGATCATCTCAGTGTAACAAGCACTGTTGATTGTTGAAGTGAAAGTGAACTATTTGCCTACTGTGCTTGCACACAGAGAAATGTGACCTCCGCATTTAACCCATCTGTGCAGTGAAACACACACACCAGTGAACACAAGGGGGCAGTGAACACACTTATCCGGAGCAGGGGGCAGCACCAAACCATGGCGCCCGGGGAGCAAGGGCACCTCAGTCATGTCTTGCCCTGTGTGGGGATCGAACCCGGGACCTTCTGAAGAGAACGGTTCCCTAACCACTAGGCCACGGGCAAAAACAATCTAGTATAACTGGAGTGCGGAAAATTTTTGACTCACTCTTGTATGTTAAACACGACTCAGGCGGAAACATGAAGTACAAAATGTCAAAAAACAGATGATCCAGCAGGTGGAAGAAAGGCTTCATAGGTCAGGCTATTAAATAAGGACAAATTGCAATCATAGATAGATAGATAGATAGATAGATAGATAGATAGATAGATAGATAGATCACAAACTTATCTATCATAAAATATTGTTGCTGTAGCAGGAGATGACTCACTGCTGTGACAAAAAAACATAAATAAAAAAAAAAGAGCTCCCTGACATGTGACTCGGTGGAGCGCCTCATGCAGTGAGCACTTAAGGTCTGCCACACTTCCTGACCTTTTGTTTGACATTTTACACCTACACTTCAAATGGAACAAGACTTTCAAAAGTTTGGTTAGTCGACATGATATGATTATCCACCTGTACTCTGTTTAGAATTCTCTGCAGTGTAATGATGTGGCCTCACATGAAGTTACATACTGAGCAATTCTATTCAATTTAATTCAATTTTATTTGTATAGCAGCTTTTAACAATGGTCATTGTCCCAAAGCAGCTTTACAGAAATAAAGGAACAGTTTGTTTTATATTTATATAAAATATAAAAGAAAACTTAAGAGGAACCAGACTCATAAGGGAACCCGTCCTCATCTAATTCATGGTTTCTACATCTGGTGTTCTATACACTGTCCATGTCAATGCTGGGTCAGATGGGACTTCAAGAGGACAAGGGGGGTCAGAGTGGATCAGGCAGGTTTGGGGAGCAGGAGGAATCAGAAATCGGGGTCAATAGTATCTCCTGTTGCCTTAGCCGTTGCAGGTGTAGCAGAGAGCAAGCAGAAACTATGGCAGACTTGCTAAGACAGCATAACTACATGGGAGAACCAGAAGGTGACACAGACATGAGAGCGGCTTGGGACATAAAGCAGCCACCCCACATGTGAGAGTGGGGGGGCAACAACATCCAAACATCCCAGTTTACCAAAACACTCTATAAGCATGAACCCTTCAGCTCTGCGTCTTGAACTATAAAAACTATGAAGAATATTCTTGACTAAACAAATATGTTTTCAGCTTAGACTTAGACTAGATTGTGTCTGAGTCCTGAACACTAATTGGAAGTCTGTTCCATAGTTGTGGGGCTCTTTAAGAGAAGGATCTGCTCCCTGCTGTAGCCCTTATAATTCAAGGTATCAGCAAATAGCCTGCACCTTTTGACTGAAGTAGGCGTGGAGGATCATAAGAGACTAGACGTTCGCTAAAGTAGTGTAGCATGACACCGTTCACTGCTTTATAAGTCAGTAGTAGTATTTTATAGTCAATGTGAAACTGAATGTTGTATGTTTGTTTAGAAATGCATTATTAATTAACCGTATAGGTCATACATGAGGCTTTAGCTTCTTACTGGTTAAAATCCTATAGCAGTAGCAGTTTGGTGGTGGTAGTGGAAATGATTGTCCAGTTCATCCCAAAGGTGATCAGTGAGATTGGTTTGCAGGACCCTACAGTTCCTCTGTTCTAACCTTAATACACCATGTCTTTCCGGAGCTCGCTATGAAAACAGGGACAGGTTTGTGTCTCCAACTTCCAGTAAAGAGGGAAATAGTAATAGAACAGCAAATAAAGACATTCTGTACAATTGTGGGCTTTCAGCAATTTGAGCAGAGTTTGTTCACCATATGCTTGGAAGATCACGAGTTCTTTACAAAGTCTCAGGCAAAACATCCCACAGTCTTACAAGCACACACACTCCCTGGTTAGTGTAATAGGAGAAAGTGGGTGGAGACTGGCAAGTGAGCAAGTTGTTGAGGAAATCAGAAAAAAAAAGGTTTTTGATCTAAACAGTCGCACAATATTAACATAATAACAAATATAATAATATTTGGTTGGACGACTTTAGCTTTGATTACGCCATTGTTCCGACATCACAGACTTTATTTTTTATCAGTGACAGGAGAGACAGACCACTCCATAAAGACTTCTCCAGACCATTCCAAAGTCCTTCAGTAAGGTTAAAGTCAGGACTTGGTGGCCAATTCATGTGTGTAAATGATTCCACATGCTCCCTGAATTATTCTTAAACCATTTGAGCCTTTGACCGTGTGGTCTGGTAAAATGTGCCATGAGGGAAGAAGAAAACAATCCAATGAGGTAATAACCTGGTCCTTTAGTAGATTCTCAGCTGACTTCATTTTATTGGCATGTAAGGTTTCCGAGTCTTGACCCACCTAATTTCACTAGATAACATTGACTAAAGATACCCCTAGATAACACTGTCTCCAAAGACTCCAAATAGAAACCTTTTATGTTTATTGACTGAATTTAAAATGAAACAAGGGCAGAATAAATGTGTATTTGGTACATTTGTGAATCCTGGGTTTTATTCATATTTAGACTTACATTGTTGTTTCTTATGGGTTCTCTATTTTTCTCCCAAAAACATGCTGGTGGCGTAAATATACTGCATTAATCCCTACATGCAAATGCATCTATGAGTGTCTGCACATGTGTGTGCAATGCAACAGCATCCCAACTGACTGAACATTGTCAAGATAGAGTCTCAGAACAGCCAGGAAGCCTCCGCTGGGACCTTGAGCAATATAATCAGGTGCCATCTTTATTTAAAATCCAGCATCCATTAGCATATGCAACATGAGTATAAAGTAATACATTAATTACAAACCGGATTCCAAAAAAGTTGGGACACTAAACAAATTGTGAATAAAAACTGAATGCAATGATGTGGA
>JAOVVF010000008.1:23642799-23665081 GCA_028565595.1 Duopalatinus emarginatus | reverse complement strand
GACATTTGCCATCTCCACATCATTGCATTCAGTTTTTATTCACAATTTGTTTAGTGTCCCAACTTTTTTGGAATCCGATTTGTACATACAGTATTCTTGTCCTGTATTTTAGGATTATGCAGCCTTTCCACATACCATAACCTGTCCCTGACCACATGTCATGATATTGACTTGTTTTGTTGACTAGCATGTTTTACCTGTTTCCTCTTCAGAATCAATTGGCCTCTTGACCTTCTGCACTTGACAGACATGCTCTTCGCACTCCAGTTCGCACGTCTCTTCTGTTTCCGCTCATCTGAATGAAAACATTTAAACCATTTCATCTTGTGCATAATAGTCCAGTATTAAAGGGTCGAGGCCTTTTGATGCCGGCAGTGTTGAAAGCCAGTGCAGGACTTCAGAGCCACATCGGTGTGTGCTGAGGGAGGAATATTAATGAGAACAACAGACCAGACACATGTGGTGTAACATGAGAAGGTATAAAGGAGAGCTGTGGTGGTAGAAAAGGAAGGTCAAATGAAGAACAGGTGTACTACTTAAGCATCTATAATGACACAAAGAAGAGGAAGAAGATTTAAAGACTAAAAAAAAAGAAGAAAAAGACACATGGCACAGACCACCACAATAATAATAGCAATAAGAAGGCAGAAGTGGAAATGATAAAAAAAAAGAAAAAGAAATGGAAATGGGATGACAAGGGATTAGAAAGAAAAAAAGATGGAAAAGGAGAAAGATTATGAAAGTGAACTATTTGCCTACTGTGCTTACACACAGAGAAATGTGACCTCCGCATTTAACCCATCCGTGTAGTGAAACGCACACACACACACACACACACACACACACACACACACCAAGAAACACACTTACCCCCCCTGGAGCAGGGGGCAGCCCCAAACCACAGCGTCTGAGAAGCAGTTGGGGGACTTTCTCAAGGGCACCTCAGTCGTGTCTTGCCCTGGATGGTGATCAAGCCTGCAAGCTTCTGGTCACGATAATGGCTCCCGTGACCACTAGGTCACGGGTGCCCCGACATGAGAATAATAGGAGCTAAATTGCTTGCACAAGTGTCCCATCATTAAATTTAACTTAAAAAATCAAATACATATTGTGGTGATTGTGGTGGCTCCAGAATTGTTTGAGGTTTATGTCCTGCATTCATTTTGATGGATTCGATCTCTTCCTACAGGACAATGCACGGCAACACATGTCTGGAGATTCCAAACTACAGTTAGAGGAACACTAACCAATCCCAGGTGCCATTCCCACCTGTCACCAGATCTCAACATTATATAACACATCTGGGATGCCATGCAGTGCTGGTGGTACACCAGTCTAACACTTGGTAGGTCCCCCACGATGCATGGACTCCAAGAGTTTGAGGGAATTTCTTGTAAGCAGAGAACATTATACTTCCTGCAAAATGGTCCTTAATTCTGAGGTATTCTGAGGTGCGACATTTCTGTTCCACAGAGCATTGCATGGCATCCCAAATGTCCTGGGAAGATCTGGTGACATCGTTGGGCGATGTGGGTCTCTAGCCGTGTGGTGGTGCATTGTCCTGTTGGAAGAGGCTAAATCTATCAGAATGAATGCAGGACATAAACAGGTGTAACTTGTTAGAAAGTAGGCACACATAGTGATCACCTGTCAAAGATGTTTGTAGATGTACCAGGGGTCTCATAGAATGTCAGCTAAACAAATCCCATACCATTATGAAGCCACCACCAGCCTGTGTAATGTGCTGGATATTTGTAACAGTATCAGTACCTCTCATCCAATGTCATTAAATGACTCCTTAGGGAATATTAATTATATAAAATTACTAATTACGGAAGTACACTAACTTGAATGACAAAATTCACAGCAGTTTTTCTTCCACAATTTTCCTGCAGACCCTTTGGGTTTATTAGGCATAAAAACCCCATTGGGGAATGAAGAACTGTCGAATAATATCATTATTATTATAACTCCTCTCCGTTAGTCCCAAACAAAACGCAGTTAAAGGGACAAGGACTACATGGTGAGTTACCTGCTTCTTCTCAGTAATGAGGATGATTAATCTGAGGGGAGTGGCTCTTGACTCTGACATTTCCACCACCAGCTAATCTGCATTCATTAGGAGAGAACGCAGTGCCCTAATTACATCCCGGCCTCCTGTCTAACAGCCGAACAGAAGAATGGCAATAAAAAGTCTGTGTAAGAGGGCAGATGTTGATGACTCAGGTCTGAATTAGTGCTGAAGAACATTAGGCACATTAGCAACGCTATGAGTTCAATACAGACCTCCAGCAACCCTGTGGTGTTGAACGGTTTCCTCTAACAAGCCCAAATGAATGAAATCCTAATGAACACCTACATAAAAATGACACAGGACTATTAAGATCTGGGTGAAAATCAAGAGACTGAATAGAAAAGGTTGAAATACCACCGGGCAGAAGAGAGGGGGTTTTGTAAATGTGGTGTTGTTTATTTGCATTTTGTGAATAGCAGCCAACTCTCAGACTGAACATAAAGCCTACATGCTGTGAGTGGGTGTTTATTAACTTTTGATTCTTTCATCTGTAAACTTTAAAACATTTTATTTTGGGAGGTAAAACAATGAAAACAGAAAATGTCTTTGGAAAATGAGGTAAATGGGAAATTGGATTTTCGTGTGTGAGCAATATACACTAAACAAAGTAGAAAACAAACCCAATCCAGGGAACCTATCAGGAGGAGAAAACACAATCAACTAAGTCTAACTCACTGGTGCAGAACACAAACCTTTCCCTCCATAATGCGCTGAATTTAACCCTCTGATGTATTTGGTAATTATCTCTTCAGCTGAATCAGATGTGCTAAATGCTAAAACGCTACAGAACTTCAGAACTAAAGTCTGACCAACTCTGTGCTAATTGCTTGTCTGTGCCAAGAGGTTTTAAGCGTTGAATTTCCATCATATTTAATCAATTCAATTCAATTTTATTTGTGCAGCGCTTTTTAAAAATGGACATTGTCTCAAAGCAGCTTTACATTTATAGAATTTTAAAAAATTTTATCCCTGATGAGAAGCCGGTGGTGACAGTGGCAAGGAAAAGTTTGTGACAGCATCCAAACATCCCAGTTTACCAAAACACTCTATAACCATGAACCCTCCAGCTCTGCACCTTGAACTACGGAAACTATGAAAAATATGCTTGACTAAACAAATCTTGAACACTAATTGGAAGGCTGTTCCATAGTTCCAAGAGAAGGATCTGCCCCCTGCTGTAGACCTCATAATCCGAGGTATCAACAAATAGCCTGCACCTTTTGATCTAAGTAGGCGTAGAGGATCATAAGAGACTAGATGTTCGCTAAGGTACGGTGGCACAAGACCATTCACTGCTTTATAAGTCAGTAGTAGTATTTTATAGTCGATGCAAAATTTGACCGGGAGCTAGTGTAGTGTGGCTAAGACAGGGGTGATATATTTATATTTTCTGGTTCTAGTATGGATTCTGGCTGCTGCATTCTGTACTAACTGCAGCTTTTTGTTTATGCACCTACTGGAACAACCAGACAACAAGGCATTACAATAATCAACTAGTTATAATTGTAGTATAAATGTACCCTGTGCAGTATAAATGTACAGGGTATAAATGTACCCTGTGCACATCTCTGCATCCATGTCCACACCAATTGAGCTCGTTTAAACTGAACTTGAATTGAAGCCCTTTAATCAGAACCTCAAAATCTTAACCACTAGGCTACTGTATGTACACAGAAACAGTTCATAACTAAAAAAGCCACTATATGATTAAATATTATTAGACTGCTTGAAAAAGCACTCTATTGTTATTCCTCTTCTGTTTTCTTATTCTTCTTCTTCTTCTTGTTCTTCTTCTTAAGCATGTTTACATAATTAATACACCTCGAACTGCTTAACATACAGACTCTGTTCAAACACCATTTTGTAGATAATCATGACCCAACCTCGGCTATGTTTTATTGTTGGTAGTGAGATTTATGGTTTTTAAAATATTAAAGTTTAAATTTATTAAATTTCCCATAGAAATGAATATGGGTGTGTCAACTGCTGTAACTCAATCATTTGTCTAGCTACAGCCATGAAAAAAAACAAAAAACTTGGAGCCGGGACCACCGAGGCATGTCATCTCAAATTTTAGACAAACTGCACTCATCCTTTTCTTCTTATCACTCTTTTATTTTCAGTCTATTATTTTCTATTGGGATGATGTCATCTCCACATCAGCTCAGAGTGATTTATCTGTTTAATTCTTTTTTTCTTTGTTTAATCTTGTCTAAAATCCTTACACTTTCACCTAAAAACACTATTTAAAATTTAACGGGAAGACATACTTGTCCTGTCTGAACTCCTAACAGATGTTAGTGTTTGACATTTTATGTTATGACAATTTTATTTTATAAGGCAGTAGAAAAGTCCCCATACAGTTCTTAATTTCATGGCCATGAGAATTAATGTTCCTATATTTTCATGTGTGTTCAACCTGTCAAAACTCGGACATCTTCTGCTCTATCCACATACTGTTTACATCACAGCAATAACCAAGGGGTCATCTCTCAGACGGATCAAGTGATACATTAACGAGTTATGACCATTTGTTCAGAATGTGCAAATAGCCGCAAACTGTGCTTTTCCACAAACAGCTGCATATTAACAGGAATGAGTGACAGTTAAGACTTGAGACTCTCTGACACACAGACACACACACACGGCTGTTTAGGGGCAGCCGTGGCCTAGTGGTTCGGGAACCGGTCTTGTGACCGGAAGGTCGCGGGTTCGATACCCACCCAGGGCAAGACACGACTGAGGTGTTCTTGAGCAAGGCACCTAACTCCCCTAACCGCTCCCCGGGTGCCGTGGTTTGGGGCTGCCCCCTGCTCTGGGCAAGTGTGTTCACTGCCCCCTAGTGTTCACTGGTGTGTGTGTGTGTGTTTCACTGCACGGATGGGTTAAATGTGGAGGTCACATTCCTTCTGTGTGCAAAATAGTTCACTTTTTCACTTTCACACATGCACAGGGGGCAGAGTCTTATAAAAAACAGGGGGACCTGTACATAAATATAAAAATACATAAACAAATGACAGTAGTATTTATGCCTGTGTGTAAGAAGACAATAATTACATAGACAGGAGTTCTTCTCCCTGTCATGATCAGTCTGGGCCCCTCTCTCCAACACACACACACACACACACACACACACACACGGACAGATTAATACAAACACACAGACACTCAATGGTATAAGCCATAATCTTGGCCCCAGCAAGGCACCATGTGTTCAAGTACTCTTGTAGTTCCTTCAGGGAATGCACATTTAGTTCATTCAAGGCACTGATTTCATTTTTTTTTAGCTGCTACCTATGCAAAGTTGCAAAGTCATTATGTGTGGAGTAACACACTCTGAAAAAAGCGCTGCTGTCCACTTCTGTATGCATGAGTTAAGATATTTATGACTGGCCATTGTCACTGGGAGAGAAAGTATACCATCTGTCACACTTAAAATCAAATTATGTTCTATATATTTTTTTTTCTGTATATAATTCACTCTTTAGACATTTCAAATAAATTCTTCATCCAATGATTCAGTGACAAAACTTCAGGGATTAAGACGATGACATTTATTTTCATCAGGCACTTATGACATATTGTCTCACATGTCTACACATGTCTACCCTTGCCAAAACCCGCCAAGATACTATATTTTTTTCTCTTGATATAAAGACTAATACTAAAAAAACTCAAGTATTATAATATGATAATAATAGAAAATCTGTACAGCTTAAAAAAATGGCTAGCTTTTATAAGGACAAGGTAGTGAAAGGTAGTGACGTAGCCTCATAGAGTTAATAGAGCATAATAACATTTACGCAACCAAGCATTAACAGAATAAAGTGATCATCTGTTAATCAAGTTATTTCTTTCAACACAGAGAGAAATTTCGGTAGTCACCTTGTCTGTTTTGTAGCTCAGTAGAAGATTGTAGTCAGTGTGTAATTTATTGTCTAGGTCAAAATGACCCAGAGGAAATCACCTGAAGCTCCATCATCCAGGCTCTACATGTTTAACTAGCATACAAACACCGTCTGTTCTCCAACCATTACATGTGCCCCCCCTCTTTTCACCTCTCAGTCAAGTTCTATGCCCGATGCTACATTCACACCAGCATTAATGCGGAATGACATATTCTATGAAAGCTGGCGATTTCCTGAGCGCATTTCCTGAGCGCAACACACGCAGTCGTCTTTTCAGACTGACTGAACAACGCACGGCTGGAATTTATAGACAAGTCATTTCACTCTTTATTTTCACTGGAAGCACATGTGATTTGTGGTTAACATTTATAGGAAGGTGTGTGGTCTCTTTTTTGTTTGATTTTGTTTCCGTTCTGTAACAACTGTAATTAGTAAAGTGTGGCATACTGTCTGGCTGTTTCTTTGACATCAGTGAAAACATGGCAGCCAACAGTCAGATTAAGTTTAGAAACACCTACAGAACTGCCCACAGGAGATGAGCCACTAGTGGTCTGGGGGAGACAAAAGGTGAAAAATTGCTGCTGGTGTGGATGTATAATGAGACACTAGAAGATATCAGTGATCATAATTCCTTCGGTTTTCAGGACCTGCCTGATACACCTGGATGCCCTATGTCTACCTGGGGTCTCATCACCTAATCACCACTTGCTGCTGCTGAGGATGGACATTCTTATGATCACCATGATGGACAGACTAAATATATATGTGTCATTCCATGAGAATGGTTCAAATTGGACTTTTACATTTTCACATTTTTTACAATCTCACAACCAGGTTACAGTGAAACACTTAACGGGGTTGAGTGTGACGGGGTTGTGATTTTTGCCAAAAATGGCCGCTGTTCTACATAGTGAATACCAGAGAGAGAGCACATGGTATGCATGAGATTCAGAATTAGCACATATTCTTGAAATAAAAAAATAAAAAAAAATAATAAGTAATAGTTTTCTTTTTTTTTTCATGTGACGGTGTTGAATCATTGAGTTTGACGACCACAATATCACAAGATAAATTAAAGATTAAGTCAAAGAAGGCGCCACTTGTCTGTCTTTGGTGTCCTGTTGTCCAAAATATTAAGTGATGTCACTTTCTGATGTACGTGCTCTTATCGATCATACCATTGTTTTTATGGGGGGAGAATCATTTGTGTAACAGTGCTGGGGGATTCCTCAGGGATAGAACAAAATAATGTAATTTTAATAAATAATTATTAATTAATTAAAAAAAAAACATCACCAACAATTAATCGCAGATAGATGTATATGGTTGATATCAAAATGTATATATTTTTTTATGGTTGTATTTGGTATATTCTAAGTAAACTTTTTGAAGGCCATGAGGGACATGACAAAACAGGTGGTGTCAAACAATAATAATAATAATAATAATAATAATTAAAAAACAATGTAATTTCTTATGAAAAGATGAATTTAGCTTTGGGCTGAGACTAATATATTCATCACAATTAAACTGTATAGCACACAGTTATAGAAGATTTTTTGTTATATATAATATTCAGGGTCATCCAGATGAGATTGGCCCTTAAAATCTGGTTCCTCTTACATTTTCTGTCTCATGATTTCACAGTGAGTTTTCCTCACCACCATCACCTCAGCATCATATTGCATATTAAGCATCAGATTATCAAGTTTCTGTAAAGCTGCTTTTAGGTCAAAGTCAATTATTAAAAGCTCTATATAAATGAAGCTGAGTTGAACTAAATTTCTGGCTGCCACTAGACAACAAAACACAATGCTGACAAGGACCACATTTCAATGGCTAGACATAGCACTCGTCGTCCAAGTAAGGACAACTGGGGAACAGGTGACAGGTTCATGGGTGCTTAAGGCTTACTTATGTGCTTGGTTTGGGAGGTTGGAGGGGGGGTTTGTTGGGGTGTGACCAACTCATCTGGTCCGATCTCACAGAATATCCACAGAAGGATATGTTGCACATGTTTCTGTGCCACAGAAACCACAGAATGCCTTCAGGGCAGGTGGTGTTTGGGCAATTACAGATAATTGGTGTGCATGTTAGATATCAGTACACAACTGGTGTCATTATTTTTTATGGCATGATACTTAACGAGTATTTTGTGGCTTGGGACTCACATATTGACTTGCCAATCAAGTACTGCAGCTTGTAATACGTTTATTATAATTATTATTATTATTATTATTATTATTATTATTATTATTATTATTATTATAATCTAGCAGCTTTAGCTTTAAGTCACAGTCAGTTAAGACTTTCTACCCCATCCCCATATTTTACAGCACCAGCACTTTACATCTGATCCTCATTTCCTAAATAGATGTTCCGCATTTTGCTATTGTTGTTAGACAACCATCCAATCTCTCTTTTTTTTCATTTTTATTTCATTTAGCTTTGATGTAAAACAAAAGTTGGCTCTCATGTTTATGCTTTTCATTCTACGTTTTTTTGTTTTCTCAAAAGCATTCATTCATTAGAGAAAGAGATACAGTTATTAGAGTTATTCTTTTGCCTGATGCTTTTATGCCAAGCAACGTAAAGTTGAGGCACAATCCGGTCCAAGCTAAGCATTGCTTGAGTAATTGAGTCTGTCTTCAAAGTGCAAACCACTAAAAGCGTGTCACTGAGTCCATGTATGGAAATGAGAGTATTTCTGGATGCAGGGTGTATTTGAGATATTACAAAGTGAGTCCACCTCTCTAAGTCCACAACAGCTTGTAAAAAAAAAAAATTATATAACCCCTGAAAGCCACAATTAGACAATTTCACATACCTTCCTAAACAGTGTATTTACTGCAGACATTTATGCTGTAGTATATTCACAAAGCCAATATATTTAATGTCTGATCATATGTTTGAGATGACACATACAAGCCTGTTGAGTTACACTGTCTGTGTGGAAGACTGGGTGATATTAAGAAGTTTGCAAATGGGAGTCAGGTGTCCATGATTACCAGTCTGAGGACTGAAGGGAGATATTGGTCATGTGACTACTCAAGTGATTTGAAAATGGGCTGAGAAAGGATTCTTGGATATGGAGTTTGTGGTTATTTGGATTTTAGATCTGTCTATAATAGAGAAACGTTGCTACTTTCCATATTAGTTCGATCCTGGACCTGGATATTTTTTTCCATCCCAGAGGTATGACAGCTTCGTTTGCAATGTCTAAACAGTGTAGCTTTGGATCAAATATAACCATCCAGTATATAGCATAAACTATGACTGATATAAACAGACCTCGTGGAAAAGCTAAGACTAAACAGTGTTACTTTTCATCAGTCAAATGACCTTTAGTGAACTGTTTCATTTGTGGCATTTGTCAGACACTGACTCTTCCAAGGTGACTTACAAGGTTATACTTGACAGATTCAGCAAAATAAGACTTGAATGTAAATTGTGCATGTAAAGTCTAGTGTATTTGCACACAGGATTTTGACATCCTCATTTAACCCGTCACTTGCCCAGAGTGGTGAGCAGCCCCTAACCATGTTGTCTGAGGAGCAGTGTGTGGGTTAGTTGTCCTACTCACGGGTTCTTCGGTTGTGTCCTGTTATTACAGGGAATTCAACCAGCAACCTTAAAAGGCCAGTTCTCTAACCTCAAGTCATGGCTGTTATCATGATAATGAATTAGAAGATTTCACAGTAAGAGAAAGAAATTGCAGGGTATCAATAGACTAATTAAAAGTGACGCAGAACAGGTGAACACATTAAGGTAAAACACTAATGTCAGGATTGTAACATAAATAAAATCACATGATGTGAACCCATATCAAAATGATACATCATAATGTAGCACTTAAATTCACTGACAGGGGGGATTTACAACAATTATACTATTACTAGCATTTTAAACACATTAAAATCCCTTCGGCTTCTCAAAGCATTCAGCCAACAGTAGTGATGTGGTCATAAACTGACCTTGATGTAACCTAGAGGAAGATCAACCCACACTGTGCATGGAAAAAAAAAAAAAAAAACTTTAGCTTTCTCTTACTGTCCACCTACAAGATGACCACTATAGTAGGCTTGTGAGGTTCCCATAAATGCATGTTGCACTTTAACACATTAACATTAGGTTTTTTTTTTTATAAGACTGATAATAAGCCAGCATAGAGAACTACAAACTTGCTACAGTGAATCCGATTCAAATGAACCCTGCATTATGCGGTTCGGAAAACACCACCAAATTTAATTAGTACTGGCTACAAACACTTGGGTAAGTATAGCCATTAACTAAATCTAAGTTTATTGTTATATAACAGCTTGCATAACAGCAGTTCCCTTTACCCTCCGCATTGATCCTTCTCAGAGAAAAGATGCACATCTGCGGTGCACCACACTCCACTGCATATTACTCATTGACGACTATGACCAATAGACAACAAGGTAACTGTGTCCCCATGGCCATCCTCATGCTACAACGGTGATTATTTAGCACCTGCAATCCTTAGACCCCCGCGGCTGAAAACCGATATGTCTTGATAAGTCTGCGCTGTTGTGTTGACAGATTAGACTACAACCTGGAGCCCATCATCGGTTGGTCACTTGGGGCACCGCTTTCATCATTACACTGTTTAGATGTCCGTCTTTTATCCTCCCAGAGTGCTGATGTACACAAGGCACAAGGGGTGGATCTTCCACTCCACTCCACTCCACTCCACCATCTATTCATGCACGTTGAATATTTATGGAGCTTTCCTCATTACCCCAATTTGGATTAAATAATTATTTCAGATGGCAACATGGTGCAGATTTATCCTAAGGTTTTAGCATCCTGGCATGACACATGCGTGTTTCCCCGTCCTACATTTGGGGAAAGCTGTTCTTCTTTGCTAACACACCTGAAGCATCTTACACTGTAATAAAATCCTGTTAAATTACTGTGGATCCTCAACAGAATCTTACTGTATTTTATCAAAATTATAAAATACCGTGAAATAAACATATATTGCATGTAAATTAACTGTAATGCGGACAGTTAACCGGTAACGGTAGATACCTGGTAATTTATTAGCATAATACAGTATTTTCTGTATTATTACTTTTCTGTTAACTTTTAACTGCTTGAAAGGCTTCTAGATTCAAGATTCAAGATTCAAAGCTTTATTGTCAAATGCACAGTAAGGAAACTAGTTTCCCTGTACAATGAAATTCCTACTTTGCTTCCCACATTTGAATGTCAGAGTACAAAAGAATGAAAAGTATAAATAGACAAATAATAAGATCAAATTAAGCATGCAGTAGAAAATATATAAAATAAAATATAAAATATAAACTGTACAGAAATAAACAAGCTATGTACGTTGTGTGCTACATCAGTTATATTGCACCAGTCCATAGTAAAAGTGGTGATTGTACAAAATGAGCAGAAATATTGTAACCAGCCAAGAACAGTTACATGTGCTAAATGATATGTGCAGCTGTAAGCAGACTCGGGAACAATCAAGTACAGTAGTACAACTATTCATGTGCAAAATAATATGGAGTATGGTTAGTGCAATTATTCATGTGCAAATGTAGTAGTGTCTATGAGGGCAGTCATCAGCTCAGCTGTTTAAGAGTATGATGGCCATGGGAAAGAAAGAGTTCTTTAGTCTGGTGGTCCGGCATTTCATTCTTCTATACCTCCGACCTGAAGATAGAAGTGTGAATAGTCCATGTTTGGGATCTACTTATTTTGAGTGAAAAACAGAAAAACAAGTTTTTGCAGAATTTGATGCGATGGGGTGAATCGAATCATTTGAACGTGACTCATCTTGTATTCCACTGTTAGCACGCTTTTCTACTCTCTGTTCTCTGTGGACTGTCTCGAGGTGAATTTAAAGCAAGGAGGTAGTTAGCTGCTATTGTTGCTTATCATCTTATATGGTCATTGTCTGCATAATTATTGAACTTTTAAGATTTCATTAAGGTTTCATTAAGTTACTAAATTTCAATTTGTGCACTGTATAGTTACTACAAAATAGTTATTTTATTGCATTGTATTTAAATATACAGTAAAATACTGTGACAATAAATGATAGTAGATGCACTGTAACAGTAAAATGCAGGTGGCTCTGCTGCCAGTATGTTACTGTTATTTGACAGACATTATATATATATATTTACAGTGTAGGAATGAATTATCAAACTATTAATTCGTTTAATACATTGCAGAGAAAACTGTATATGGCATAGGGACTTTAGCTGGCCACCCAATATGACCAGGAATTAAAATAGACACTATTATTTATTATATCGCACCTTTATTATTAATTTTCAGTCAATAAGGTCTGAAGCAGCTAACTGCCTACACTGCAAAAAAAATAATCTAGAAAGAATCTAGAAAGTCAGAAAATCTTAAAATAAAAAAAAAAAAAGATTTTTTATGCAATTTATTAAATAGTCTTTTTTTTCTTATTTTAAAAAAGCTTAAAAAGATAAATTTACTCACTATATTGTCTGGCAATTTTACTTGATTCATGCTTATTTTCTCTTGATTTCTGTTTATTTTTCTTATTTTGTAACACTGATTTTTTTTTTTGCAGCGTATGCTTTCAGTAGGCATCATTTTCAGGGTAAGAAACTAATAA
Source organism: Duopalatinus emarginatus (assembly GCA_028565595.1). Taxonomy (NCBI): domain Eukaryota; kingdom Metazoa; phylum Chordata; class Actinopteri; order Siluriformes; family Pimelodidae; genus Duopalatinus; species Duopalatinus emarginatus. Next base: position 23,652,471 of record JAOVVF010000008.1, on the reverse strand, counting down.
CAGTGCTATAACAATTAACTTGAATGCCTCGGATATCTCACTGAGATACCAGGATTAAGGTGAGTATGTTGTATTGGGAATTCTGTATCACTACAAGCATTTCAGTCGGGTTATGAAAATGTCATTTGGTACAAATGACTCTAATGCCTTATGATGCATTTGTGTTATTTTAACAGCATTACTTTTATTGCATCATTTGCCAGTGTACTAATGATAGGATGCGTTATTGCATTGTTAAATTATGAAGGTTATAACCCATAGCACCTACAGTTTAAACCTAATAAATGTCTCAGAATATTCATCAGTTTGCAAACCTTCCTGCTTCCTGTTTTAATTCTTCGAGATCTCTTCTCTACACCGTGGCTCTTGATTATTCTCATGACCCGTAACTTCTCATTACCTTCATAGCGTCTCCTCGACAGGTCGGTATAAATTGGTATTAGCGCCGGCACTCTTAAAAGGTGAAGTAGAATGCAATTGTTCTCTGATGCCCAGATTAGGTTCACACATCCATTCGCAACACTATGATTTGGCCTATGACCCATGATTTGAAACTATTTCCCCCTTTTTCACTTGGGCTGATTAATATATTAATGAGCTCTGCTCTGATTAACTGGTTCACCCAGAGGCACCACAGTGACTCATACAGTCGTCTTCTTTTATAAGCGGGAGCTGATACTCTGAAAGTCATACTGCAGTCCTCAGACAAAACTGATTTAAACACATCGACTAGATGTTTGACTGAAGGACAATTGTTTCTCCTTCAGTAGTGGAAAAGCAAATGTTAGCTAGAAGAAGCTAGTTAGCTGCCTTGTTCCTAACTCCCACCTTTCATTTTGCAGGTGGTGATCCTACAAGATGTCTCCATATAGCCACTTTAGGCTGTCTTAAGCACATCCCTCTGGACTGAGACCCTGAGGCAGAACCAGGACCTCTTAGATAGATTATATCTCACAGTTGGCTGAGGAATGTCTGAGGATCCCCAGGAGGAACCTGAAGCCTGGGCTGACCCTCTCAATCTGTTGCCATCACAACCCGCACAAGTTAATGGAGTGTGTGTGTGTGTGTGTTTACACTGTGTTTTCCTTTTTTTTAGTTCTGTAAATAGGCAATAAAGTATTTGTCATACCCAAGTATTACATGTATGACAGCTCATGCTTTTTAAAAACATGTGGGGTCACATGTTAGCGTTTCCCGTGACTCATCTGGAGGTTTGCCTCTATTGTTCTAAAGCAAACTGGTGGGCTTAATAAGCTTTTAAAGACCTTCACTACCAACCACTTATTCATTCAGCACATTTATCTTTATGCCATTTGCCAGACACCCTTATCCAGAGTGAGTTACATTTATCTCATTTATACCACTGAGCAGTTGGATAGATCACTTTATTAATCCCAGAGGGAAATTCATGTAAGTTCTTGTTGAGGCTTAAGAGCCTTGCTTAAGGTCCCAGCAGTGGATGTAGTGGGATTTAAACTCTTGACCTTCTGATCAGAAGTCCAACGTCTTAACCAACATGTCAGGCAGTGTAGGGTTGTCCTGTCGGAAAGTGTAAGTGTGTATACGGGCAAAAGTGTTCATTTTAAATGATCATAAGTTTTACAACCTTACAACCACAACGCAACACGAAGGCTGATTTTCACGGACGGTTGCCGATCAATCGCTAAATGAATGAACAGAGTTTGTGAGCTTTTAGCTGTTGGTTGCCTGTCACCGCTGGTCTTAATGACTTTCTGTGTGAATGTTAATATAACATGATGACTGTTTAAAAACAAAATAAACATTTTATTTGACCACCTGATCTGTGGTCTCAAACTAACAGGTGGAAGCAGGAATAGAAAACCAAGTCATCCAATCTCGCAATGGAAAGCTGCACCGCTATTGACCCGAGGTAATTGGACGAGGACATTGGAGATCGAACAGACTATCCTGAGCAAAGGAGAGCACATCCTGAGCACATTCCTCTGTGTAGGCAAATGAAATAGTTCACTTTCACTTTCACTAGAAAATATTATTAAGTAGTTAGAATTTAAATGTCTTCAGCTTTCTTCCAGAGTAGATTTTGGCACAACCTTCTAGTCACTTATATAGCACCTTTCAAGAAACCTGAGGACACTTTACAATTAACGCTCAACCAACGAACACCAGTGAAAAGCAGAAAGACCGTCCACCTGGAGGACTGCATCGGGCAGTAGGGGGTTCACCCAGCATAGAGTTCCAATCCATATCTGTGCATATAACACTTGTATACATTCATACGTACACCAGGGTAATATAGAGTAGCCAATGTACCTAATCTCCATGTTTTTGGAATGTGGGAGGAAACTGGACAGTAAACCCATGCGGACATGGAGAGAACATGGAAGCTCCACCCAGATGGGGACTTGAACCCAAGACCCTAGTGCTGAGAGGCGACCGGGCTAACCAATAAGCCACCGTGCCGGAGTCAGAATAAGTTCTCTAGTGTAATGCTTTGTCTAATGTGATATATAATTGCAAAGCAAAGTTCCATATTTTCCCTATTTAAGAATCTGGCACTAGTATTATCCTGAAATAAACAAAATACAAGAAGAAAATGGCCCAGTCTGTGGTTATCAGAAATGGGACAGGTTCCACCTCAGCTTCTATTGTGCAGCTTTGACAGTGATGGAATAATCCATTATGTACCACAGTAAGAGCTCATATTGGTAAGCAGTGTGTAATCCTGTATTATTAACCACAGCAAAATCTCCAAGGTACGCACAAAAAAAAGCCATTTGCATCTTGGCGAGCACCCAGGATACACAAGCAAAGAGGGATATCTAGTGTAATGTTTTACTTGGGTTCAATTCCTACAGCTTCAGAAGCACTGAGGAGTTTCTACGGAGAGGCAAACACATGGTGCACCCCATGGAATTGCTCCAGCATTTAACCCGTGTGTCGCGTTCGAAAGCTGCCGACATCTTTGTTATGTTTGTTAGCGGGTCATATTTGGCTCAAAAACAAGTAGTTATCATCCGGTGTTGTTTCTGACCTCATAGCTGACTTAGTATGTATTTAAATCCATGCAAACACTGTATTCAGTTTTACGTTTTATGAATCCATACGCGTCATCTCACAATATACCACTCGTTTTTAATAAAAAAAAAATAATAATAATAAAAAATAATTTCCTATAACAAAGTAAAGGGATGTGGATATGATCTAATATGAGTCTGTGAGTCTAATAGATTAATATCCGAGCACACGGACCAATAACTGCTTGGGTTTTTATTTTGAACGTAACGTTATTATCTATAGTAACATTTGTGCTGTTACATGTCAATTTTGTCCTGTATAGATTTTTTTCATAAAACTGACTTCATTTTACTCAGAATTGCTGCAAAGAAAATGAAGGCTGAAAACCAATTGTGTTTGTGTGTGCGAGTGTGTGTGTGTGTGTGTGTGTGTGTGTGTGTGTGAAGCATAAACTGAACATTGAAAAACAATATATATATTCTTTATATAATATGTGTGTGTATCAATATTCTGCAGGAAAGGAGAGGGGATGGGTGTCTCTCTCTCTCTCTCTCCCTCTCTCTCTCTCTCTCTCTCTCTCTGTGTTTGTGTGTGTGTGTGTGTGTGTGTGTGTGTGTGTGTGTGTCTTGGGGCAAATTGAACCATATTTAAACCACAGAGCCACCCACACCTTTTATGTGATGGTGCAACAGCCAGTATTTTACACTTGGTCATATTTGACCCCTAACATCACAAATATCTCACTGTTGAATTGGACATTGTAAATATTCTATCATATTTAAGGTTCTACATATGTTTTTACATATGTACATTCTACATATTTCTTCTGTATTCAGTTTAATCTATTATTACTATTTTTTTTTTTATCCACATATCCTTATTTATCTCATTTATTTATCACTCTGTCATAATTGCACTATTACATTTGCACTTTTGTACTCTGCACATTGTTACTATTTGCACTTCTGGTAGATGCTCACTGCATTTCTATATTAATTTTTTATTAGAGACATTCAGAGCTGTTTTTGTGGATATCGTGGAATCTGAATCCGTTACAAAAAAAGAAACAATAATTTTTTTACATTACATTTTTTTACCTGAACTTCGGGTCAAATTTGACCCGAACACAATATAAGGGATAAATGTATTTATTTTTTTTTTTGCAAAGAAATACAAAAAAGGACTGCACTAGGGTACAGTACAGTTTTACAATCTTATGTACGGTTGTGGCTTTAATATCTCTAACTATTCATCAGTGTCCACCACTGTCACTTCCGTCAGTTCTGTCAGCAGCAGTATCATTTTGACATTCAATTTGAAAACACAGACTCATGTGTCAGCCCTGCTGGGGATAGGACAGCTGCTGGAGGTTTTTTATTTTTTTTTGAGGGGGTTTGATGGGGGGAAAGAGGGGGGTTTTCCTGTGTCAACCTGGCAAAGTCATTTCAGAGCTTTTTAAAATGTCTTGTGGCACTTTTTCAGTCTAATAATCTTTGTCGAAAGCAGAACACAAGGGAGGTTCTCGTCTGACACACTGAGAACGGAGCAGGTTGATTCGGTCCCCTGTAGGTGGAAAATCACAGACATAAGTGTTGCTGTTATCCCCCTCGTAATGGTAATGGGAGCAGTAAGGTGCACTTGTGTGCATTTTGGTATAAATGTAAACATTAGACATTTTGTAAACACTGTACTCTAAATGTGGTGTGTGTGTGTGTGTGTGTGTTCAGCCCAGTCACTGATGTGTCCGTTTGTTCAGACCAGACTCTGATTGTTCAGGAGACTGATAGCTTGCGGAAAGAAGCTGTTCCACAGTCTGGATGGGAGGCCCGGATGCTTTCCAGACTGTAGGAGGGTGTGGCCACGATTCTGGTTGCTTTACAGATACAGCGGGTGGTGTAAACGTCTTTGATGGTGGGCAGACAGACACCGATGATCTTCTCAGCCATCCTCACTGCAGGGACTTCAGAGCCAATATGGTGCGATTCCCAAATCAGGCAGTGATGCAGCAGTCTCGTGATGCTCTCGATGGTTTGTCTGTAGAATGTGGTGAGGATGGAAGGTGGGAGATGAGTCTTCTTTAGCCTTTGGAGAAAGTAGAGACACTGCTGGGCTTTCTTGGCTGGTGTTGAGAGACCTGGTGAGATCCTTCTCCAGGTGAACACCAAGGAACTTGGTGCTCCTGATGATCTCCAAGGCAGAGGCCTCGGTGTGTAATGGAGAGTGATCTAATGCAGCTGTAGTGAGGATTTAATACCTTTATAACATTGCAGGTAACACATGAGACTTGTAATATTTATGTAGGAATTTGACCTGGATCAGTTTAGAAAATGGGAAATATTTGGGATAGGATTTTCCTCATCATCATCTCATTAAGCGTTTAAATCCCAACTATGCCACGGTTCTCTACGGCCAAGTGAGTATCAGTAGGGTTATTCTTTCAAGGAGTAAGAGATGTCATACATTTCCCTGCCAATCATAGTCATGCTCATGAAATGTGGACACCTGTTAGCCCTTATAAGTAGATAAGGGCAGATTTCTTTTCTTTGAGATTGTTAAGCTGCCTTGTGATGCCACATGAGTAGGAGTTCAAAGCAACGAATTTGGCTTTTACATGTCCCACAGGCAGCACATCAGCCTTCACCTTCATATGATCAGAGAGAGCGAGCCACTGGGTACGAATTAGCAGGTGATCAAATCGTGGTGGTAAATTCTGGTACTTCTATGATCTGATATTTAACCCACCTTCTAGCTTCTGTGCCATGCTGGAATATTACCCTAACATTTTCTTATGAGAGCAAGAGACATAAATATTTAAATTGCAGACTATTAAGTTATTAAGTATCATTTGGCTCCTCTGTGAATCACAGGGCAGAAGTCAAAAGACGTGCACTTTACTCAGAAGATCAGTCACGATTAGATTAATATTTGACATGGGTGGTTTGTTAGGCCAGTATTAAGTCTAATGGTGAAAAAAAAATGTTATGGTCTAGTCATCAAAGGCTGGATAAGAAATGGAGAGGAGGCAATCCAGTGGGATGTAGAGCCATTAGTATTATGCATGAAGAAGTCAAAACTAATGAACAGCTGAAACAAATCAGACTAAACCAAGAAATGAAAGAAACAGAGCTTGGAGCAAGAAACGCGAAAAGGCTCAGAATTGGAGCATAGATCTACATGAACTTCCCTAAAAGAACAAAACAAAAAGGCTATTTATACACTGACTAACGAGACCAAACAAGACCACCAACAGGAAACAGCTGTGAATAGTGACCGATGGACATGGGCAGGGAAAGGATGAGGAAACCAAAAGGAGAAAAAAGCGGAGAGAAAAGGGAGAAAAATGAAAAAAAATAAAAGCCGTGTCTGAAGCTGCACTCTTCTTGTATGTATTACAAACCTATTCCAATTGCAGGTCTTCTACATACTGTAATTATACCAACCACATGTATTTTATTCACAGACGGTGCACAAAAAATACTGATTTTAGAAATAATAAGTGGGAAATTATATTTTGCTGCATGGGGGGTTTCCAGTTCCTACCTGCTCATTAAGAAAATAATATTTCACTTTCACAGGTTTAAACCAAACAAAAGCTGCTGAGAAAATGTAATAATCATTATATATATATATATATATACATACTTTCAGTGCTCATTCGTTGACACTGGGCCAATTCTACTTCTAACTAATATTATTAACACTATTTGGTTTATTGTCTATACATTAAAACAGAGAAAAATACAAGAGCACAAACCTGTCGGCTGTGAAGGAGGTCATCGTTTAAGTAAATGATTTTTTGATAGTCAAATGATAGTTTGTGGAATTGTTTGGTGAACAATGACTAAGATGAAACCTGGAAGCTATAAAGCAGAGGTTACTTATAGGCAGACAGGAGTCCGGAACCAGATGTTGTCCTATCTGGACCCAGATGTTGTCCTATCCGGACCCAGATGTTGTCCTATCCAGACCCAGATGTTGTCCTATCCGGACCAAGGCCTATAAACACTAAAATATTGAGCATAACTCATTTTGATGGCATGTTTCTCTTTTAATCTGTATCACTTTTCTAGCATTTATGGTGTAGGTTTAACAGACCAATCACAAGCATTGCTAATATCACACATGATGCTTTTCAGCCAATCAGATGGTGTGTATTATGGTGAGCGCGGTTGGCTGAGTTTCTCTCTCTCTCGCTCTCTCTCTCTCTCACACACACACACACTCACACAAACACACACACAAACACACACACACAGGAGATTGCAGGCAGTGGTGTCTCAAGTCAGACCCACTCAAGTCTGATCTCAGGACCCAAAAAATGTTCACACTCAGGTCTGAACCCACATCCAGATCATTGTGAAAACTGACTATAAATGTACAGAATTGTAACTGAACTGTAATTTGATTTGATATTTAGTTTTTGACGACATCAAATGTTGATATAACTCTAGGATACTTATATACAGGATGTAGTTTTGAATCATGGCAGGTTAGACATTATGATGTTCCAGACCTCGGATTGAGGAAATTGTCTCTAACTGGACCTTATCAAGAATTAATTAAATGCCCCTGCTATAACGAGTCAATAATTCATCAAGCACTGCAGGTAGGTGGTGTTTACTAATTTGCACCTTGTTTACACCTGCCAAAAGTCTTCATGGGAATTTGGGATTCTTTTACTTGAGAATGTTGGCAGGAACACCATTGGGAAAAGTTGCTGTGCTGTATTTAATTTATTGTGTTAATTTAACATTACTCTACGGAATTATTCGGGCTAAATGGTATTTGTATAGATCACATACTACATAAACTCCCAGAACCACAGAACTAACTATAACTCAATCATGGTCCTTTTTACAGCTGCAAATGGATATTTCACTTTCAATTCCACCAGGACTCACCGTACTGATATTATGACAACAGCCGATGCTCATTTATCGCAGTTCCTGTGAAGTCCCATTTCACAAAAGCAGACCATGTCTGCGTCGTGCCGAGGCAGGAAAGGTACTGTTATTAGTGTAGCATCATTCTTATGGTCCCTTATTCAGCATGCATATAACACAAACAAGGTGTTATAGTGGATTGTATAGATTACTACATAGTGTTTATTCATCTTCAAGAAGAACTTGATCAGGAACAGCATCAAAGAGATTTTCTGGGGAACACTGAGTGTATGTGGTGTGAATGCAGTCTGAACAGTGAAGTATTTTAACACCAAACATAACTTTTATACACTTAATCACATCTAAGGGCAGTTTAGCATGTTGGAATCTTCCGATCAGCACATTGTTGGTAAGAGGAATTTGGAGAAGCCAAAGAAAACCCAGTCATACATGAAAAAGAACATAACACAGTTTCGTAATCTCTGGATTTTTTTCCGGGATATTTCTACCCACTGCATCCACCTGGAATTACAAATGAGTTTTCTTTCTATCATCAGTTGTCCACAGGACAAAAAAAAAAACAAAAACAAAAACAAAAACAAAACCCGAGCCCTACACATACACACACCTACAGTCTAAGAACTTGTAAAGGCTGTAAAGGCCGAAGAGAAAACCCTCAGAATAAGTATGAGGCTGGTGACCTATGAGAGTTTCAAGCCTCAGAGCATCTGCAGCCAAGCAGAGAACATTAAAAAGAAGTTCCCAGAAGGTTAGTCTGGTGCCGTCAAAGTCATTATTCTAGACTTTTTTTTTTTTTTTTTTTGGAGAGGGTTAAAAATACCAAGGTGGCCTACAGTGTCATTTAAAACTCAAGAGTTGTGAAGTTTAAGCTCTGTCCTACAAATCAAATGCAAATGTCAAAATCAGATTGCAGTGAAATGATTTGAACGTCTCCTCCTGTACAGAAAATACAGAACTCTCTTATCTCTGGCTAAATTGGAAGCTAAACTACAGCGGCTAAGCACCTCTGAATGGCACAGATCCAAATGGGTGGCTTACAGAGGTGTATTACACTTAAGGGTAAAATGACACAGTTTATCCCCCGTCAGTTTTCCCAGGCTGTCCTTGCACTACATATGGAGTAAGAGGACAGGATGTTCTGCCACTGTGCCGTAATCTTCGCTCAGTTTTTCCTCGGTTGCTTTTGTGTTTATGAATCCACTCTGGGAGCCAATTGAACCAGAAGGATCGACCCAGTATCGGCTCACTCTGCCCTACAACAGGGCACAGGATAGAGTTTGTAAAGGAAAAAAATCACCATCAATGCTCCTCAGGTTCTAAGACATGGGTGTGCAATATGCATCATTATATAAGGACGTTTCATGATGCAGTCAACATATTGTTTGAATAATATGAAAAACTTCCGACCCTCGAGGGACTTCACCAGATTTTGCAAAGATTTCCTAATTACATTTACATGTATGTTCATGGCATTAGGTGGACACCATTACGGTGCCATGTTAAGTACTTCCCAAAGAGGTTTTGAGTTCCGACCCTGCAATCTGATTGGCTGAGAGACGTTCCATGAGTGCCATTATTGCACGATAACGGCACTGGGACCGATGCTCTCCAAATATCACTTCGCCACATACCCACACGTAACCACAGCAACGACACCAGCATTTTTAAACCAAACTCCACAGCTATAAAGTTACTAAAGTTAAATGCGGTGACGTTTCCTCCTAATATTTCCTCCTCCAGTGTGGATCAGTCTGCACCTTTACTGTCTCTG
>JAOVVF010000008.1:23629842-23641573 GCA_028565595.1 Duopalatinus emarginatus | reverse complement strand
TCCGTCCTCTTTATCCTAAAATCTATCAATAAACACTGAGAACAGAACTGTGGTATAATCACAATAATACACTCCAGAGTCGGGCTGTATCGTCATATATTAGCACAGTGCCAATATCTCACGATACAGCACTCCCTCTCGTGTATCATTGCTTAAATAAACACATAAAATTTGTGCAACCTCAAGGAACTAAGAAACGTATTCACAGCATGACTGACATGGATCAGGGAAGGTCTGTGATACTGAAGCCGGAGCTCAGACAGTGGATGAAACTGTCTGTTTACTGGTCAAGCTCCATCCGTATAACTCAGAGATGGTCACGGGCTGTAGCAGCTGGTCGAATCCTGCTAAAGCTGTATCAGGCTTCTCAGACCTGAAGAAGACCCCGGGGCAGACTCATGGCTCACCGCAGAGATCGTCTTTCACAGCTGGAGATCCTTTAAGAGGACATGAGATGTGTGAGTGGAGATCTGGAAGATATCTGAGATGACCTTCATTGGCACTTTGATGCACAAATGTATGTTTGTGTGTGTGTGTGTGTGTGTGTGTGTGCTCCAAATAAGCTGAAACCTTGACACAGCTTTTCATACATTAGATCTTTAAATTACTTTATTTCCGATTTCATCATCAAAATTTTTACAAAACGTTTTCTTTCTGACAATAATATACTCAAAGAAGAGACAGAATTTTTGTATTTGGAGGGAAAAAGGTGTCCGATCTGTTAACAGACGAGAAAAAAGAAGAAAAGAAAATAGAAAAGAAAAAAGAAAACGCACAAAAAAACAACAAGAAATTTGAAGAATTGAAAATGATGTAGTGCATATTTACAACCTGCAGGGGGAAAAAAATCTCCTCAACTTCAGACCAGACAAAACCAGGAAAACGATTTTTCACAGAGATTAATGAGCGCAGCCGAGGACAATATCTATAAGGGGAACTATATTGCTTTTCATCCTGTTTTGCCCTTACCTTAACTTGATTGTGAGCAGAAAAAAAAATAATTAGAACCAGAGATCTGAAATTTGCCTGAATCATTAGTTTGAGCTCCAGTTCATTTATCACATCCTGTGGCTGTTCGCCAGCACGACAGCATCTCCGACTTTTCCTTATAGGTGAGCTTATCACTGATCAAAGCTTATGTATATTGTCCTGTAGATGTCACACAGGGAAAAGCCTCAAACGGTAACGTGTTTTGTATATATCGGTAGTCATATACCGGTGAAATGTGCACCTTGGGTAATGCAAAATGGGAAAAAAATACCAGTATAGTAGAAGAAATGGCTTGAAAAGTTTTGGATGGCTGGGTGTGACTTTTGCCTCCTGGCTATATACAGCAAAACGTTGGACAGATAGCCATTACTCACACTCAGCATGAAGTACATAATTCAGCACATTTACCGTAGTGGACCATTAAGCTGTGCAAGTAACTGCATTCTGCTGCAATCTAAAGTAAATTTATAGATTATAGCTGCTTAATATTGGGAGGTATGTCTGTGTTCTGCAGAAATCTGAACCACTTGAGCCAAATATTACCGTCACCCCCAGGGCTGTCCAATATAGATAAATAAATAAATAATAATAATAATAATAATAATAAAAATAATCATGGGTAACAACAGACTGGTGTCAAATATTCATATTCCCCAGACCATAATCATGCCTCTACCACCACCACGCAATGTGCAAGCCTCAGATAAGAAACTGCTAATTTCTTCTTCTTCTTCTTTTTTTTTTACTTCTTACGTGTAAGTTTATGCATTTATGTGTTTGCTAATACATTCCACTGTAGGCTGAGGGTCCACAAACACATCTGGGCCTTTTTTTTTTTTAACGTTGTCCATCGCATTTAACCTCTACCAGCCTGGAGCGGCGACATCGGGATTCAGACACGATACATACATCCAACAACATCACATGCAAGGTATACAAGGTTTAAATAACGTCACTACTCCAGCTGCTTTCTAACTCGTTCCCTTCTTGGAGAAATTGTACATTTTCATGCCAACTAGCTTGCGATTGCACTGATCTTATAGTCTTATAGTCTTGTTGAATGGGAAGAATGGGAGCAAACTACGATAATAAAAATACTAAATAAATAAAATGTTTAAAAAATAATTCATGTTTACATTACCATTCTCTAAAGTGACATTTATTTGACATGTACTAAACATTTTTTAATAAAAAAAAAAATAACAAAAAAAAAATCAACATCTGTGTAAAAATTTGTAGTTGTTAACTCTCAAAAATCATTTAGATTGATTGAGATAAACATTTAGATATTCCGACATGCTGTAATGAATATTTTTGTGCATGAAAGCCAATTATTTGTAGCTCTGGATTTAATAAAAATTAGACAATGCCAGTGTTTTGAGTTAAAATTTAAACATGTTTCAATAAATGTGCAAACTTCGTTTCTTAATTAATGCTAAATGATGCTGGTTATGTTAATTGAAGCAGGGTTTATGTGGCACACTGGGGAAAAAAAACCTTAACATGGTGAAATTCTGATACGTTTTACTTTCTAAAGCACTGCATTTTTAGCGAATGCCTCATTCACAGTTACAGTTTTAGAAATCTGGTCACTTCTTGATTGTATTTATGAGAAAATGCTAGTTAAGGGAACCTTAATGTAAAACCCATGATGTGATACTGTATCACACAGAATAGTGATATAACTGTCAACCATGATAAATGATTAGCCTGTTACAGACTGTACACATAACCGAGGTGCCCTTGAGCAAGGCACCTAATTACCCCAGCTGCTCCCCAGGCGCCCTGGTTTGGGGCTGCCCCCCGCTCTGGGCAAGTGTGTTCACTGGTGTGTGTGTGTGTGTGTGTTTGTGTGTGTGTTTCACTGCACGGATGGGTTAAATGCGGAAGTCACATTTCTCTGTGTGCAAGCACAGCAAGCAAATCGTTCACTTTCACTTTCACATTTAAAACTTGAATGTCAGTAAATGGGTTATGCACATTAGTCCACCATTATTCCTGATCCACCGAGTCATGTGCAACTCACAAATCTGCGCAAGTTAATTCAATGCCATAAACGCTCACTTAGGTCATCCGTTGTCACACTCCCTGGTATATCATAACCATCGAACTCTTAGCAGCGACCAACATAAACAAAGCGTTACTTGATCTCCTTATTTAATGATTGAATGCATAACGGTTGTGTTGAATGCAAACAAAACAGACATCTATTTCCTAAAAAGCATTTCTCTGTGTCGGTTTTGTCACATATGATCCACATTATACTACAAGTCTGCTTGCATCAATTAGAATAAACTTCCAATATCTTGCACACATTCGCAGAGATGCAGCTCGTATTTACTGTAAATGAATGCTTATGTAATTTTTGTTGTTCCGGCCCTGTATCCCAGCACATCGGATTTGAAATGAACCAATGACTCGGAGGATAAATTGCTGGCTGTCAGCTTCAATTCAAAGGCATTTCCATCTTTGCTCCGTGAACCATAGAGGAATCGAGTGGAATAAGGAGAGCACATAGAGAGGAACTGTGATTCCTACATGCTTCAGACGATATTACGCCTGTGAATTTCTTGGTCCATATGATGATATGATGATATGAAATAAGAACATCTGGTTTTTATGTTTTTACAGTGAAAGCAGCAAGAAATTGATTGTGGTAGGGCACATGCGTAGCTGCTTTGTTTGCTCTGTGACTCGGTATTGTCAAAATATTTTGATATGAGTGAAAAAATTGTTAGGGGTCATACCTACTTTTATAGTTATTAGTTAATTAAAACTGCATGTCTGTTATTGTGATGGCCATTTTTATTTTATAAGAAATTATTTACGTATTGTTCACACATGAAGGTAACATGTTGAACTGCAGGACACTGAAACATATTGAAATGTCACCCAATTAATTAATTAATCAATCAATTAATTGATCAATCAATCAATTAATTAATTAATTAGTTTGTTTGCTTGTTTTTTATTTATGATGTGAGAAGAGTAAAATCAGATGTGAAACATATGTGATGCTTCCATAATTTTCTAAAATGAAAAAAAAATGGCTAAAAAAGAACAATACAAATAATTTTAAACGTGCTGAGTTATTAAAATAAAAAAATCCAAGTTCACAAAAAGAATTACACTGAAACGTTTACATCCTTATTCAATATAGATGTACACCGATCAGCCATAACATCAAAACCACCTGCCTAAACAGCGACCAAAACAGCTCCGACCCGTCCAGACATGGTCTCCGCAAGACCTCTGAAGCTATACAGTGGTATCTGACAGCAAGACATTAGCAGCAGATTGTCTCACAGATCTCCTGCTGGACCGGACCAGGCGGTGTAGCCTCTACCTCGCACACATCAGTGAGTCTTGGTCTGACACGACCCTGTCACTGGGTCACTGGTTGTCCTTTCTTGGACCAGTTTCAGTAGGTATTAACACACACCACAAAAGACCTGCAGTTTTGGAAACCCAGTCATCCAGACATCATGATTTGATTTATATAACTGTCCATTTTTTCGAGCTTCCAACACATCAGCTTTAAGAACTGAGTGCTGACAGGTGCCTTTGTAATGAGATAATCAATGTTATTAACATCACCTGTCAGTGGTTTTGTGGTGTTAATGCTACGGCTGATGGGTGTGAATGTAAAATCCTTTCAAACGAAATCTGACCTAATGCACTTTAATCTCTGTCAGTACTTCAACGTACGGGAGTTCAGACATATAAGAAACGTCACTGTCTGATCTGTGTATTCTACGTTAAATGAACATGTCATCTGGTTAAGCAAGAAGTCATCCTACATATCCAATTTGTCCAGGATTGGAAAACAATACCATCATGACACATCGGATCTGCTCAAAGGTTCGATCGTTGGTTCACTAATGAGTTGATCAAAGGACAAATGGGTTGAAAAGCGTCTATTCCCTGGTGCGGAACAAATCACACACGCACACACACACACACACACACACACACACATACACACGGCTAATGCGATGTGGCCAGTTACACACTTTGCGCTTGATTAAATCTTTGAAAGACTGGGGAAATGTCTCCATATAAATTCCCCTATATAAGAGCCTTATTTTACAAAACAAATCAACGCCTTATGACAAAGATAATACAGACGGAAGGCCTCAACGTACTTCAAGAGGAGACAGTGTTCAGCTAATGGACATCCAAATGGCTGTCCTCCATCCACAATCCCGTGAACGTGCTTTGTTCAACCCCTATAGATGTCGTACCCTCATATCCTCATATCCGCCTTAAGTACGCTGAGGCACAAAACATAAACATAATCAAATCCTTCAAGCTGATCCCGAGTCGTTAGCTGTGTCTCAAACGGTGTACACTGCTCTATACGCTATATAGCAGGATGCGTAGTGTTTCTTAGGGGTAGAATTTCTTGGCTTAATGCTTAATTGTCTTTAGCCTAATCCCAGGAGAAACAGAACATCCAGCTAATGTTATGTTCTCCTTAGTTCTACAAGAACCTTCTTTTTGTGGCCTAGTGGTTAGAGAACTGGTCCCGGGTTTGATCCCCATCCAGGGCAAGACACGACTGAGGTGCCCTTGAGTAAGGCACCTAACTCCCCCAACTGCTCCCCGGGTGCCAAGGTTTGGGGCTGCCCCCCTGCTTCAGGCAAGTGTGTTCACTGCCCCCTAGTGTTCACTGGTGTGTGTGTGTATTTCACTGCACGGTTGGGTTCAATGCGGAGGTCACATTCCTCTGTGTGCAAGCACAGTAGGCAAATAGTTCACTTTCACTTAACTTCAATGTTCAGAGAAATAAGCAAAATTTTGTCATAAGGTTTTCCAAACGTTTCTTGTAATGCAATGGATAGTAGGAACGTTAATGCAAGTACACACTGTATCGATTTTCGAAGCTTTACATGTTACAAATGTTAGAAAAACGTTCCATCAACCAAAACATGCAAATAAAAAAAATATTTTTGCTTTCCAAAAAAAAAAAAAAAAAAAAAAATACAGTAAAATTAAATCTAGGAAAAACAAACAAATTTTAAGCGAACGTAACACCTGGAACATTTCTGGAATGGCGAAGAAACCAAACATTGCTGAGATTCATGAAGTGGCAAGCAGCAGACCAGGGACTAAACAGGAAGGAAGAAAGGAAGAAAAAAAAAGGAAGTTGTAGTAAAACTGACTCTTAAAAAAAAAAAAGCAGATCTATGAACTATTGAGGCTTCTGCAGCAGGTCCTCAGTTGCACATGGATTTATAGATATTATTGAGCTGGTGGAAATTTATTTAATATAGATTTTGTTTATTAATCATCTGTGGCCTGAAAAACCTTTACTATCTAATCAATCATACATGGTGAGAACATATTTTAGCCATTACTAGTTATGCATTAAAAGTAATGTTATATAAATAAAGTTATATTTCAGTGAATATCCCTGATCTTGTGTCATTCAGGCATTAAACACTGGTGGATTAGTCCTCTGTTCACTACACGGCTCAGTTATTGTGCCTTAACCAGGTACTATTAGTGCACTACATCCCTCTGAGTACACCGTTTGAGAAGCAGCTATTGAACAGCACTCGTCAGGACGATATATTTATTCTACCTTATTGTTTCTGCAGCACAGCCACCCAGCTTTGTTTTTTTCTTTTGCTTTCCCATAATGCACATCCAGGTGACTAATCAGGCCAATGGAATGCACCAGACTGTGGGTCGGTGTGTACAACCTGTGTGAGATCGCTGAGACGTCTCGAGAATATTCCCAGGGTGTGTTTTTTTTCTTTTTCTTTTTCTTTCCTGGTGGGCGATACTGGAGCATTGTGGGTAAAACTTCCACAGCATCAACAATAATATCAAATCAACAGCTCATTATTCATACATGAAGCTTTGGAACACAACACAAGCTACTCTTATTGTACATGTAGATCTTTTTTGTTCTTTTGCGTTTTTTGTTTTTTTTTGTAAATCTCTTTTTTTTGTGTGTGTGTGTGTGTGTTTGTGTGTGTATTGCCAGGACTTTTCAAAAATTGCAAAACACAGCAGAGGAGATCGAACTGACGTTGACTGGGAGGGTTGAGTCAGAGGAAAATACCACAGCAGAATGAAACCCGGGGAGCATGGAAACCATGTGGAACGTAGTTAAAATGACAAGACCTTATTTTTCCGGAGTGTTCGGTAAAATCTTTACACTGTCGAGTTCCACGCAAGCAAAAGGACGGATTATGAAAACTAATGAGCACGATGAGATGTAAAGGTCATGAAGAGCAGATAGAAAAATATCGACCTTTAAAATGTGGATATATTACTGAAGATTTCTCTCACAGCTGTTCTGAGATCAGTTTCTGCACACCAACACCTACTGTTCACCATCTGTATGCGTGTTTCTGTGTGTGTGTGTGTGTGTGTGTGTGTGTATCAAGAAGCAAACGATGTGATACTTTTTCCTCTCTATGTACAAGATAAACACGTCCTGTGTGTTAATTAATTAACGTCTGCAAACATTGCGCGGAGTCACTGATGGCCTCGAGGGTGCCGCGTCTCTCACGGCGAGGCTGAATCATCGTCTTCCCAATTAGTTTGTGTGTCGAGGTCCAATAAAAGTCTGACGGGTTTTGAATCGACCTCTGACTTCGACTCGCGAGGATAAGCCGAAGCTGACGTGGTGCAAGGAGAGTAGGATTTAAAAAAAAAAAAAAAAAATCCAGAAAATCCACCAATGGTGAGGTACAAGATCCACATTCATCGTGTTGAGTCCGAACACACAGGCACACGGGGTGACGAAAAATAAAAATATCCATGTTTACAGGCAACAATCGCAATGTTTCTTAGATCTGGAGTCAATTTACAAGTAAAAATGAATGCAAATCACCACTGGTCCGTACTGCGCCAATGGGGAATTGACTTCCTGTAGATGAAACATGGCTTCTAGTGGCAAACATTCAATGTCTCGGCACTCGGATCGCAAAGCGCTGAAATACCGAACATGTTACTCTATTAAAAGGTCTTGAAATGTCCAGAATGTCACTCGAATCCCCGGCGTTAGCGCTAAACACACAGCAAGCGACTGTTTATTCGGCCTCCATATAAAGATATGGGACCTAATGGGATCCTCACACACTGTGCACTCCTGCTTTAATCCGAAACCAACATTTTTTTTCTTTTCTCAGCAGACCGACATGCTTCTTTTAGACTCAGGAGACTTGTGTGATATAGAGGTGTATTTGTTCCTATCGCACAACCACCGCGATACCCGGTAATGTTTACGCGCGTTATCATGTAGCGACCGCTTAGAAAACACACCCAACATCCATGTTTGTTTTTTCCTCCCCAGTGACAAAACCGACTGCGGCGAACAATGTATATGAATCTGACATGACTGAGGCGGTTTCAACTCTCTAATATCACCTCACACTGCATGTAAGCCCCGCCCACTTTCTCCAACTTATGCCTTCTCGTTCATAGTTAATGGATGATTATATTGGGGTGGTTATTAATGTATCCATGTATATGTCTGATTTAATGCAAAATTAGCTGAATTAATGATCATAGCTAGATCAGATAACTAGCATTAATATGCTATATTTATTAGTGTGGGACTAAAATATTAGCCTACGAATGGTTAAAAAAAAAAATGAATAAACAATCATAATTAATTGAATTATAATTAAGGATAATTAACTTTATGGGAATAAGACATTACATTACTGATGTGTAAAATGATTACATTAAAAATTGTTTTGATTTTATAACATTATGTTTAATTTTTCCTTCTTTTTATTTTTCTCTAGAATCCCTTAAAATTCAGCTGAGGGTTCACTATCCAGTGATCAGCACTGCCAAAAACGTCATGGCTGGTTTTAATATCATTATCCTGCATTCTTCTTTAACGTCTCGTTCTCCTGCCGTCGCAATCAGAAAACGAATCAATATCACACAAGTCTGTGGTTGAGTTCTGTCGTTTCCCACTTTTTGTTCCGAACCTGACCTTTTTCCTCACCTCTGTACAGTTCAGTCAGCAGAAGGTCAGCAGATAACTGGGGCAGTTTTGATAGAAGATCTAAGAGCTAGCAGATAACTTCTAGCCACAAATCTGGAGAATTGTTAGTCTTGAGTCTTGACCTATATCTGAAGGTGAACCTATCGTGACTGAGGGTTTGTGAACTTTACAGGTTTGGTGGTTTGGTACTAGAGGAGGAACTGAAGCTCTCTGTACTGTACATCTAAAAGAACGCTTGATCTTTGGTACTTGTGCACGTCTCGGGAAAACTTGCACTTGATCGTATCAACGGGACATCTAGATATTTTTTCCGAGATCAAACAGTGAGACGGTGTATAACCACTGTCTGGAAATGTAAGTGAAAATAACAGCTGTCTTCGATCGCTGGTAAACATTAATTTGTTTCATTCCTTTTTCTTACATGCCGGCCCTAGTTCGTCTGCTCACCTATTCTCCCCTTTTCCCCCTCTACGAAACTTGTTTATTGCACATTCTGTTTCATTCTCAACACAGCGTGAGTGAATCACCATTATCAGCTTTTCAAAGGCGACGTCCGTCACGTTTGGCACGGAAAGGACACAGAACGGCAACCGAAGTGCCGTTTAACGCTCCACGCATGCTGTATTGAGTTTCAATTTTCCATTGAACGGCACTCCAAAGAGCAGCGTTTGTGTTGAAAAGAAGAATAAAAAAAAGGACAACAGAAAAACACAAATGGAATCCCATCTCCCTGTACATAGAGCTCACTGGCATGGAGAGTGTGTGTATTGAACGTCTCGAGTCTTTGTTTGGCTCTTTTATAGATCCTTCTTTCTTTTTTATGTTTATTTTTTTCAGGGAAAAAAAAAAATTCACAAGAAGAAGAAGAATCCGTCCACGAAAATTTAGATCCAGTTGTGGCGTGAAATTCCTTCTGAAAATGTTAGCTTCCAAAGGCTAACTCCCGAACGAGTCATTGCCGTCCTGAAGAATCCGCTTGAGCATCCCGGGGTGCTAGCGTCCGAAGGTGAGGGTGCTAGTGGGTCGCTCGATGGACGGATACTTCACGGAGCGCTCTGTGCCCGGGTACGGGACACCAGGACCTTGTATGGGTGTTCTCAGCGTAGGTGGTGAGCTGGAGGGCGGAACAGCCGGCAGAGCCACCGTCTGAATAGTGCCCCTGTCACGTGGTCCCAGATCATCCAGACCCTGAGGCGGGCAATCATAGTTCACGTTGAGGCGCATGGGCTGATGGGCTTGGCAGTAATCCAGAACGGGCTGTTCGTAGCGGTAGAAGGTCAGAGCGCTCATCTGGTGAGGAACCTGAGAAATGAGAGACAGGGAAACACAAAAGAGACAAAAAACGATTATAACAATTACACGTCGGGGAATGTCATTCAACTAGGAATTCTGGAATTAATTGTTTTAGATTTTATATTTTAAACAAGTCACATCTTATATTTTTTAGCATATAATAAAGAGCAGCTTGGACAGTAAAAGCAAAGCCCCCCAGACTTTTAGAACATACACACTGTGTGTGTCTCTCATTCTCTCTCTCTCTCTCTCTCTCTCTCTTTCTCTCTCTCTCTCTCTCTCTTTTTGTGTGTGTGTGCGTGTCTCAGATTGCAGAGATTACCAATTACCAGGGTTTCAAATAAAACTGCTAACAAACATGAACAATTTACAATGAAAAAAAAGTTGCATAATTATAAAATGTATAAAAAAGTCTATAAACCTGCCACAAATTATCAGGATCATGAGACCAAAAAGTAATCAGAAATGGATAAAAAGTATGATGTTATTTAAATATCAAAATATTGTAAATTTCCATGTTATAAGAGGAATAAGCCACGGGTGTTATCGGGTCAATAACAGTAGCTCTACTTGTAGTTGATTATTTTCCTACAACACCATGACACAGTGAGTGTGTTTTTCTTCAGTACACAAAAAAACCCTCATGCAATGAAAGCAGAAGTCAGTAAAAGCCATAAACATGGACAGTAATGGTTCATTCCTCTTCCTGACAGACTGAAGCTGGTGAGGTGAGACCAACAGCAAATAGATGTTTACACCCAGAGAAAGTCACATGCCGTCACTGTGGATTGTGTGTGTGCTTGAAAAAAAAAAAATATTGTATGCCTTATAACACACACACACACACACACGCACACACACACCCACACAGACACATTTGTCTTACAGTAGTCGCAAGGATGTAAGCTATCATAATTAATGTACTGAATTCATGCTCTGTCTAACACTGACCCCAATCTTAACCTCAGTAATAAAAAGGCAACTTCCCGGTTTATTCATGCATATATTTATAGCTGGGCTTCTGAGTGGTGCAACAAAAAAGCATTCTGCAATATCAACCCCAAGGTGATTTGGGCTGAAACCGGAAGTCTAGAGAGCAGAACTGGCCACAATCTCAGAAAAGGAGGGGTGTCATTCTGTCTCTCCTGTCAATCATAGCCACATGATCCAATCAGGGGGAATCTGAGGGTCTTACGATGTTGCATGACCATTAAACTCGAAACAAATCACGTCATAGCCTCCGTCCCAGGTTCGATCCCCGCACAGGACAAGACACGACTGAGGTGCCCTTGAGCAAGGGACATAACTTCCACAACTGCTCCCCGGGCACCATGGTTTGGGGCTGCCCTCCACTTCAGGTATGTGTGTTTACTGCCCCCTAGTGTTCACTGGTGTGTGTGTGTGTGTGTGTGTGTGTGTTTCACTGCACGGATGGGTTAAATGCCAAGGTCACATTCCTCTGTGTGCAAA
>JAOVVF010000008.1:23601703-23614374 GCA_028565595.1 Duopalatinus emarginatus | reverse complement strand
TAGTAAATTCTTGTAGAAAGTACTTCAATAATCTCCACTCAATTTACTAAGTCAAAAAATCATTTTTTTTCAGTGTAGTGTGCTTGCAGACAAGGGAGTTTGACCTTCACATTTAACCCAACTCTTCCATGAAACACACACACACACACACACACAGACACACTAGGGGTAGTGAGTACACTTGCCCAAAGTGGTGGGGAACCCCATCCACAGCACCCAGGGAGCAGTTAAGGGATGAAGTGGCTTGCTCAAGGGTACTTCAGTTGCGTCTTGTCAGAAGAGGGGATCAAAACGACAACCTTCCAGTCACAAGAGTGGTTTCCTAACCTCGCTACCTCACCTCACATCTGCTACTGTGTTGTAGCAAGCAATACTTGCTAGCAAGAAATCCAAAGAATAGTCAAAGGACGTGTGGCAAAATGGTCAAGGCACAAAAAGAGAAATCAGGAAAATGCACAAAAATGAATGGGAAGACTTTGCAGGAAATTGACAGCAAATGAACAACTGAATTAGAATTTGGAAGCTGGTGACCTCTCCTGAGAGGAGAGACAGTACTCTCCCAGACTGGTAGTTGAAATAAATGTATAATATCATGTATAACTTGATATGGAACAAAATTACAGGACTGCAGAAGCTTAGAAGGATACATCCTAAAGTACCCAAGTACCCTAGATAACTGTTCTCTTTCTGCCTTCCTGGGAATTTGGCCTACCAGAACATTATTATCCCAAATCAAATAAAGAAGTCGTGAGCTCAGTCAGAATAGACTGAATCTTATGATCTATAATAATAGTACATATAAAAGCTGCACATGGACAGGACCCAGGGAGAAGTCTGACTTGTCTCTGATTCTGATCTTAAATTGCAATGGATGGAAATCACATGTTCATTCTGTACGCACATTTCACGATCCACGTCCTTAGGGACAAATAGTGTAGAATATGCTGGGGCTCTTTTCTAACTCTGATATATTGGCGTTCCTATGTTGGCACTCGTGATTTTTTAACAAATGTGTCCCAACAGCGGCATCCTTCATGCTTGATCTGCAGCCAGACAGAAGCCATTTGGAAGCAGCCTGCCATTTAAAGTCCTGATTGTCTTTTTGTTAGATGACGTCCTGTAGCCAAATGCGCAAACCGCCATGCTGTAGATCTGTCCTGGCAGAAAACTCGGCTCCCACAGCCAGAGCCAGGGACGGTCTCTCTGACGCCAGCGGTAATGACAAAACAGTAAAGCTTCACAGACTCCGCAAAATATCCTTATATATCATAATATCCTTCTTTGCGTCTCCGTCCTAGTCAGGCAGTCTCCATTTTCTCCACTCTGTCGTCAATCTTTTCTTTTGCTTCTTCCATGGCCAACATCCTTCCTCCATCCGCACTGTGGTTTCCATAGCAATGGCAGCCCGTGCCCATGACGACTGAGCATTCCAAACTGGAGCCGAAGCTGTGAGAGACAACTGCAGAGTTTTTCAACGAGCCACTTTATCACCTCCAGCTTTCTGTTTTTCAGTCCGTCTTCTCTAGCCACCTCTTTTACCTTTTTCATCCTCTCTTCACCTTTCTCCTTTTCCTCATACCTCCAAGATTCTTATTTCTATTCCCTTTTCTTCCTTCAGCTCCGCATTCAGGCTGACGCAAGGTCACCGCGTCTCTCCCATAATGGCAGAGAACATCTTAGAAAGGTATTTTTTAAAAAAAGTCTCTTTTTTTTAGATATTTATGACATAGTCAACTTGAGACGAACCCTGCCGTGTTTTCCTGTTGGCACGCTTGGTTTAAGCAGGTGAGAACAGAGCAATCATACTCAAGTGCAGACCAAAATACCCAGCGAGAGAGTGTCTGAGTGAGGTTCGACTCAGGAATCAACTGTGTGTCATCATGCTGTGTGCTCTGGATTGTTGCTAAACTGAGCCAGTAAACGCTGAAGTGTACACTGAAGTGATGGAAAAACTGGCACAGACGAGCCTACACACACACACACACACACACACACACACACACACAAATGATAATAAAACGGTTTGGAGTTTGTTTAGTTGGCACTCCATGGGACCCCTGGTACATCTTTAAACATCTATCACAGGTGAACACTGTGTGCCTCCTTTTTTATACCCATTCATTCTGATGTGTTTGGCCACTTCCAACAGGACAATGCACTGCCACATGTCTAAAGACGCCAAATTATGGTGAGTTTGGGGAAATCTAACACTTCTGAACTGTGAACCGTTCTGCAGGAAGTATGGTGTTCAGGTGTTCGTTACCTACAGAACAACTTGTTTAACTTTTTACTTGTTTAATTATGTGTAATGTGAAACAAAAGCAAACAAATGAGATAGATAATTTTACACTCTGACTCCACAAACAGATAAATAAGTGTGAATGCAACCTTTAGTGCATCATTCACAAACTAAAGGCAAAGAGCCCAGAAATGAAGTTAGATAAGTTACAGCTCCAGGAAACCACAAGTGTCCCAGTGCTACTGAACCAGAACTAGGCGTGTGTGTGTGTGTGTGTGTGTGCCACCGTAGATGATACATTGCATATCTCAGATGTGATCAATAAACCAATGAAAGATGCATTACAAAAGCCAAGAAGTCGATAGAAAATGATTTATAACTATTAGGATGCAGCCACTATGCAATAGGTTGTGGCTGCATTTGGAGAAAAAGTGTTAGCGTTGAGGATGAAGAGAAAAGGCCACGCCCCCACAGGTAGAGAGACACAGAGGGCACACCTCCTTCTCAGGTGCTGAGCACACAGAGGCCACACCTCCTTCACTGAGGCTGATAGGCCCAGAGGCCACAGCTTCTTCTCAGGTGCTGAGCACACAGAGGCCACACCTCCTTCACTGAGGCTGATAGGCCCAGAGGCCACACCTTCTTCTCAGGTGCTGAGCACACAGAGGCCACACCTCCTTCACTGAGGCTGATAGGCCCAGAGGCCACACCTTCTTCTCAGGTGCTGAGCACACAGAGGCCACACCTCCTTCACTGAGGATGATGCCATGCCCCTTTTGGTACTGACAGATACTGAAAGGCAGAGGGCTTCACCTGGAACTCTTTCTTAGAGGCAAACACTGTGTTGTAGGGTAATGTGAAAAACCTCTATTGGTTGCCATGAGTGCTGTATATTTTATAAGAGACCATGTCTCTTTAACTGGGACTGATCATGTGTGCCCATCCTTAGAAAAGGGTTCTTCAGTGCTTCTTTAAAGGCTAATAAGATAATTCTGGGTTCTTATCAAACACTGAATCTACTTAAAAACTGAAATCTGTTCTACTGATTCTCTAAAGGTACTTTAGTCATTTATTAACATAGTTAAAAGTTCAATAAAACCCTTTCTGCTAGGAGTACACCAAGTTCTAATCATCTACATAGAACCATTAAGGGTCCTTAGAGATGTCTCTAAATTTTAGGAATTTACAAAGGTCATGTCTCGTTTAATGACTGGGGTGCCCTTGAGCAAGGCACCTAACTTCAAATACTCCCTAGGCGCCGTGGTTTGGGGCTGCCCCATGCTCTAGGCAAGTGTGTTCACTGCCCCCTATATTCACTGGTGTGTGTTTTGCTGCACAGATGGGTTAAATGTGGAGGTCACATTCCTTTGTGTGCAAGCACAGTAGGCAAATAGTTCACTTTCACTTTCACTTTTATGAAACCCAAGAGGGTTCCCAAGAACATTCAACATTTCCTAATAGGCTGCACCTTCTTGAAAGAGCCTGACAGGCACAATTAAAAAACTGTTCTTCAAAAAGGTTATTTATAGGTTTGTTATGGGATAATTACAGGTCACAATAGGTTTCTCATCGGGTTTCCTCTGAGCATTCAGCTTTACTAAGTTTGACGATCCTACTCTTGTGAAAAAAGATGTTTCTTCAAGGGGTTCATAATGCGCTTATTCGGTAATTAAGGCAAAAAGACCATGTCTCCTTTACTATGGCTAAAGACACAAAGGCCACGCCTCCTGTACTGGGATTTATAGGTGCATTTTTAGAATAAAAAGCTGCTTCACTGAGATTTCTTCACTGAGTAATTGTCACATAGGCCACGCCTCCTTTACTGGAACTGACAGGTACAGAGATGTGTAGGTGGAGAGAGCGAAGAAATGAATTTCATAACATTTGGAAATAATGGCATGATGGCAATAAAGGGAGGTGTGTGAATGGCTGTTCAGAAAAGCTCATACTGATTCGGTTATAATTGCCTCCTAACTCATAGCGCAATGTCTGCCATGTTGAATTATACATATTCATAGCAGTGGATTGCGTCAGTGAATCTTTAGAGACACATAACCTGTAAGGCCGCTGAAGTGTGCAAGCAGCATGAAGCTGGGTGGAAAAAAGGAACAAATCACCACATTACAGCGGCGGCGTGAGAGCAGCGATGACGAAGGGTTGATCAGAAAACACCTCGGCCTCCCTCACACATGCTATATCTATGACTCGAGATAAACTCAGTATAAACCCAGTGCATTAAAACTTCTTTCTGACCTCACAGCCCAGTCATTTCAGCTTTTAGAATCTGATTCATCTAATGAATAATATAAATGAGTGGGTGGATTCAGTGATGTGTAGACATAGTGACGGCACATTATAATCATTTATTAAGAAAATACACCATCAGTCAAATGTTTGTTCTTATAGAAGATCTTGGTTTGTTTGTTTTTTTTACATTTTCTTCTATTTTTGAATAATAATGAGTGGAGCTATGCAGTCACAAACAAATCCACATGATTCCTTTATTCATTATCTAAGCAGTTGGGTGGTGCTGGAGTCTATTCCAGCGTTCATTGGAGCAGAAGGTGGTGAAACACCAAGGAGAAGTCACCAGAATTATCACAGCGACACATACATTCACACCTAGGGACAATTTAGTGTCTCTAGTTCACCTGTGTGCATGTTTTAGAGGGAAATCAGAGATTCCAGACACATGACAACTTCAAACAGGAAGGCCTCTGGCCATGCAGAGCAATTCTCACCACAAAACCACTCAGGAGCTCCACAGAAAAGCACCACCCAGAAACACCACAATGAAAATTTAACCAGGTACTTCAACCAGGAGCACAACCAGGAGCTTCACCCGAAGCACCACCTAGAAACACCAACCAGATAATTCACCCAGGAACTTTAACCAGGAGCACAACCCAGAACGTCACTCAGAAACATCACCCAGAAACACCAACCAGAAAATTCATCTAGGAACTTCAATCAGGAGCACAACCCAGAGCTTTACCCAGAAGCACTACCCAGAAACACCAATCAGAAAATTCACTCAGAAATTTTAACCAGGAGCACAATCCAGAGCTTCACCCAGAAGCACCACCCAGAAACACCAACCAGAAAATTCAACCAGGAGCTTCAACCAGGAGCACAACCGAGAGCTTTACCCAGAAGCACCACCTACAAAATTCACCCAGGAACTTTAACCAGGAGCACAACTGAAAGCTTTACCCAGAAACACCACCCAGGAAATTCACCCAGAGCCCTCAACCAGGAGCTCCACCCAGAGCTTCACCCAGGTACTTTAGCCAGGAGCTGCAACCAGGAACTTTACCCAGGCTTTCATTAATCCTCCCATTCAAATACATTATCGTATGGCAAATACATGTTGTTAGGATTTTCAGGTTTCTGTGGATATAACACTTCAGTTTGTACCTGTTACATATTTGCTGTTGATTAATTCCCTATAAAAGTACATCCTAAAGTGTTTTGTAGCTGTTATGCAATACAAATTGAAACGTCTGTGTTTTTATGTGTGTGCAAACCTGTTTTCTGCACAAGCTGTCATTTTCTTTCATCATTAGAGGACCTTCATGCTAATCTGAGATGGAAAGCACACTTTATTGGACTGTCTGTTACACAATTTGGCCGGTGTGACAAGTAATAATCTTACTAAAGTGCTAAAATTGCACAGTCTAAAACCAGCTGTTGTCATTTTGTACCTTATTAAAAAGCTTTCCAGCGCATTAAAGTCCATAGTGCTCGAAAACGTTTACGAGGCCTGGGGAATACATGTCCTGGCACCTGTCCTAGGTGTCAAACCTTTGGCACTTTCTTCCTGCCCTGCGGTCTAGAACCATTTTCTCTATACTGCCAGTCTGTGGCGGCATAATGAAGTCCAAGCCGGTTGGCGGCAGGATAAATTTAGCTCCACAAAGAGTATGGGACGAAACCTTTTGTCCTTCCATAACCTAGCCCACAAACGTAGACATCTCATATATATAAATAGCTCCTATATCACCCTGTTACACCGGTGCGAAGCCAGAGCTTCTACGAGCAGTCCTGAAATCAGGAATTTTTCTCCAACGCTCGGAATAAACACCCACACTGAAGTGACACAGATTCTGAGCAGTGGGTGGTTGTGGTTTTTGCATGGATCTTTGACACATTGCTGTAAATAATGAGGAATGCGGTGTGTAAATAATGACTCGGCCACAGCAAAGCTGAATTCACACTGTCACATTTATAACACTGGAGGATGAATGTGCTGTCCTGCGTGTCATTTGGCAGTCTGCTCATGTTGAAACCGGACCACAAACTTGACCTGTCTTCTACAACTAACTATCAAGAGGAAATGGACCAGAACCAAAGCAACAACACCTCAGTGAAGGAAACACAGCAACTACGAGGCAAATCCTGTTGTTTTTTGCTATATATTGACAACATGTTGCTTTGGGGTCAGATTTGTCAGAGTTGAGAGTTTGGAGGTTGGGATCCAGACAAACCATGACCCTGATAGATGGATATAGAAAGTCTGAAGACAGTAAGAATGACTGACTCAATGATTGATGGAACGAATCTCCAGTGCCAATGTTGTCGATTTAAGGATTAACACAAAACAGGTGAACACCATAGGGTAGCAAAACAGCAACAGGACAAATGCCTGGAACAGAAACCAAAACATGATGTTTGCTGCCAAAAAAGGAAACTATGACTCAAAGAGGGAAACCATGTAAACTTGTTTTAAAGATGTTTCTCAGACAATACACAACACAAAAACAATGTTTTGTGTTTGTTCTGCAGCACTGCTGTGCATTTTGCCCAATTTTTTAAATTGTTTTTTGGCTACTTGTTCTGCTGACTGTACTCAGTGTATGAGCGCAAGCAATTTCTTCATTCATACTGACTAGAGAAAGGGAAAGAGCATTAGTTTAAAGTTTGGATGTAGTGGACTGTCACCCCAAAGAGAATTAGTGTTATAGTTCGCCTTCCTTGCCTGTGCGGTCCGGATAATAAACAGTGCTTGCAGAAAAAAAACGCCACACTGTGAAAAAAAAAGTGTTTTTGAAAATGTTTATATCCACTTATCCATCGTGCAGATATTGTGCCTCTCCAAATGCATCATTATCTACCTTTTTTTCTACAATGCATCATGGCTTTAAGTGTCTAAAGTGTCAGGCTGTGTGCTGAGAGCACCGTCTCGAGTGTGGTTTTCATACCAATGATTTAAAGCTGTAAAATGTGCTTGGTGATGATCGCTCCACTGCGGCAGGGTTTCAATTCGAACCGCAGTCATGCCACTCGCATGCCCGGGCTAAACGAGGGCCTCAGTGAGACGGTGGTGTATTTGCTCAGCAAGGAACGTATGGCTGCTTTCATTTTTCAGCAGGATGCATCAATGGGGTGCATCGATGGAGACAGAATCGGGGGAAAGGAGGGGAAAATATCTACCTACAGAATATTTCTGCAGAATTGTGGCCCGTTCTGCAGGAAGTATGGTGTTCATTACCTACAGAATATTTCTGCAAGCTTGTGGAGTCCATGCCCTGTGGGGGACCTACAAAGTATTAGACTGGTGAACCAGTTTTTTTTCTGGCACATCAGTGTAGATGTATTTTTTTTGCTTCAGGGTAGATATTTCATGCAGGCCAAGACAGGCAGCAGCACAACTATAACAGTCACAGACCAGATTTGAGACATATAATAAGAATAAAAAATAATAAAAGAAAGTTATAAAATACGAAGAAAAATCAACAATTAAAACAATACAAACATCTACCGTACATCCTAGAAAAACGGGCCGAATCAAGAACGAGTGAAAAATATCTGAAAAATATCTCTGACATTCGATTAGACCAAGGGTGTGTGTGATGTTTTCGGGATGAGAAGGGGGGGAACAGCAAGTGGCGCAAGTGAATAAAAATATCATGTCATGATGATGCTGTAATAGGAAAGGAAAGAAGGAGAGAAGTGACAAAGAAAGCGAAACAGAAAATCAGCATCGGCCCCAGCGGTAATTTTCAATCCTGTTACCATCAAAAGCGGGTGTAAGGTTCAACCTTGCAAATTGGATGGGGGAATTTGCTTCCCGCTGACATCCCACACTGACGTGTCACGCTGCATAAGCAGACCTTGCTCTATTTCGTAAGGAATGACAGGAAACAGCGGGCTGGAAAACACTATCACAGAATTCCCCAAAGTTGGGGATGTTTTAATGTCAGATACATAGAGTGTATTTGAGGCATCCTATTATAGGATAGTAGTATTATTACAGTATATTCATTATGGTCATTATTTTATCACCAGCTTCTGGCAGCATTCCTAAAGGATCTTAGACAATTCCTCATGGACACCAGCCTCCAGTTCCCTCATATGCTCTAGGGCTGCTTTACTTCCTCTTACCCTACAGTGTGTGGGGTAACCCTACAGTGTGTGGAGGTCAGGGTTGACTTAATCAGGTCATGGATTTAACAGTTAAGGAAGATGAAGCTTGGGTGTCATTGGACCTTCTTAAAGGACAATAATCCCAACCGTACCTCAAAGTCCACCAAGGCTTGGTTACAAAACAAGTGCTGGAAGATAATGGAGTCCGTCACAGTCGCTGACTTGAACCCCATAGAAGATCTTTGGTGGGATTTATTAAAGAAGGCTTTTGCAGCACGCAAAGCCAAGAATATTAGTGAACTGGCGGTCGCTGCCTATGAGAAATAGGCTACAATACTTTATAAACCCTACCAGAAGATGGCGACTGGATATTCATCGGGTTTGCAGCAGGATATAGGAACAAATGGGTACTTTACTAAGTACTGAAGCTTTCATGAAGGGGTTGAATAAGTATGAGACTGCAGTAGTCATTAAAAGTGGCATTTTGTGTTGTATTTGAAGAAAATTCCATTATACGTTTTCTCTCTCTTAAAATCACTGGATGCGGCTTGTTACTGAGAAGCCATAACCTTATAGCCATAAACTCTGAAGCTGAACTTGAACTGTTACAAAGCAACTGATACTGCAAAGCACTAAGTCTGTGCATAAAAAAATAATTTCTTCCTAAGACAAAGTAGTACGCACTATAGATGATCTCTAAGTACATTGTTACTATGGGAACAACACCATTGTGAATTAATCCCCTGATTTGCAGCTGCAAAGCTATCAGAGCTGCTGATACAGAAAACTAATCAACCTCCTGACCATTCCGCACTGTACACATCTCACAGATCTGCACTTCCTGCTGCGGACCTCAGAACAGCTGGAGGTTTTTCCGAGGAGTTTTGGGGGTTCTGTGTGCCGAGGGACACGGACGCTGCTTGTATTAATTGCACAGCTGTCTGGCCACTTCATGAAATCGTGCCTGGGTGTCAGCTTATAGATCAGGAGAATTCCTCTGGGTTTGCTGCATGACTGTCTGCCTCCATGCTGATCTCTTCATCAGCATGTTTCGTTGTCAGCTCCACAAACCCACAATCCCTCTCTCACCCCCTCCTGCAACCATCTCACGGTATTTGCAAAATGGAGCGTCTGGGGAAATCCAACATGCAAGCCTGAACTAAATTGCAAAAGAATCAAAAACAACAACAACAACAACAAAAAAATCAGGTCTTTCACCTGATGGGTTTGCTGTCTTATAATATCATCCAATTTAAATAAAAACACACCGATATCAGAAATTACATTCATCTATTTTACAATCTTTACATACCTCACAGTACTTGCTCAGCAGGACTACGAGATTCAACAGGGATCAAACACGGTATCTCAATAATTAATCGAGTTAATTAAAATTTCAATAAACCGCTTGATCCTGCAAAATCACACAGAGAAGAGTCAGATCTGAGAAAGCTAGCGGCATGGTAAAGATATTTCCGAAACAGGAGTTCTACAGTGATACTGGCAGGATTTGTACATTTACATAAAGCTCTGTGACTGGACCAGGTGACACACACACACACACACACACACACACACACACAGACACCAGGGTAGAAAAGTCCAGAAGGCTTTCTACAATATCTACTGCAACATTTCTATATAAAGTTTTGTCCTTTCCAAAGAAGGAATGTCTTCCAGATACGTTAGGTTTAATTATTACTATACACACTGAAGTGCCAGAAAAACAGGTACAGACGAGCCAGTGCAAAATACACAGGCTGGTGGTGGCTCTATAACAGTGGGACATGGGACCCCTGGTACATCTACAGACGTCTCTGACAAGTGAACACTATGTGTGTCTCCTTTCTGATGGATTCCACCAGTTCATGTCCTGTATTCATTCTGATCTGTTTGTCCTGGTGCAGGACACCACCACACACGTCTGGAGACACCAGATTATGGTTAAAGGAACACTCATCTGTGTTTGGGGTTTTGCCATTCACACCTAAGTCACCTGATCTCAACATTATGGAGCACATCCAGGATGCCATGCAAGGTGCTGTGGAACATAGAAATTCTACACCTCAGAGTACAACAGAATTGTGGAGTATTCTGTAGGAAGGATGGTGTTCATTACCTACAGAATATGTCTACAATGTATTAGACTGTTGTACCAGTTTTTTTCTGGCACTTCAGTGTAGATGCATTTTTAGCATCAGAGTAGATATTTTATCCTGGCCAAGACAGGCAGCAGCACAACTAACAGAATTACAGACAGGATTTTAGACATGTAATAACAATACAGAAAGGTATAAAATACGAAGAAAAATCATCATTTAAAACGATCCGAAACTCTACAGCCCAGAAAAACATTGGCACTAAAAATTGGTATAAGCATCTACAAGCTGATGACATTTAAGATTGAATTAAACACATCCAAAAGGACCAGCTTCCAAAGATTAAGGAGGAGCAGGAGCAGCGGATTTAAACGCCCTTGTCTCTGGCTCAGGGGCCCTGGGATCGAAGACAGTAACGTAGCAATACTGAAGACTCTGACCTTAGTAAAAGAACGCTTACTCAATGCAAATAAGATTAAATTACACACTTAGAAATGTGTGTATGCGCTGTGTATATGTATGAGCATATTCTCGTCTCTGATTCGGGAAGTGTCTGTCGGTGGATTTCAAAATTTTACAGTTAAATATCTCACTGCAATATCGGGCTTTTCATATATTTAACTCAAAGTATTTTTCAGTAGGTGGCACAGCCTACGTTTCAATCTCTACAAATGTCCCTGACACAAAAGCTCTTGGGGTGTATGAGAGATTCAAGTGCAGGGTTTTAAGGGGATGAAAGATTAATGCTCATTGGATGACAGGCTTTTAACACATCATTTTCTGTCTCACCAAGAAGCCGTGCATAACCTCAAGTTCGAGTGATGCGTAGGAATGAGAATTTTACATAGAAAAGGTAATTTTTTTAAAATTTATCAATAAAATTTGTTTTGTATTCTCTTTGCTTGTCCTGGTCAGCTTCTTCGTGATGACTGGGTGACTTCTCAAAGGAATAGAACCTTATTACAGAATCATGAGCTAATTATTAAAATCGTAATGACTGACTGCACCCAAAATTGCATACTTTCTTCCATACTGATGGGTATGCAAAAGCAGCATGCAGGAATAATAGGTGTCAGTATATTAATAAATATATTCATGATATTCATTAAACAGTATGTGAAAAGTCCCCAAATGACGCACTGCATCAACAGCCATTTTGAAGTATGCTAACACAGCACACTGTGGACCGATAATCCATCCCATAATTCAACTGGGCAGAGCTGGGAAGTTATTCGAAGCCAAGAAGAAAGAAAAACAAGGGCGGAAACCTAGGAGTCGTCCGTTCACAGTTATGAAAAGCAGGTTCTTGTATCTGTCCCTGGTCCTGAAACAAAAACCTCATGATGCTGTGCATAGGAATAAAAGCATCCCAGCAGGCCCATCACACCACCCATGTGAAGTTCTGAGAGCGAGAACAGCAACCGAGTGTGTGAGCTCTTGGAGCAGCTGTTTACAAGACACAGGGCTTCAGCCTGCTCGCTATTAAAGGGTCAGAAAACCAGCACAACAATACAGTGATGACACGACACGAGGACATGGCAGAGTCCTAATCCTCCATCTGAGAGATGGAGGGAACATGACACAGCACTTTTTAAACCCATTTAATCATTCAAATGTTTAATCCCCTGCTGCTGCTACAGAAACGCTGCCTAAAGAAGTGGGGCATGCTGCTCAGGATGGGGTCGTTCTCCATCACGGTCTATGGCCTATCATCATCATTATTATTGTCATTATTATTATTATTATTATTATTATTATTGTTATAGTTTAGTATAATATATATCCCAATCCCAATAGTCTTTATTTATTACATTTAGTCTTTTTATGCAACATATATTTATATAATAATAATAATAATAATAATAACATTTATTATTATTATTATTATTATTATTATTATTATTATTATTAATTTGAATAAGCCGTTGTTACATACAAATTAAATAAAGAAATATGAAATAAATAAA
>JAOVVF010000008.1:23587955-23601603 GCA_028565595.1 Duopalatinus emarginatus | reverse complement strand
AGCATAGTAGGTAGCATTGAAACTGATCCGGGTCCTCTGTCCAATTCTGTTTATCTGCCAGTTTAAAAATAAAGAATCTGCACTAATTTAGAATTAACAACCAGCCTGCTTCCAAGTACATTTAAACCATCCAAATAGTCGCTGGCTCGTATTCAACTGGCTCGTTGGAGCATCCCTCACTCACCTGTGTGCTTCTTTATGTGACATGTTGCGTAATTCATGTCCACTGTAGTTTAGAAAACTGTTTTTAAGTCTATAAGACTTTGAAACATGCACTAAGTTAGGAGTTCTCTGACATGTATCATATGGACATGTGCACACGGAAAAATCACACAGTTCACACAAGATTATGGTACATAAGTTTACATTTGATTTGTGTCATATTTCATGAGGTTACAGCCTGGAATTCTCTGAAAAGTGGCACTGCGTAACTAATATGTGTTAAATATGTGTGTAATCAGCAAAACTGCATATGTAAAAAAGGAACTGTGTGTAAATTGACCAAAATAATCATGTGAAATTCAATGAATCAGAAGAAAATATAAAAAGCGCTGTAAAAAGTAAAATCTTAAAATGTTAGTTAATAAAACGCAAAGTCATTAATAAAATCAATAAAATGTGAAAAGAAATAAATCAAGAACAAAAAAAGGGACATCATAAAAAAACACATTATTGTATTTGATAAATAAATAATGTAAAAAAATCAAGTAGACAAAATGTAATTATTAACCTGTTGGGGGATCTAATAATAATAATTTATCATAATAAAAAATATATAATATATAATATAATAAAAAGATGTCAAATAATAATACAATTACATATAATTAAATACATTTAAATATTAGAAAAAGATAATGTGTACATAAATAAATAATGTTTAAATTTTAATAAATGACATACAAACACATTTAAAATCATCTATAAGTGAAAAATTAATCATAAAAAATACTCATGGAAAAAAAAAATTAATTGTAAAAAAGAAAAGAAAAAAAACGCAAAAAAATAAATCTCACAAGAAATTAAAGAAATAATGTAGAAGAAAATCTGGAAATAAATAAATCATATTTAAAATCAGATGTAGAAAAAGGGTGCTTTATGTGACTTTTCTTTAAGACTAATCTCAGATCCATTGAGTCTGAAGTCAGATTTGAAAGGTTTAGGATTCATTCAGACGATCAATTCAATCCTATTCTGTGCTTAATAAGCTTTTACTGCATGAGTGAATGGATTTTGGCTTATCAAATGAATGGCATGAGCTTGAGTGGAATTAAATAAATGACTTGAAATGGAACTGACTCATAATATACGACTTTCTGCGGATGCAAGAAACTGTCTATCGAGTTGAAAAAGAATCGGGGGGTTTAATCATAGCATGTCATTGCACTGTTAAAGATATACACTATTTACTACGTGACTCAGAACATTGCTGGTTATACTGGCAGCTAAATACAGTCCTGCTCAGGAAGCTAAAGGCAGCCTCGCTGTCAGGATCTCTGGCTCCTTGGCGCTTTTGTTCACAGGAAGTTGACGCTGAGGGGAGAGAGGTGGTGCAGAACGTGGAGGGGAAATGGAGGGACAAACTTCCATCTTCGTTTTTTTTTCTCCAGACATTAACGTGAGCCGTCGCTGCCTAGCGTGAAGCGCTGACATGAATACAAATGATTATGGCTTGTGAAGATCCAAAATGTGTGTGTGTAAAAGAGTGAGAGAAACTTGACTGCTTAATGATCGGTCATAATTAAATCTTGCCACTCAAATTGAGCTGAAAGGTAAATCCTCTTAGAATAGAGCTGTTTTGCATCACTGGGTAGGAATGTGCTCCATTTGGGTCGAATGGCATCAGGGTCAGGACTGATTGCCTATGCAGATCGCTCGGCTTACAACTAGCCATGTCTGACTATTTTAATATGCTCTAAGCTAAAGCTGAGCTAAGCGCTAGCTAAATATTAAATTCCATTTTTAAATTTAAATTAGCACTTTTACATATTCCCACCCACTAGCATGACAGCTAGCATACGTCAAACCATGTAGTACATACATGGCCTTACAGATGTCTATGTGTAACTAGTGTCACTCTGATTAACAGAAACCATAGTAATGTTGTCCCTCCTACTCAGACAGCATGGCCAATGTCTTTCTCTCATTAGATTTGAACCTACAATCCCCTGAGGGTAGGTTGCATGCTTTGCACATCACCTGGCACTTGGGACAGCCATGGCTCGAGGTTAGGGACTTGGTCGTGAGACCAGAAGGTTGCCAGTTCAAAACCCTGTACTGAAGTGCCCTTGTGTAACAAACCTAAGCCCCAAAGCCTCCCTGGGTGCCATAGATAGGGTCTGCCCACAGCTCTGGGCAAGTGTGTTCACTGCCCCTAGTGTGTGTTTTACTGTACCTCTCTTTGTTTATGATGATGATGTGGCTTATTTCATGTCCATTTATCAGTGATTAATGCTCTGGGTTACTGATCAGAAGGTTGGGTGAGCAATCTCCAACACTACCAAGGTGCCACTGTTAAGCCTTCTCTACTTCACAGATTCCAGTCATGTATAAGGTTAATCTTGCACTTCCTACCAAGCCGGGATATGAATATCTACGGCTCAGTGATGGCACTGATAACGGAGTTCTCCAAGAGCGGCAAGACTTTGTGAAAGATTTAGTAAAAAACAGAAAACTAATGAGGAAATATCGTTCAACAACCAGGAAGTGCGCTTGTTTTCAG
This sequence comes from Duopalatinus emarginatus, assembly GCA_028565595.1. NCBI lineage: Eukaryota > Metazoa > Chordata > Actinopteri > Siluriformes > Pimelodidae > Duopalatinus > Duopalatinus emarginatus. Next base: position 23,598,881 of record JAOVVF010000008.1, on the reverse strand, counting down.
GCCATGGGGACCTCTGGTGGTGTGGCATGGTATTGTCAGGTACACAAACATATAGATAAACGCAGCAATCAAATGCTTCTCACTGTGACACCATGGAAACGCAGCAACAATAACAGAGTGAATTTTTCCCTTCACAGTTTGTTCAGTAATGCACACTCCAACACACACACTGCCACTAGGCATACACTGATGTTAAATCTCTCTGCTGAGGTAATTGATTTTATTACACTTGACAATATTAAAACAATAATGTACATAGTTAAATAAATGAGAAGGAATGACTCATCAGGCAGAGTGTTTTGGAGACATAGGAGTGTCCACACTACATGAATGATCAAGTGAGAGTCATCTGTTCTGCATGAAGAACTGGAGGTATAGTCACAAAACGTATACTTTACACCAAAAATTATTATTGTATTTGTTAAGGTTGGGCCAGTTCCTTCTGCCACCACCTATTCAGTCGGTTGCCTTTGGGTGTCACTAGTCCTCGACATTGATGCGGGACTACAACTCCCAGGGGCCCAGGGGCAATTAGATTGGACAGGGAACACCTACTTGAGTGCCTATTTAAGCAGATATTCAGCCAGGAACACTGGTAATGGCAAGCCTTATAGTGGATCGTCAGGTACATCCCTAAGGACTGGAGGTATTAAAATAATTCAGGGAAACGTTAGGCAATTGGTGTGACTTGTTTCTTCATCTTGAGAGCTTCTCCACGTCGGAGAAGTCACCATGCTTTTCTCCGGCCTTCGGGCCTTTTCTGTTTAATTCTCAGCCGGTCCTTACATTACTTCTTGACTCTCTTCGTCATTGGCCTTCCGGCTGTCCATGATTCATCCTATGTCGGTACAAAGCACCGCTTTTTCATTCAGTGGCCACAAAGCCAACACTCTCTTACTCAACCATTGGCTCTGCGTTTCGGAGGCAGAGTCACCCTATTCTTCGGCGCAGTGTGTATTCACACACACACACACACACACACACACACACACAAGTGAAACATTAGAGAAAAGAAAGATGGGATAATGAAACAAAGGAAAGCCATTGGCTGCAAAGCCAAACCTCCCTCACTCTGCCATTGACAAGTGAGACTTCTGGGATGCATGAACAGCCCACCTGTGTTTCGGTGCCTGCTCCAAGTACACACAACCTAAACTCGGGGGAATAAAAAAGCACCCTAGATTGTCCTTCCCCCTTATCTTTGGTTTATTTAAAGAGAGCTCCAAAGAGAGTATGCACTCTTGCAAGCCACCACAGTGAGCAGCATTCAAATCCTGTTTATGCTGACTTTTACAAATTATAATATATTTTTGTGCACTCAAGCACCCTCCATACTCTCACAGCTGGCCTATCCGCACTAGCCCCTTCCCTGGGCTAGCATGCTGCGATTGAGTCCACCCCAGTGGCAAACATAACAGTATTATTTTCTAATTTTATGTTTATTTTGACTGTTCTTAACAATCTATTTATATCTAATGTGGACGTTTTTTCCGTAAGGCTTTATTTTGATATCTCACCCACAGAGGATTAGGGTAACTTAACCCTAACCTAAACCATAATGTTGACATTAAACCCTAACTTCTTCAGCATTAACCTTAACCACTAATCTTAGACCCTAAGCCCCAGTGTTAGGTTAATTCACCCACAGAGGGTCAATGTAACCTAATCCAGATCCCTAACATTAACCCTAAATGCTAACATTAACCATATTGTTAACTCTAAACCCTAACACTAATGTTAAACCTAACTTTTAGCATAATCAACCAACAGAGCATTAGGGTAACCTAACTCTAACATAAACCTTAACCCTAACTCTTAAGATTAAACATCTAAATCCTTATCCACTATGTTAATACTAAACCCTAATCCTAACCCTAAACTCTAACTGCTAATTCTGAAATAATTTCCAAATGGAGGGTTAGAGAATATGTAGACATGTTTGTATTTATGCTTATCTTATTTGCAGCCTACACCAACAGACAAAGTTCAATCTTAGCTAATAATCTGCTGTAATGCCACAAATACCCTCTAAACCCTTTGTAGGTGGACTATCCAAATAAAAGCTATACTATACTTTTACTATAAAAGCAGTATCACTGAACTTACTTAGTATTGCATTCACTTATTGGACTTTCCTGTAAGAATTGACATCAGACAAAACGTTCATTTGAAGAAATGTTTAATTAAATCCCACATGAATCGATAACCAGTCTCGTCTTTGCCAGTTGCTCTTCCTGTATTGTCTTTTTTCATCTTTTTTTATACTTGTGGGATTTTTTTGGCCCAGTGTTTGTTTAGAGTTCAGAAGACGATATTTTCTTGCTCTCACTTTTACTCGACAGAGTCTTTCTCTTTCAGTCTCGCTGCCTCCCTACAGACTGCCTGTCCTTTTTTTTCTTTCTTTCCTTTCCATTTCCTCATTCTCTCTGTCCTTTCGGTGTCCTTCTTTCGCGTTCAGCCATGAGGGCTTTTCACACTCACTGGAGGAGAGGGTGTCAGGTGAGTCAGGTACACTCTCGCAGCACACCAGACCACCTGATATGTTCGGTGAACGGTGCGAGGCTGTTAAACGCTCTGTTAAACTCCAACACCAAGCAGAAGCAGTCCTGTTCATAAATGTGACAACTGGCTAACGGGGGAGCAGGAAAAACATTTATACGAGCACAGGCGATGATCGAGTTTCAGAAATGTGCCTCGGTCATTTAAGCCTGAAAACTATAGATGTGTGCATTTGTTCAATCCTGGAACAAAATCACATATATCACAGTGTTCTTGAATGATCAAATCTGATTGGCCAGTTATAGCTAAAAAAAAAAAGTTATAGCCTGCATCACAGGGGTTTGTAGCAAAATGCTAGTTCTTATACATTAGCATTTCCATAATAACTAGTTAAGGTGAATTGTTTGTTTCCTAATGTAAATTGTGTTTTCTGTTTCTTGGTAACATAATAAGTTGCATTTTATTAGTCAAAAGAGATCCTGTGGTTAGCTTAGCATAGCTGCTACATTATAACATAAATGCTAACAGAATCAACTTGTTGTAGATTACACAACATATCCTGTGGAATAAGAGGAATAAATAATTTCAAGATGTGCCGTTATAGGAAAACAATCAACCCTGTGATGGAACATGAATCACTTGTGCTTTAACATAAAATGTTTCTGTTCTCATACATTAGCATTTCAATAATAGCGACTTAAACAGGGCAGTCTAAGTTAACTTTACATTTTCCGACGTAGATTGTGCATATTGCAGGTTTCATTATGTTGGTAACATGGACAAGTTGTATTTTGTTAGCTAAAAACAGAGGGTGTGGTCAGCTTAGCATAGCTGCTACATTATAACGTAAATATACGAACTAGCTTGTTTCGTCAAGGTTCCGCAACATACGCTGTGGCATTGTCTAACCAATTTAAAATGCAGCAGTATCAGAGGATGTATTTCAACAGGTGCCGTTATAGGATAACAATCAACTCTGTGTTGGAAAGCAGATCACTCGTGCTTTAGCATCAGAGATCACACAGATGTTCCCCGAGCCCCCACGATGAACCTGTCCATGATTATGAAAGTTCAGCCCATCAGATGTGCTCCTGAAGTCGCGCCGTAAAGTCGGAAACATTGTTAAATATGCACAGCATCTCATTTCTGAATTCTTTACGACATCTGTTATGACAAGAAGTACTTCCTGTCACTGCGGAGGGAGCACTGCAGTTACAATGATCATCAAGGGAAATACGGGAATCAAAAGAACTCAGAATCAAAGTCAACGCCTGTCTTTTTTAGCCATGTCACACGACTCTAGAGCACACACACTGATAGAAGCGACCTGAAATCAAAGTGCCTGAGAAAAGTGCATAAACACGTCTAATGCATGTCATATTATAAAGCTGTCATGTTTGAACTCTGATTCATATGGCTGATTCATGAAGTAAAAAAGGAGAAACAAAAGACTGATTCAAACCTTTTTTTTCAAGTACTGATGATGAAAGGAGGGATTGTGGATATAAAGACAAAAAAGAAGGACTTCATGACCATGAAAGGTAAGTCTATTTACAGCAACATTGTCAGGGGAGATAGAGAGAGACAGCCAGAGCAAGAAAGAGAGAGAGAGATCGAGAGAGAGATAGCTTTAGGAAATATTTTACCTGACTTTGGTAACAAGAGGGGTGAAACAAACAAATAAAGCCTGTACACAGGAGCGCTAAGAAAAAAACTGCATGTGAATTAATTTCATTATTACAGATTCAGCTGAAAAAACAAGCAGGAAGCAACATGGAAACAAGGCAATAAAAGACAGGAATGAAATGATTTTGTGTCTTGTACCTTTAAAATCAACATAGGCAATTCTTGACAATGTTGTACTCCGACAACAGAGTGCCCGAGACAGATGGGGGAATGAAAAGATACCTGATGTGAAAGGGTTTTTCTTTTGTATTACAAGAAAATGTCACAAAGTCCTGAGAAATAAATCAAATCCCACATGGCCTTTTCACGGGTTTTGTTCTTTGACACTTTGAAGTCATTCAGGCTTGAAGAACATACACTGCCATGTTGTTGTGATTCAGAGCGTATCATAATCAACAACTTAAGAATCTTCTAGGCAAAACTGGATGAAGATCAGTCGGTCAGTCGTTCTTTTACATGGGAGAATCCTTTTAAATTTAAGTGACCTTGTGCGTATTGACGTGGTTATTCAATTGCCTGTGTTACTCATATCATCACCCAGTCATTGCAGCAGCACAGCAAATTAAATACAGTTGCTGAGACAAAATACCCACAGAGCAACATAAATTTAGCAAATCAACTTCCTCATATCTGATATGTAAAGGGTGCATCATTTATTGCCCCAAGCAGAGGCAGTTAGTAGTAGAGTGAGGACACCTGGCGTTTATTGCCAGGACAAACAGCCTGGTCCAGATACAATGCCAGAAGCTCACGTTCAAAGCATTTGGCATCTAAATGTTCATACGAGAAGATTTGATGTCCATTTTCAGCTAACTGGCATGCTCTTTACACCGTGTACTCCATCACAGATGACAAAATACCCAGGAACTGAGCTTCTAACCACAGGTCTATGGCTGTAGTTCCAACTACACAGCTTAACGACAATGTTTGTGAATGTTGGGTGGTTGGATGGTTTTGGGAAACACTTGCATTGCATCGCATCTGCATCATTCCAGCGGTGTAGGTTGCAAATGTAGTTAGCAAGCAACTACGCTTCCGGGAAACTTTTGTTAAGGCTTTTTGTTAAGCCTTGTTTTCTAGTTGTTACTCATAGCCATGTTTTGACATTCATTATGGATAATGCTTAATTGATTTTCCCAAGCCTTCTATAGATATTACTCATGATTCATGGATTGACCTTAATGACCCCAAAAACTTTTTTTCCCCTACATATTGTAACAGTTCTGGTCTACTGGTTGGGAAGCAACCGAAATGTGTTGACCCTATTGGGGCAGCCATATATTTGTGCTTAAGGAACCAGAATTCTTGACTGGAAGGTCACAGGTTTGATTCCTGCAACCAGGAAGGCACTACTGAAGTGCCTATGATCAAAGTGGCACCTTGGACACCATGGATTGGGGGTGCCCCCAATTCCAGGCAAGTGTGCTTACATCCCCCTAGTGTGTTTGTTCATTAGTACACCTTCCCAGCATGGATGCATTAAATGCAGAGGTCAGATGGTTCTTTTTGCAAGCACAGTAAGTTGGTCACTTTCACTTTCACACTATTATTAGAGGATTGTAAGTTTAAATCCAACAATGGTACAAATATTCATAGCCAGGGGTTTGTAGGCAAAAAGAGCTACGGGTAAGAGGAATAGATCAGTCTTCATTGTCAATCACACTATGAGATACAAGTGGGCAGATAGCAATGAAAGGTAACACAAGCAGAGTTTTGTAAAGATGCTGTAGTTAGCTTGACTTTAGACTAGCCTTTACTTCACATGATTAGGGGGTGGGAAATACCAAACCATACATTTTTTAACAATGCAGGGTTTATTAAGGAAACATGGGGTGGGTTCAGCTAAATGAGGGTCCAGGGTTCACCAGGGATCATTGGACTTTTTAAATTGGAACACATACCTAAGTGTCATCGGTTATTGTATCGGTTATTAATTCATTCATTCAGACATTCTCAGTTATTTGTTTTTACCCTGGTCAGGATGAAAAACCGGTCTGTAATCACACTGGTGAGTGTAAAGCGGTTTACATATCAGTTCAGCCGAGAAGTCCTAGCTCAGCGGTGTCAATTCCCTCCATCTACTCTGTCCAAGTTTTAAACGATTTATGACAGCGGCACTTACAAAGATGTCACCTTTCCCCACTTGGAGAAGAATCATTTTCTTTGCCACATGACAACGTATCATTCAAACAGACCTATCTGAATCAGATAAGGCAGGAGCTTTGGTATCTGTCTGACTCCTCATCGTCCAATTTCCTTGCAGTATCCCCTCAGTGCAGAAGGATGATGCAGTTTCCTGCAACTCGGGTGCTGCCATGCTGATCCAGTCAGTAATGCACCTCCAGGTCTTTCCAGGGATGAAATTCAAATCCAGACATTTATTTGTGGATTAAAAGATTCCTTGAGGAACAAAACATGTCCATGCTCTCTGAAGAAAGGAGTTGATACATTTTTAATAAGTGTGCACCAAAAAAAAAAAAAAAAAAAGTATAATACACTGCAAGGGGGGAAAAGTGCTCGAGAAACACAGTGTGCAAAACAAATCTCAGAATGAACCCTTCAAAACAAGTGCTGAGATTGGAAATGCACAGCAGGGAGCAGTGTTTTTATTTTTTATTTATGTATGATTGTATTTATTTATTTTTACTATAGAACTGTCTGGAATACAGAATGAAACATTGCAACAAAGAGCAGAAAAAAAGAAGGCGGTTAAAGAACAGCAAGTTCCCTGTTAGGGCCAAAAACTGTGAGTTCAAATCCCAAGACGGACTAAATGCCACTGGTGTGCACGAGTCGGGCAATGAGGCTGAACTGCTCAGTTTTATGGTTGGGTTGAATTAATGTGATCTAATAATATAACTGACATCTGGGTCAATGACATGGCGTTCACATTTTTGTGTCTGGGTGCATTATTTTCTTTTAAACAGTATTTTAATCATCTCCTGACATGTATTTTTAATCAACTTGTGACATGTATATGTTTATTCTATAAAACCAATTTAGTCTGAATACACTGAAGTAGCACTGTATCTAATACTTGGTAGGGCCCTCAAGGGGGATGGACTCCTCGGAGATATTCTGTAGGCAGTGAGCACCAGACTTCCTGCAGAACACTCCACAATTCTGCATGTAGGATTTCTGTCCAAAAACGTTGAGATCTGGGGACTTAGGTGTGAAAGACTAAACCCCCAAACTCAGACTAGTGTTCTTCTGACCATAATCTGGTATCTTTAGACGTGTGTGGTGGTACATTGTCCTGTTAGAAGAGGACAAACCCATCAGAACGAATACAGGACATGCACTGGTGGAACTCATCAGAAAGGAGACACACATAGTGTTCACCTGTCAGAGGCATTTGTAGATGTACCAGGGGTTTCATGGAACGCCAGCTAAATAAACCCTATACCACTATGGAGCCACCGCCAGCCTGTGTATTTTGCATTGGCTCATCTATGTAATTTTTTTCTAACACTCTACGAGTGTGATGGTTAGATGACTGGGTCCAAGCATCTCTAAAACAGCAGGTCTTATGGGGTATTACCGGGATGTGGTGCTTAGTAGCCATGAAAGGTATTCCAAGGAAGGGTAACCACTGCCCATGACAGGGTCATGGTTGTACAAGACTCACTGATGCATGGGGAGTGAAGTTTAGCATATCTGTTTCAGTCCTACAATGTTATGGCTGATTGGTGTATCTACAATATGTTTGAGTTTTTCATGAGATTTGTTATCTTTCCACCCCAGCTCTCCACCAAGTGGTTTATTCCTTATCCCATTCACATCTTTTGAAGGTTCCACATCTTCAGTTTCCCCATCATGTTTCCTCTCATCTAGCACATCCACTTCAAATTATCAGCTAATTAACAAGCTCGTCTTGAGCTGAAACAAGTGTGATAAGAGTGTGGAAACACCATCGAGTTTCTCCACACTGGGAAATTTGCTTTGAAACATTTTCTGGGAGAAGCTTATCATTCCACACCTGCCCTAGTTTCACCGCATGTGTCAAGAATACCACCCAGAGAAGGTCAGAATGGCATGACAGAAACAGGTCAGAGAAGCAAGAGTCTCTCACTGCTTTCAAAACACAATGACCTTGGAGCATTTGGTCGAGCAATACACGCACATCTGCTTTCCTCTGGTTGCTGTTGTTACTGGGACTACAGTTAATAACTCGATCCTGGACAGACACCGATCCATTTAACGTCTGTCTATGATGTAATTTCAAGCGCGACCGTGAAAAAGAACCGGAAAAACGGCCAGTTGAAATGATGTTAAGGAGAGCCCTTTAAAGCTGATTGGATAAATAGCATTGATTATCCAGGATCCATCATCATGGAAGTTGCTCCATGAACAACACCAACCCGAGGAAATCAGATTGTCCAGCCACACGCTGTCCTCATCTTCAATAGTCCCAATGGCACAGGTGCCCAAACACTGGTGTAACAAATACTAAAAAGAAGCCCCATGAAAGAAGGTGGTGGAAACATTCATACACAGACACGCAAACTGAGATCTTAGGCAACAGATGGCTGGAGCAAAAAAAGTGACAGACAAGACATTCCTCAGTCAGCACAGTTAGTGATTTACACAGGATTTGAGTTAAGACCAGTCTGGCCATTATGAGCTCGGAAGTCTGATACAATTTCTCTGTTGAATTAACTGGAACGAGTCGAACTGCCTTATGTGCACCACATGCAGCGATAGAAGACACTTAATCCCATCCTGGTGATGAAATAAAAGTATTAAACTAAAAGCTCTAAAGCAGACATCCTGGTTTTCTGCAATTCTTCTACCATGTTCTACTCCTTCACCAGCTTCTGTTCATCTTCCATGATTCATCTTGTTTTGTCTCATGAGTCACTGTATGTATCAGACATGGACAAATCATTAGCCTTGGCACCAGCACAAGCAGAATATGTGTCCGGGCTATTTTTTAGGTGTAAATAACCAGCACAGGTTTAGTCGGATTGTCACTAGCAACCAGACCATTCTCTATACCAACATGTTCACTGATCAGCTATAAAATCAACATCACAACTCTCAAAACAGGGTCTATGCTCTGTCACAGAGACATCACAGTTTGACCCTTGCTTCCAACACATCAACTTCGAGAACTGACTGTTGAAAGGTGCCAGTATAGCAAACAGATAATTACAGTTATTTACTTCACTTGGCAGTCGTTTTGTGGTGCAACTCCAGTATGGTTTATACATATCATGGTGGCATGATGCTCGCTATTCACTTCCCAGCATCAGTTATGTTCCACAGTCAAAGCTACAGCCATGTTAAATAGCTTGCACAAATGCACGTACAACAGTCCTAGTAAAGCACACAATCGTACCGTATTTAAAGAAGTGAAGAGATTTGTATTCGTTTGTTTGTATTCGAATAACTTGATGCAAGGAGAAGAAGCCCAAAGCCAAAACTGTAGCCAGAAACCAGCTACCATTTCCTTCCTTTTATTTCCATGGTGAATCAGAGACATTATCAGGACAGAATAATAACTATAATTAAATAAGAGACATTCTGGTCCTCAGAATATACTGGGACCATGATTTTTTGGCTACAAATGGTTTCTTGATTTTATTTATTTTTTTTTGTCTTTTTGGTTGTCCTATGGTTTTCCAGGAAGCTTTGGAAAACCTTCGAAACATTTAAACTTGAATGTATTAACGTTCCCCTGACCACTGCATTAGAAAACCTCATGAAAACATTCTACTTTCCAAAACTTACTTCTCTAAATGTTGAGAAAAACTTGTTGTAAAACTGATCATAGGAGAATCCTATACTTATGGTCGATGTTGGCTGGGTTGGTGTTATTTTTATGAGGGCAAATACAAAAATAGCTCCCTTGTAGGGGTCAAACCCATAACCATAAAGCAGAAAAGAAGGGCTGAGATCAAATTAGGAAACACAAAATTTGGCTTAAAAACCATACAATATCTTCACAAAGAGTGCATGGGAATATGTAAACAGAATAAGTAATGTAAAAATAAACCCTAAAAGATTAAATTAAGAAAAATGGACAAATGACAAAACAAGGGTAGAGGCGGGACTAAAATATAAATCCAAATAAAGTAATGCATATGACGCTCTGTTGCCATAGATACCACAAAGAAATTTGTAGCACCTTCATCGGAAACTTGATTTTATCCAATGGATAATCGCCCATTTTTATGCATAGTTAATTATAATTACAGGCAACCAAAACTGGATCTGATTTCCATGGCAATACCCTGGGTTTCTTTATGTTCTCTAGTGTATATCTCTAGTGTTTTTTTAAAAGTGAAATGGAAGTGAACTCTTTGCCTACTGTGCTTGCACACAGAGGAATGTGACCTCTGCATTTAACCCATTCATTCAGCGAAACACACACACAACAGTGAACACTAGGGGGCAGTGAACACACTTGCCAAGAGCAGGGGGCAGCCCCAAACCACAATGCCTGGGGAGCAGTTGGGGGAGTTAGGTGTCTTGCTCAAGGGCACCTCAGTCATGTCTTGCCCTGTATGGAGATTAAACATAGGACCTTTCGGTCACGAGACCGGTTCCTTAACCACTAGGCTACGGCTGCCCCACGGCTGCCTTCTACCTTTGGGATTTTCCATTTCAGCTTCCTTGTGCTTCAACCATTAGTCTGTCTGTTGTTCTGTTTTATTACCCAAAAGACTGTAAGTTCAAATCCAATGCGTGTCAAAGAGCCACTGTTGGATTATATATATATATATGATCTAGGACTGT
>JAOVVF010000008.1:23576533-23587855 GCA_028565595.1 Duopalatinus emarginatus | reverse complement strand
ATGATCTAGGACTGTATTCTGCTTGATTTGCTTTGAACAAACTTCAGCTGAATCAACAGTGTCACCATGGCTTTGTTCTCTCTAATAATTTATGAGGTCTTTGTGGTTTAACAAATGGACTCAGGAATTACACCAGTTTGTCCTTTTTGTTGTTACTCTATTCAATTTTACTTTGTCCTACAAATGTCATCTGAAGATCTTGTGAGCAGAACCCATTACGCCTTTGGCTCAGTGAAATCTGAAGAACTAAAGAACTTGGAATTTTGGATCCAGCTCAAGTGATTAAGATGTTTGATTTCAGACAGAAGCTTGTGAGCTCTAACCCCATCACCACCATCAAGCTGCCATTTCTGGGCCCTTGAGCAAGGCCCTTATCCCTCAAGTGCTCAGTAGTATTCATTAGATAAATATAACTTGCTCTTGATAAAGTTGTCTGCTAAACGCCATAAATGCAAATGTAAATAATCTCTTATTGATATATCTTCACGAGCAACCTAATCTTGGTTCGGATTACTGGGAAGCTGTATCTTATCCCAGCAACACTGGCTACGAAGATGGAATACGCAATGGAGTTGAAGCCACAGACATTAACATCTGTTTGCGATTTACAAAGGCAAGTCAACACTGTGGTGTTTCTAGGAGATGAGAGGAAACAGGAGAACCTGAAGGAAACCCATTCTCTGTAAAAAAGCGTTAGGTTGATGGCTGTAGTGTTTGTTGGTTTATGGATGAAATACCGAACAAATCACGTTACATACATTTAGAAATAAGACCCACGGCATGATGCATTTATCATCTTTGATATTTTAAAGCAGCTCTAATTGGAATACCAGTATGACATTAAAAGAGGGAACAGAGAGATTTGACTTGTATATGATTAATAGTCCTACATCCCATTTATGCTGACATAAAAAAAAGATGGTGAAAAAAAAACATTGTTGTCATTTTATGTTAAAATCAGACAATATGCAGCAATTGAAAGGAATGATTTCTTTACTTTATTATTTTTCCTCTTTCATCCCTTTCAGAGTGTCATCTCTATTTTGTATTTTAACATTCAAATCATGAAGCACATCATCACCATTAACTACAACATCACAGTGCAGCGGGAAGCCGTCAGACCCAGAGGTAGTCTCATGCAGCGTTTCAACTTATCTCCCGCTTCTCTGCCTGTAGGAACTTCAGAAATCTAAGGGAGGGGTGAAAGCTCAAGAAGACCATCACAGTTTTTTTTTCTCTTTCTGAACCATGGGAAACTCAGGAGAATGGAGCCAGACTGCATTAAAAAAGTGTCTCAGAGAAACGTTGACTTATGCAAAGGACAAGTCGAGGTGGAAGACATTTCACCTCCCAGGGGAACGTTTCAACGTGAGGCGAACACAAACACGGTTGTACGCTGTCTCAGATGCTGTGTCATGGCCGTGAGTGACAGCAACACGTACTGACTGTCTTGTTTTGGGATACCTGTCGGCAGGTCGCCGTTCACCGCCGCTGACATTTCCAGGGCATCTCAGACTGCTTTAGGACTCAGCTCCAAAAGCCGCAAGGTGCTGAACTATCGGGAAAGAATACTTTAGTATGATAACTTTATAGTTATAATGTTTATGGTTATTTTCTGACTTAACCTATTCTCATAGGTCAAAAATACAATGAGCACCAAAAAAACTGGCACAGTGAGGTTGTAGAATTCGACCATTTCTCTCGAGGGAAGCTGACCAGGTACTAGTCCAGTTCTCAAGACTGGTCTGTCCATGCATGTCATCAGGCCCCTGCATCCAGTCCAGAATGCAGCAGCTTGACTCGTTTTCAACCTCCACAAGTTTAGCCATGTCACACCCACCCTTCCTGTAGCAGCTTGTATCTGATATAAAACCCTGAAGTCCAGCTACTTTGAGTTCTTCGTGCTACAAGTACGGCCCATTATCCAAGACGCTTGAGAGGCTAACCTCCAGATGCTTCTCGGTCCTGGCACCAAAGGTGGTGGAATAAACTTCCCCTAAATGTCCGTACACCAGTTGGCACTCATCTGCAGTGACTATTGTGTCTGCAAATTGTATTTGTCTTGTTCTCATTTTGATTTTTGTACTTATTGGTAAGTTTTATAATTGATACTACATGGCTCTATTCTAGTAGTATTCTGGTTTCAAGTTCTTCAATCCTGGTCTATCTGCACTGGCTTCAGATACTCCAAGTTATTGCCTTAGCACTCTGCAAGTCGTTCTGGATAATGGCGTCTACCAAATGCTGTAAATGTAAATGTAACATGATGGCCGATGCATGGTTGTTTTGTTTGACATTCACACCCAAGTCACAAGATCGCGCCAAAGCACCAAAAACATCCAGGATGCCATGCAACATGCTGTGGCCCGCAAAACAAATCTACACCTTGGAATACAAGGGAGTTCAATTCTGTATATTTGCTACAAAATAGTTCTGCAGGCCTACACTGCCATGAGGGACCTATCAAGTATTCAACTAGTGGACCTGGTTTTCTGGGAGTTCAGTGTATATGACTGTACAATGTGTGCAATGGCACGGCATGAATGATTTGGTTGGGCAAAATGCCGGAATATTTTCAACAAAAGGCTTCCACCCTTCAGTAATAGCATCAGTAATGTTTCTATTTCCATTTGAGAATATGTTGGATGTTCACTATGTACATGTACAGTGTGTACTGTTTCTTTTTTCTACCATTTTTGGTTAAGCCCTCTGCATTTTCAAACAAAAATACAGGTAGATGTTTGCCATCAGTAACAAAGATATGGTTACGGAAACTGAGAATATTAAAGCAACATAACGCATTAATATTTTTTAGTCATTTTTAAACAAACTGTACTTGCAGTCATTCTGAAGAAGATTTCTTTGTTCAGCCAACAAAGTTTTGCATGTTTTAGTCACAATTTCAAGGCAGCGCGATGCTCCAGGATTCTGTCATTAGCCTTACCAAGGTTACTATGTTCAGCCAAACTGAACTGTTTCCTCAACTGGTACTTAGTGCTTTCTAAATCCAATCGTACGTTAGGGTAGATTAGAGTAGATAACATCAGGCCGGTAATAAACTCACACTCAAAGATTTCTGGTTAATAAAACCTGAATCTAAATTAATATTGAATACCTTTCAGATATTGTGGGAATGCTGTTCAAAGCCCCCGGTGTGCACGATTGAAAAGCCCTGTAGTGTTCAGTCATGTGTCTGACTATGCATTCACATAAGCTTAATCAACCAGCCACATTGTGTAATACTAAACTGCTTGTTCTGTTAAACAGACAATCGTGTTGGCACAATATCAGGGTCAGATCTGTTGGCCTGATATGTTTTTTTACTTGCTCATGCAAAGTAATTTTAGAATTTTTAATCACAGTGACTCAAAATCTTAAATCAGATGAATAAACTGTAGGTACTCTGGAGGTTGGATCGGATTTCTTTCTATCGCAGTCATCATGGCTTACTTAAGACTCATGCATCAGGATTGCTGTGGGCTATAGACTAATTTCTTACTTTCTCATGTATGTAACGGTGGCGACTACAAGAATTCAGTTCAGTTTAATTTTATTTATATGGTGCTTTTAACAATGGGAATTATTGCAAAGCAATATAAAAATATACCTGGATATGGAATAAAATAAATATAAAACCTGGATTTTATAATTATATACTTTTTATCCCTGGCGAGAGGTAACTATAGCAAAGAAAAAATACCCTGAGATGGTGGAAGAAACCTTGAGATTCTACATTTGGGTGACATGAACAGTGTGATTATGAACAATCCTCATTATTATACATTATACCATAATTTGGCTTTTCCTCTTTCTCTCTCTCTCTCTCTCTCTCTCTCTCTCTCTCTCTCTCTAGTTATAGAGTCCCAGAGCTAAACACCAGCTAAACGAACACCATACCACTATGGAGCCACCACCAGCCTATGTATTTCGCTTAGGCTCACCTGTACAGATTTTTCTGGCACTTGAATGTACTGGAAAAGGTCTTTAGCATATGCGTAGATGATGCAACAGTATTAATCTTTTGAAAGAAGTTGAACTGGTCGAGTCTTGTGCATTATAGGTTACTACAAGCAGCTTGTCAGTCTCCACATAGCCCACTGGAATCATCAAGGACCACTGCTGCCCACAGTAAACTGTTACAGCAAAATATTTTCACACCTCTTGACTTATTATATCTTTCAGCATCAATGTCAAAGCGATAACTACCTGTCCTAGAAGGAGTTTTCATACAGAAGGTCATTCTGAAATAATAATAAAAAAAGTGGATCGATACAGAGAATCCGACACATTATACACCAACCTCACGAGACTCGAATGTGAAGACTTGGAGGCACTCTTTTCTAAAACGGCCCCTTTAAAAGGTGAGTCAGGTCTTTGCACTCTCTCTGACCTAGATACAGCCTCCTTCACCCAAACCAACTACCTTGACTCCTTGTGCTTATTTTATCTATTTACCCCCCTAGAGATTTTTTTCTCTTCCACAATTTCCTCCTATATAAAAAGAATCCCTGCGATTTGTCTCTTGTTCATTTTTTTTTCTCCTCCACCTCTACTTCTGGCTTGTATGGAAATGATTGGCCTAGATATGCATAGGATGGCCATTTGCTAGTGATTTCTGAGCTCACTTAGGGGCAGTTATGGACATCGTCAATCTGGAACCGGTAGGCAAAATACCATGTTCCCATTATCTCAAAATTTTGGATAATATAGTCATGATGTTATTAATATACCCCAAATGGTATTCACTTCTTTTGCCAAGTCTTTTTATAGTTGTTAGTGAAACACATCAGTAGTGCACAGCAGAACAATTAGTGCTGGAAGCTTCCCCAAATGCACAACTCTAATTGCCTAAGATGAGACTCTCAGTGGCTCAGTTGCCTAGCTTATTTTCCTGCTATGCTTCAGAATTTCTTAGGTCTTTCCTAAGTACTAGCATGGGTCAGAATGTCAAAAAAAGAACAAAAACAAATGAACAACAAAAAACTACCCAAACTACTGTTGGAAGGACTCAAAGGTTGTTGCTCAATGCTGTGCTTTCTTTTGTGACAGATTAGCATCCCGGTTAATTTCTTGCTCTTGTTCTGGCTCATTTTCCTCTCTCATCTTTCATCTCCGTTCTTTACTTTTATCTCTCCCTCTCTTTCTCTCTCTCTCCACACACGCCCTGTAGCAGTAACAGTTAGCTGCGTTCACAGCCATTGACCGGGCGGCATCGTTTTGATCAGCAGTTAATGACACTTAGCAAAATCGTTTTGCGACAACCAAGCGCTGTTTAGAGTGGAACAGATGTTTCGGCAAAGCGTTCCCGCGGTTTTAATTAGCCATTGATGCTAAGTGTATGACTTGGTGAGGAACTGCGCGGTTTGAAATACGGCCGCCATGACACTCGTGTGCTAGCGCTAACAGGCACTCGTGGGGGCTGGGAATGGAGAAGTGAAGAGGAACAAGGTGATACACGGCATCAGTGCAGTATTAAGCCAGATTGCTCAGACAGGGGCGGTATTGGAAGGTGTGTCGGAGGGCGAGCTCAACTTTATGGGCGCACATCTGGTGCTGTAGGAATTGTGTATGACTGGCTCAATAGATCTTTTCAGGAGATGGTGAAGGGTACTACGGCATAATAGTTTTGCTCCATGGTACAGTACTTACTTAGATAGGCATAAAGCTAACAATCTGGAGCTTTCTGCAGTATGCGGACTGGCTTGGACGCCTTGGATCCTGGCATTCATGTGGATGTTACATTGATACATACTACCTGCTTGAAAATTTTTGCAGACCAAGTGCACACCTTCATGGCAACGATATACCCTAATAAGGAATGGTGGGCTTTTTTCGGCCTTGTGTCTAAGAGGAACAAGTAAACATGTTTACTTACATTTATGGCATTTGGCAGACGCTGCTATCCAGAGCCACTTACAAGGTTACTGGTATTACTGGTAGGCCAACGTGCTCTTAGGAGTCTTGCCCAAGGACCCTTATTGGTGAAGCACAGGCCTAGTCAGTGAATCAAACCCAGGTCTCTCACATGGCAGCCAATGACGTTACCACTTTACCACACCAACCACTTAACTTCAATCGGATTAAGCATCTGTAGGATGTGATGGACAAAAAAGTCCGATCCATGGAGGATCTATCTCAAAACTTCCGGGATTTAAAGGATCTGCTGCAAAGGTCTTGGTGGCAGGTCCTACAGACTGTAATGTGTGGACTTGTGGTGCCCATGACTTGGTAGGTCACTGCTGTTCTGGGGGCATAAGCAAACCTACACAATTTCAGGTGGTTTCAATATTATGACTGATTGCTGTAAACGTAAAATTTAAACAGTCTACTAACTGAATTTGTCAGTAAGAACTTTAGAATTGAAATCTTTAGACTCATAATCTGCATTTCCTCACACACTGTCAATTTTCGTCCACCCTCTGCTCTCTCTCGAGATACCTGCTCATTGCAAGCTTCAAAAAGTCTTCAGCAGCCACAGCTGAGTCACTGTTTAAGCTCAGACACACACACTACTGGTGTTCAGCAATCATCCTTTGTCACCACACACCAAACACCTGCTAACACCTCTGATGTCACAGTGTATGAGTTTTTACTGACCGATCCATTTTTTTTCTCCAGCACTTTGGTTGCCTGTTTAACTTTGGAGAAGATGTGAAGAAATTCTGTATAGACATAACACAGGCTCAAGACTGTGACTGTCTCACAGCTTCGGGGTGTCGATCATGGTCAGAGTTTGTGGGATTCTTCTGGGTTCTACAGTTTTCAACACTGACAGAACATCCATATATGGTCTTGTTTTAGTCTTGTATTGTATTGTAAACCCTGAATAATGTTATATGATGTCAAAAAGGACATTACTTCAGAACATTCAGCAGTGGTCCTTGGTTTGGCTTAGCTGGGGTCTTATAGGTTCTTTCACTGTTGTAGACAAGGAACATCTAAAGATGTCAGCAAGTCATAACATGCTGTAATTCCAATTCAATGTAAAGAAGGCGGTCTGAAGGAAGGTGACTGAAGGACATTGGCTAAGATATTGGACTTCATCAGACTTGATCTTGATCAAAAGGTTATGATTGCAAATCCCACCCCATTACCAAGCTGGGACTATTGGGCTCCTGAGCAAGGGGGGGGCAAATGAGTTGCCAAATGTTGTAAATGACCATCTTCACCCAGCTAGGTTCCCCACCAATGTCTATCTAGTGATCCTAATAAATTCCTTGACGAAACGTCCAGATTGTCACACAATGCCAGATGACTGAAATGTACGCTGGCAAAATAGATACCAGGTCGTCAAGTTAAGTGCTTCCCAGCTGCACATACATTAGACCAGAACAAAAATGATACTTGAACAGACCCCAGCACCTAAGCATCCAACAACCTCCTTTATTATGATACAGGAAATGAAACACTAGTTAGCAGTTATTGCTGGGTGTAAAAGTCTGGAACAGTGGGACACTTTTCACATTAAACACCTGTGCGTGGTGGTGCGGCGGCGCAGGCTCAGCTGAATGCTCTAAAGTGCCAGGTGACGCAGCTGAATTTTCATCTGTTCTCATAAAAAACATTCATAAAAAAAGAAACGAATGCTTATGGACGTAACAAAAATCTGTCAGATGTGTTGGACTTGAGTGCTATCATCAAACCCAGTGATCTACAGTTCCAGGCTTCAGGTCATGCTGTTGTTAGAAAATAATAAACTTCAGGCTGCTAAGAGTAACTCTGCTTTGTCCCGCCATGCCGGCGTTGATTATTTTCTTATTACAGCACACCCTGAAGTGTATCGGCATGTGCCTCATGCAGATGTTGCATTAACTTTAAACTCAATCTGTCCTGTGTAATGATGCGTCACATCCCGCCTTTTCTTTGTGTTCAGATTTGCATAGAAAAGATTCACAGCTGTTACTGCTGAACTGCGGGGAAAGAGCTTGTAGGTCAGATTAATCTAGAGAGCAAAAATACAAGACAACATTTGTACCCATAAACACATTCACAGCAACAAACATGTGCCTACATCACCAGGTTAAAATCGTTTCATTCGTTACCAGCCATGAATTATGTAGGGGCGAGTTCCAAAATACCAAACCTAATTGTTTATGAATATGAATGAACAAATGTATCAGACCATTTTGACCATATGAGTCCTGTACTCAGGCCTCTGCACTGGCTTCCTGCTGCTCAGAGCATAGAGTTTAAGACAGCTCTGCTTGTGTGTAAGTCTCTCCATGGCTTAGCACCAAGTCTCTGACATGTTGGTTCCATATGAACCATCTCGGACCCTGAGAACATCAGGCACAGGCCTTCTGCTGGTGCCCAAAGTCAGGACTGAGCACAGTAAAGCAGAGTTGCAGTTTTATGGAGCTAAAATTTTTCATTGTCTCCCTGAAAATGTTAGGCTGACCTCTACCCTCATAATGTTTAGGTCCAGGTTAAAAACTGTTCTTTTCAGTTGTGCATATAACAACTGATTGTGTTTTCATCTGCACTCTTTGCTTTTTATTTTTATTTATTTTTTAAATTTTAAACAGTTTCTTAATGTTCTTATTGATTGTGTTTTAATTGTAATTTTAACTTGAGTCTTATTTCCTTAAAACACTTTGAATTGCCTCATTTAGGAATTGTGCTAAACAAATAAACTTGCCTTGCCCTGCCTTGCCCTGCCCTGCCCTGCCCTGCCCTGCCCTGCCCTGCCCTGCCCTGCCCTGCCCATGTTTGCTATCAGGGATCGGCAGTTATTTCTCTAACTTAGTTCATTCTGAGAGTTTAGCACTGGCGTGAACAGATGAGTAATGTGCTGTAATTTAAAAATGTGCTGCAGATTCTCAAAACACAAGCATCAGAATGATCAGACCTGCACAACATTAACACAACAGACCCGTGCTGCATAAACATAAAGTGCATTCATCAATACCACAACACCTGGAATAACTAAAAAAAAAAAACACTGAGAAATCTCTAACACGCTGTAATACTGAAAACATGTAAAACTTCCAAAACACATGCAAAAATACTCACAACACAACAGACGTGTCTAAGGGACACTAAAGGTGGACGGAACCATTTGATTGTACTATATTTAACTCCACCTTAAAAAGTGCACAGTGATAAGATAAAAGTAAGTTATGCAAGTTTATTAATGAATTAATTGTCATGTAAATATTTCAGTCCACCTTAAAAATTTCAAACTGAGTGGCTGAAGGTTTTATCTGTTCATTGATGAAGATATAGTCAGTTTATTGAGGAGGAATTAAATATAAATACGAGAAACTGGTCAATAAGGTGATTGTATCTTAATTAATAAACAGATGAAACAGATAAAGGCCTGCTCTCAAACGGTTCTGTCCACTTTCAGTGTCCCTCGGAATCACTTCTGTTGTGTCGCGAGTCTTTTTGCATGTGTTTTGGATGTTGCGTGTGTTTTCGGTAATTGCCGTATGTTTGGTTAATGTTGTGCAGGTGTTGTCATTGTGTTCTTGTGTTTTGAGAATTTGCTTTGTGTTATAAACTTGCAGTACGACGGGCTTTTTCGCCCACTGTAGATGAGCTATATTTTGTAAGGAAATGATTACTGCAGCCCAGCATGAACCACATTTCTGTATTTCCATCTAGTGTTTCATTGAGGAAGTGAAGTCTTGCGTGACCCTCTGACACCCCCCCCCCCCATCCCCCCTGGTTACGGCTTCTAGCTAAAAAAAAACAAAAAATCTGCGTACTGTATTTGTATGTGCAGGTAGAAAACATTATCAGTCTTTTTATTGACTATCAGTCAATTTATTTTATAAATCTGATGCTGCTGGTGTTATTATGAATGATAATAAATCAATTTAGATGTTTTATGTCTTGATTGAGTTAGTTAAAAGTGGCATCCAGTCCCAATGTGTAAGCTAAAGGCTTCTACTTGGATTCCTTTTGCCTTAATTTCATACATACAGGTTTTTTTATGAAATAAAGTTATATGATAAGATTTCCATTGGTCACACAACCTGACATGTAAAGTAAACAACTATAAGTCCAACAGTATTACTTGATCAATATTTGAGAGATCTACAAATCTTTTCACTCAGCCATAAATGTCACCTATTTACTATTTCTCTTTACTTCAGAATAAAAATCCCATGTTTATAGTTGTGCCACACTGACATTTGAGAACATACAAATTGTTGGATAAAAGCTTTTGTGTGATCTCAACAGCTTTAAAACTATTATTTGTAAAATGCGGTTTATTTGAAAGGCTTTAAACATAATGTTTAAACACCACCTCACTCTCACACACAACCAAACTGCAGTTTTGTACACCACCTGAATCTTACACACACAATGAAAAACTGTGTTTTTAAACTAGACCCATCCAAAAGCTGCATTCTTGCACAACAGCATTTTTTTTTTTTGCACATACACTGCACATGCACACACACAGTGTATATATTTCTGGACTTAAATATAGTGATTTATATACATATAGTAATATAGTATAATATATATATATACTTTATTTTAGTCTAGATTTTTTTTGTAATCTTGTTTTATATTTTATATTTTATAATTGTAGGACTATTTAATTTTATTGTAATTGTACTGTACCCATCTATTATTATTTGTTTAGTTACTACCTAGTTTATATTCTGTGGACGACAGTCAAATAGCATTTCACTGCAGGTTGTATCATGTATGACTCTGTATGTGACAAGTAAAACTTGAATCTTTTAGAATCTTTTTTAACAGTACTGAAGTATTTAATTATATTTTAAATTTATTATCATTAAATCTATTATAATTTTTTTAAATTTAGTCTGGTTATTTATATACACAGCTGGTACATCTGTCATTTTAGACATTTTAGATTAAAACAAATATATATGAAAAAAGAATATATTAAATTATACACAGTTGTTCCGACCCTGAAATCTGATTGGCTGAGAGACTTTCTATGAATGCCATTATTACATAATAAAGGCACTGGGACTGAAGCGCTCCAAATGTCACTCCTCCACATACACATGTAACACTATCAACGACGCCAGCGTTGTTAATCCAAACACCGCAGCCACAAAGTTAATAAAGTTAAATAAGGTGAAGCTTACTCCTAATATATCCTCCTCCAGTGTGGATCAGTCTGATCAAGTGGAATGGATTCTTTCACAAAGCTACAGAAACAGTGCTGGGTAAACTAATATTTTATGGAAAATGTGGGCAGGTCCAAAAGAATAATTATGAAAAGTGAAGGGGACACGCCCACTTCAGATTGAATGGCGGCGACGCCCGTGTATATAACACTAGATGATTTATCAGCGGGTCGTCTGATAGAATGGAACTATTTTACCTGGA
>JAOVVF010000008.1:23518695-23543534 GCA_028565595.1 Duopalatinus emarginatus | reverse complement strand
ATATAGGAATGAACAATAATTGTATAGATCCCGTACATGGGACACACCACACTATCTGTTCCACACCATGATCATCACCCAGGTCTGTGGTCTATATTGTCTTGTTCCTTGGCATGTGGCTTCTGTCACTGACATGTTAGCACACATTTAATTAGCCTTGTGCTTCAGGGGATTGCAGGTAATCCAGAGTTGCATCAATCAATGCTGATATCTGTCAATCAGCGAGCCAGTCGATGAACTTCGGCTCCGGAGAAGCTTTTTCCTAGTGAGTAGCAGGCTTGCTAAGTGCTAGCTGATTCAGAGCTAGCGTCATGTGCGGTGGCATGAAGCCTGGCTGAAACACGGAGCACCCCTACAGCTTCACGATCACAGAAAATCAGCTAGGAATTTCTGTTTGTACAGTTTTGCACACAGTATCAACTTTCCTGACAAGAATTCCAGCTCGTGCTGAGACACAGCAACTGATTTAACCTCAGCCTGGTTTCATCCTTCTGCTCAGGGCCAACTTGCTCTGAAGTCATCTGATGCACTGTAAAGGACAATTTTAGAGGCTTTGGGTGAAAAAAAACAAAACGATGGATCCTTGGATGCAGGCCTGTGCAAACCCTCGTGTTTGTGATGGGCTTTGAGCTTGTTTATTTTTGGGGGACTTTGGGAGTAGAAATGCACACAACCCGTAGGAAGGAATGGATTTTGGCTCTTTTTGGGGATTTTATTTTTTTTCATTTTTTTCTGAACACGAAACCAAACCTGCCCTTGAATATAAATGAAGAAAACACACAAGTCATTGGATCCTTTTCAATTCCCAATAATGGAACACAGCTAGCTAAGTATTTTTAATAAAATAAATTTCATTTATAAAACAATTATTCTCTTATATCTTCTAACAGAATACGACTCCTTTCCTTGCTGAAAAGACAAATAAGATCTCCTATCCAGCAGCAGCACTTCACTGCTCACTCACTCCAGGCAATTTTCAGGGAAATAAGAGGGATTTGTTCAGCTTAGGAAGAATGGACTGTGGCTGTGAATCCAAACGAGCTTGGTAAGATGGAGGACAGTGGAGGCAGAGCGTCACTAATTCAGAACGGACCTCATATAGACCATTCTATAGTGAAAAAACAGTACAATGTAAACAATAAACTTCAACATATTACAGCCGATAAAAAAAAGGGGTCTTAGGTGCTTTCCGTACACACTATCACGAAGCTAAGGCAAGTCACTGAGATCAGAACATGTCAGATAACTATAAGTGAGGCCAGCTTACCTGAACCTGGAGATCTCATTGCCAGTTCTGAGATGTTGCTCCACAGTCGGATATTTGAACCTTGAAAACTGAACCAGGCTGAGTGGCACTACTTGCCTTGGACAGACTCCCTCAAGTGGAGAATCCATGTGAATGGTGTCTGGTGAGGTGCAGGAAGACCTCTTCACCAGTCACCTGACTTATTTACACATCTCGTTCTAGCACTAACCTAGCAGTTTTTTTTCCGCTCTGAGACCAGGGTTAGGAACCAGTACAGAACAGGATAATCTAACTAAATCTCCTCCTTGGAATTTTTAGTGAAAGTGAACTATTGGCCTACTGTGATCGCACACAGTATTCAGTGAAACATGCACACACCAGTGAACACTAGGGGGCAGTGTACACATTTGCCTGTAGCAAGGGGGGGTGATGGGGGCATACCCAAACCACGGCACCCAGGAAGCAGTTGGGGGAGTTAGGTGCCTTGCTCAAGGGTACCTCAGTCATGTCTTGCCTTGGGCGGTGATTGAACCCACGGCCTTCCGGTCAGACCGGTTCCCTAATCACTAGGCCACGGCTGCCCAAACTCTCGACGGAAATCTTTAGTAAAAGGCGAAAGATTTATGCGTGAAAAAACAGAAACCTGAGTTATGAAGGTAAGAACTTTTTCACCAGTACTGTTTTTATTAAGTTGGTAAAAGCTCATCGTCAGAGCTTTTGTCTCCACTGACTGGCAAAATTTAGCACCTACAACCAGAACACCTGTGCCTCTAGGGTCTGGCTCTTCATGATGAATATCGACTAGCAACCTCAGAAGTGCTTTGGGACCTGCAGGCCCTTAAGTGGACTCATTGGCCTGGTCCATTGACTGGTTTTTATGATCCTGACTTGTCCTCGGGGACTGCTAAAATGTAGCAAGTCATCATCTGCACTAAAGATCTACGTAGCAGGTATCTCAGAACACCCTGGTCCTGGACATTACATCTTTTAATGCCTGCAGAATGTTCTTGTCTGTGCCCGGTATATACAATATGATGTTATTTCAATCGGAAGCCCAGCCAATCTTAAGGCCAGTTATTTATTTATTATGGTATCCTTTAGGTTAGCCTATATTTAGACTAAGGAGTCCCATGCGTCTTAACTTGGACATCAACATGGTCTAGAGATGGGCTGTGTGCCCTGCCGTTACTGTGTCATGATACTTTTAGAGGAGCATTTACTTTTCATTAGCCTTATTATGAGATGTGCCAATCCGGGAGGTGGATGGTCGTCACTGAGCACATTTTGGGGCAGTCCAAGACATACGTTGTTCTCATGGGTTATCTGGGTGTTTTGAAAAAGAACAGTAGTTACATATATAACTGTGGGTCTCAAGATACCAGGGAAGGTTTCTTGTCAGTTCAGGTCTTTAGAATGGTAGTAAGTCGTGGCTTGCGAGAAGACATGCACATGTAGAACTTTAGAGCCACTGTTACATGGAACCAAACTTCCTTGTGATGTTAATTGATTTGTGATAAATATGTTTTCTGTTGTATGAATTAAGAACTCTACTGTAAAGTAAACTGGCAAGTACCCAGAAATCCTACACAACAGAATTATTGAGCGTCCTGCAGGAAGTCTGGTCTTCATTATCTACAGAAAATTTCCACAAGCTTGTGGAGTCCATGATCGGTAAAGGACCTACCAAGTACTGTATCCTTTGGGAAAGTGTAATTAAAGACAAAGAAGGAATACTGCAGGAGACAGTTCGAGCTTTGTCTAGTTTGTATGTTGGATTTACGGTTTTGAGTGAACATATTACTGTAATGTGTTATGCTACAAAATAAAGAAAATGTTTTTGCTCAGACTCGTCTTGACTAGTGTTCAGAAACAGCATGTCTTAGTGTATCTCTTGCATTAAATAAAAAAAGAGGAGAATGTGAAGAGTAAGTGTGCTCTTCTGCAAAAATATGTTGTTATATTTTGTCATCTGGAGAAGAACGAGAAGAAAGAAAAGAAAAAAAGAAACAACTGTTGCCAGGCGGCATTATGTTCTGACTGCTTTTCTTTTCTCCATGCAAAAATACACTCTGCCTCTCAACTGGGTTTTCATCCGACTTCTGGATAATGGCTTCGGTGAACTGCTCTGTAAAGAGCAGACGCGTTCGTTCGTCCGTTTGTTCCCATCGGTGGAACCTGGATCTTCAGGCCTCAGGAGTAAAGATCTGGCAGTTGTTTGAACACACCGCGAAGGCTGCTGCTTTACTCTGACACAGATGTTAATGTGGTGAAGATTTATTTATAACTCTGGGAGGCTGACTGGATGAGGTAGAGGTGGCTGTTGGGTGCAGGCACAAAACAACAAGACTTAGCCAGAGGATCAGATTTGAGAGTGTCAGAAACGTCTCCATGGAGATCAGCGCCCACAGTTTTCCCGTCAATGTGAGCATACGGTCATGGTGACCACCAAATGAGTCACTTGCACTCACCGGAATAAACTTGGCTCGTTTTCTGTCACATGGGGGAAATCGCAGGAATATCCATGCTGTTATTGTTCATTTAGATGGCAGTGCTGTTGGCCATGACGGTATAGACAGAGACAGAGTCACATTCTAGACCAGTCTACTGACATTATAGCATTTAACCAACAGCCTCGAGTTTGGGGAACCAAAACTCGTGTCTGTCGCATAACCACCCTCATCCATATGAATGGGTTAGAAAGCCAAGAACACTGACGAAACTGTTTGCGGTTGCAACCATAGAAAGAAATCTGCCAGCAAGACATGACCTAATGAACCGGTTAAGGAACCGGTCTCGTGACCAGAAGGTCGCAGGTTCGATCCTTGCCCAGGGCAAGACACGACTGAGGTGCCCTTGAGCAAGGCACCTAACTCCCCCAGCTGCTCTTCCGTCGCTATGGTTTGGGGCTACCCCTGCTCTGGGCAAGTGTGTTTGCTGCCCTCTAGTGTTCACTGGTGTGTGTGCATGGATAGGTTAAATGTGGAGGTCACATTCCTCTGTGTGCAAGCACAGTAGGCTTGAATCATCAAACAACGTTTTGCCATTTCCCAGAAGAAACAAGCGAAAACGCTAAACGAAAATATCCAATACCGCCACCCACAACAGTACAGGACAAGTACAAAAAAGATCTTATTTCATAGGAACCTCAAGCGAAATGAATCCCACCACCTGCACCACTCCTAACACCTTCTACCCACCCCAAATTCTCAATTTATTCATTCCTTTCTTTCATTTCATTTAGCTCATTTCCTCATCCCCACCCCTGAAATTTACTCCTGGCACCTTTACACTGCTACACAGCTCAATAGTGAGTCAAATCCCTCTGGGCCAACCCAGGAGATTAGGACCTCCACATAGATCAGTGCAATGAGGTTTCACCAGCAATCACATCATTCAAGCAAAGCCTAATACACATTGAGTAAAAGACCTAATGGGTCTGTGGCTCTGTGTTCGGCTCCTGTAGGTGCCTAATCATTTGTGGGTAGTAGGGAAATAAGTCAAACCATGAGTACTGGGAATTTATTGTGTTTTTGCTTTACTCCAGTAGCCAGGCTGATAAGACTTCATATGACTTTAAGAGTGTTTGTGTGTGTGTACGTTGACGTGTGTGTGTCGGTACTGACCTCAGAACACTGAGCAGAACATGACCTCAGTCCTTTTACAAGTGCAATTGAACAGAATTATTACATTGTTAGAACAGGGTGGGTTTAATTAAAATAAAATGAACAGTGGTTTATTTAGTACACCCTGTTGACCACTCGGTGGGTCTGAGTTTTATTGCTCATTCAGTAATTTGTAATTATGGCAGGTGTAAAGGTTTGGCTTAGCCGTGAAATGCAAACAGAGAGGTTGGAAATGACTACTTTAACATCAACACGGCTAAAAATAGTCATCCTCAGGGATGGCCGAATCGTTCATTAATTAGCTCGTCCACCAGGCAAGTGAAAGCTCCAGTGTGCTCGGCTAGTCCTGTGTTATGTTTGCACAGAGGCCTATTAACTAAGCTAAAACGACAAGTTAATTATGCGCATTTATATGAAGAGTATGGGAAACTGGCAAAGGCTTGAATTCTAGGGAGGGCAACAGTTTCAGTCTCTATTCTCTTCTGATCACATCTCAGAAAATAAAGCGTTTGATAAAAGCGGAGTTCAGCTGCTATATTCTCCCATCGCACATAAAAGTCTTTGTTTTAAATTTGACTAGCATCTTATTTTTATAAAGCGTTGTGCTAGCATTAGAGTTATATGCATATAGGTTTATATATAAGTGCCAGTAAGACTGGTACACCAGTCTAATACACGGCAGGTCCCCCACAGGGCAAGTGTATGGAAATATTCTGTAGGCAACGGACACCAGACTTCCTGCAGAACATTCCACAATTCAGTTATATTCCACAGTGTGGGATTTCTGTGTTCCCCCTTGCATCCCAGATGTGTTCCATAACATTGCGATCTGGTGATATAGGTGTGAATGACTAAACCCGAAACTCACATGAGTGTTCCTCTAACCATAATCTGGTGTCTCTAGACGTGTGTGGTGGTGCATTGCCGTGTTAGAAGAGGACAAAAACAGAATCAAGAGGACAAAAACAGAATGAATACAGGACATGAACAGGTGGAACTTGTCAGAAAGGAGACACACACACACAGTGTTCACCTGTCAGAGACGATTGTAGATGTCCCAGGGGTCCAATGGAATGGCAGATACACAAGTACATACCATTATGGAGTCAGCATCATCATGTACCAGTTTTTCTGGCACCTCATTGTAAATGCTAGTCAATAGTAAAATAAATAAATAAATAAAAGCATTCGTACAACGTCCTTGGTGCTCATTTGTAGTTCAACAGGTGGTGAAAAATGTCGCATGCACCACTTTTTGCGTTACCAAATGTGATATATTATAGATGTTACATTTTAAGAAACATGTCCGATTCATATTATTTATTTATTTATGTATGCATTTTTTGATAAAGGAAACAGGAAGTGCCAATCTTCCCCAAATAAAAGCTGTGACATCAATGGTGCATCAAAAGTGACCGTACCAGTGACCTGGCATCCTACTAAACCCTTTTCAATTTTATTTTTATTTTTAGAGATGGTACAAGTCTTGACCATACCTACTCATCTTCCCATGATATCCTCCAGTCAGTATAATAAGAGCCTTTCACACACAAAAAAAAAGACAGACAGATTGCCATGGAGGCTTGCTGAAATCTGTCAAGAGCAGAAAAGGCACCAAAATGGAGGCCTAGGAGGAAGCTCATGTCCCTTCTTTCCCTGTCCATATGGTTGTGCCAGCTGGATATGCCAAGCTCTCAAGGGATTCGGCAACAATTTCCTTCTCTGAATGCAACTTATCAACAATAATTCACCCCGAGGAAATGGAAAAACACAACAGCCTATTGGCACCGGCTTCAAGTAGGAGCTCCTGTCACAACGAGAGCAGCTGCCTCCCCATTGCCTTCAGTGTTTAAAAAAGCCCTTGTGTTTGCACTGATGAATGTCATGCCTGAAGAAGAGTGAGGGGTAAAAAGGTTTCCCCTCCTAAACCACACAATACGCCCTCCTGGATCAGTCTAAAGCGATCCCCACAGTGCAAGTTTGGAAACACTGCTAATTCCGCCATGTTTGTTTTCTGCCACAGTGGCTCCAAACAGAGATCGCTCACGCTTTTTTTTCCCTCTCTTGATTTTCTGCCCACTCAGTGGATGAGAGCCACTGACAGGCGCAGGAGCAGATGGGGATTGACAGGGCTCCTAGGCAAAGAGCTAATTGAGGGAGACTGGGGAGAACTTTGTAACACCAGCCCTAACAGGGGGAGAATCGATGCACTCATAAAAAAAATGCCCCACCGTGATCAAGGAGCTAATCGAATCGGTTCCGGTTGCAGATGATTTGGGACATCGCAGCCTCATAATTGGAGATCTGGACCTGGTTTCCACCTCCTGGTTGCTGCCGTCATTCATTGTCAGGTGTGATGACTTTAGAAAATACTGCTCCCTGTAGGGGAGTGAAGAGAGATTGCGGACAGCTGCTTGCTGTGATATGACTCAATATAAAAACAAATCTTCCCTGGCAGGCCAGGATCCAAAAAACAGCTGAATGGTAAAAAAAAAAAAAAAAAAAAAAAAAACGACCTTGAGTCAAAATGAATCCGATCCTTAAATATTAAATAAGCACAGAAAAGCTGGCAGGAATTGAGTCACCTCTGAGTAAAGGTTCAGGTCAAACTTGTGCAGCACGGTTAGCGAAGACTGGACAAATGGGCGCTCGACGACGGCTGATGACGTGCTGCGTGATTCACAAGCGAGGCCAGTCTTGCGCTCATCTTGCAGATGGTCGGAGCCAGACTACAGCATGGAACACCTCAGGATCCACAGAGGGTTCGAAAGGCTGGAGCAGTCAACAGATTGGCCGATCTGGAATTTCAGCCTTGGAGCAAAAGAGGCCATCAACTGCCAGACGTGATTCATTGCTCACTCATAGCACACGCGTAGACAGGTAGACAAGATACCGTTTAGACACCAGCACTACAAGGCGGCTAAACCCGGGCATTACAAATAACTCTGCTGATTATCATGTTCAGTTGAAGAGTCACAGCAATATTGAGCTCGGAAAGCTATTAAAGCCAAACAGGTTGGACGTGACTCCGTGTTTGCACATTAGCTAGTACGGACTTTAATTAAGTTGTCAACATGGTACAATGCACAGCGTGCTGAGGGACCTGCACCCACACGACTGTATAAAAACGTCTACATCATTCTGACGGTAAAACCTAAATCTGAGTTACAAAGTCCCTCATTGCCAAAATATTGATATTTATGTAGGTAAAAGCCGATGGAAGCACCTGTAAGCACTCATCGTTTTTATCGCAGCTCATTTCTGATTAAATGTTGGAAAGAAATGAAAAAAAGGTCAAACTCCAGGAGGTGGAATGCAGATTACAACCTGAATCCCCCCCCTCCCCCAACAAGCCATCCACCCACCCCACCCCCCGTGACTTCTGATGTTTGTTAATCAAGAATGACCTTGATTACAGAAGATATATTAAAAATACAGCAAGTGAGTTTTACAGGGGGATAAACTGGGACACGGATGGATGCATAAAGATGGATATTCAGAAAAATGCATGGATGGATGGATGGATGGATGGATGGATGGATGGATGGATATTCGGATGGATGGATAGATGGATGGATGGCTGGATGGACAGATCGTCGGATATTCGGATGGATGGATGGATGGATAACTTCTGTAAACAATAGGAGAGCAAATTTTTAGTGGGAAAAAAAACAAAACAGAAAAATCAGGGCAGCCATAAAATTAGAAATCCCAAAACGTAGGCTGTCAGCATTAATCTGTGTAGTCATGGCAACCAGAGCACAAAGCCCAAGCTAATGAGACGGATAATGTGAGCATTGCTAGCCAAAACCAAGGCCTTAAATACGGACTCTAATGTGTAATTTTATCATTTGCTTCTATCTTCGCTGTTACATTCTGCTCCTATATAGTCGAAACTGATTTATAGCATTTATAGCTGAAGTGTTGTTACTAGTGTAGCTGAGACTATTCAGTTCCAGTATGGAATAAAAATCAACATGATGATTATTTTCCTATGACTGCATGTCCCAGAGGGTTTGATTCAACTCACACTTATCAACAGTTTCAATATTTCCGGTGACGTTCATGTGAATGAGTTACTATAACAGTAACAATTACAACAACAATATCATAGTAAAATAATATTAAATAAAACTACTACTCAACCCCCACCCATCTGTCCCCCTAACTTACTGAAACCCCATCCTTTTGACACCCACCCCACTGAACCATCATCCTTCAGAACCACCCCCACCTTTCTCACCATACTGACCTTTTCTTACACTGTACCTTTCACACACACCCCCCCCCCCCATACTGCCCCCCCCCCCCCACTGACCACGTACCCTACTCTAATAACCCTCTGACAATTCTGATGCCTACCATATCCCACTGACCAGCCCCTGAACCCTGACCCTCAACCCAACTCTACTGAGCCTCCCACCATACTGACCCCCCACACACACCCCTACTCTACTGACCCTCCCACCATACTGCCCCCCCCACACCCATATCCTACAGACCCTCCCACCATACTGACCCCCCCCACACCCATACTATACTGACCCTCCCATACGCTACTGACCCTGCCACCAAACTGATCCTCCCCACACCCCTACTCTACAGACCCTCCCACCAAACTGACCCCCCCACACCCATACTCTACTGACCCTCCCAACACCCATACTCTACTCACCCTCCCACCATACTGACCCCCCCACACCCATAATCTACTGCCCCTCCCACCATACTGACCCCCCCACACCCATACTATAATAACCCTACCATACTCTACTGACCCACCCACCATACTAACCCCCACACACCCATACTCTTTGACCCTCCCCACATATACTCTACTGACCCTCTCACTATACTGACCCCCCCGCCACACACACACACACACATACTCTACAGACCCTCCTACCATACTGACCCCCCCGCCACACACACACACACCCATACTCTACAGACCCTCCTACAAAAACGAACCCCCCGCCACACACACACACACCCATACTCTACAGACCCTCCTACCATACTGACCCCCCTAACACCCATACTCTACTGACCCTCCCACCATATTAATCTGCTACAATACTGATCTCGGTTCTTTACTGATCCTCTTATAATTTTGACCCAAATAACTTTCTAACCCCCACCATACTGGCCCTCAACTTTACTCTTTTTATATATATCTTCTCTCTCCTATATGTTTTAATACCAGTGTTTTCTTCTGACAATTATATGGTTTCTCAACCAGTAGTGTGTTATAAGGTCGCAGAAACATTCTCCACTCACTCAATGTTCAGCTTACAGTCTTAATTGTTTTTTACATTAGGTCTTTTTTGGTTTATTATTTTTAATTTATTTATTATTTCTGTTTCGGGTCAAATAAAAGCAGCTTTAGTGTCTTTTACTCTGCTCTCCATGTCCACTGTTTACTGCAAAGATGAAAACTTTTACTCTCATAAATTAACATTAAATACAATCCATTTTTTTTTCTGTTTGTACAGAAAGAAAAGTTGAAATTTTAGAGTTACTTGAGGATCTCACAACAGCTGTCAAAGTCATTGCTTAGCTGTCATAATGAAATATCAGCACGGTTAAGACGCTTCTCAGCCAATCAGATCGCGTGGTCAGAACTAACTGTTGTATAATTTATTATAAAGTCCAGTACAGGTCAGTCTTATATGGCATGATAGAGAAGAAGAGTGGAGGACAGAGGACTAAAACTAAAAGTGTGTGTTATCAACAGACCAGGAATATACAGTAAGTGCTGGAAAGTTCACTCCAGGCTTTGATGTCGATCTGGAGAGTGTTTCTTGGATGATCCGGTATTTGACACTTTGAAGGTAGCGCTGCTGAACTTTAGTGCTGCCCTCTCATCTTCTTTTCAAATACAAGATGAAGGACAAGGGAGTGAAAGAGCGAAAGATGGAGTGCAATGGATTGAGGACGAAGGGGAACAAAAGAAGGGAAAATGTTGGCAGGCTAGTGAAAGAGCTATCAGATCCTCAAATCAGTGCAGAGAATTCACTTGGTATTGGCCTTATTTTCTGGATCTGTTACTGTACCGTGATCCCGAGATCAGGCCCCCGTCTCTTGAGAGGGCGGAAAAAACGATTCGTACTTGGCCGGCTGCTCCTTGTGAATAATACAAACCCGGAGCTCCAATTTAAGAGGATTTATCAGATTCACATTGCTCAAGTGTACTGCAAATCTGTGCCTCACTGAGATTTAATTGCTGAATTAATTACATCTGGAATCAACAACACAACCTGAGAGCAAGACGTCGTTACAATTCAGCGCTAATGACCAGGTGGGGAATTTAAACTAAAGGATCGCACGGAATAATCAGATGTACATTCACTATTCAGCACTGTAGGGATGTTGAATAGTTGGACTGTAGGGAACAATGTTTTGTTTAGTAAAATACTTTTAGAACAGGAAGTGTGTGTGCTGCACAACACCCGGAGCCTCGATCATCGCTCTGATGGTGTATGTGAGGAGGTCTGTGTGTTCTTTTAGTGTCTGTGTGAGTTTTTCCTGGTTATTTCGATTTCCTCCAACCTCCTGAAAAATACATGTTGAAGGTAAATTGCCCTGCCCAAGTGTGTGACTCAATGTGTGTGTGTGTGGAAGTGAACTATTTGCCTACTGTGCTTGCACACAGAGGAATGTGACCTCCGCATTTAACCCATCCATGCAGTGAAACACACATACACCTGTGAACACTAGGGGCAGTGAACACACTTGCCCACACAAACCATGGGGGGCAGTTGGGGGAGTTAGGTGCCTTGCTCAAGGGCACCTCAGTCGCATCTTGCCCTGTGCAGGGATCGAACCTGGGACCGATCACGAGACCGGTTCCCTAACCACTAGGCCATGGCTGTGTGATGTAACCTGTGATGCCCTGTCCAGAGAGTATTCCTGCTTTCATCCCAATGATTCCAGGTGCAATCCGGACAAATCAAGCCCCTGACTGACTAAGCGGATACGGTAACTGACTTTTAGAGGTTCATGCAGGACCTACCGCTGTCAGCTGGCATATCACCATCCGATTTAGTCATGGCAGCTAACACAGGATCCAGACTGGTTTCCAGACACTAACGAGGTCAGAGTTGAACTCGGACAATTCAGTTCACCTCACTAATTATCAGCCTGAAAAACAAACAACACTTTCTAATTAATTGTCTTTGTGCTGCATCTAATTAGGGCTCTGTTGAGGGCCATGAGCTTCCATACTGCGTACTCTCGGGTCCAGGATCCAGGATTTACTCGAGGCCACTGGAGATTGACACAAATGCGTTTTAAGAATATTGTAAAATAAGGCTTATTAACAGCACTGATTTATTTATTTATTTAATTTGTGCAGCATAATAAAAAAAATTTAATTTGCAGCCTTTATACAGCTGAGGGTTGAAGGTTGAAAGTTGTTTACTGTTGTTTAAATTAAATAACATAAAAATAAATGAGCTGTCTAATCTTGTTTTTTTTTCTTATTAATTAATTGTATGACTTATTTATTTTACACTTCTTTTTTACACTACTGCTGAATGTAAATTAAAAAAAAAAACATTTGTACCCAAAGGACTTAATCCCAAATGATAAATATCATAATATTCACCTCTGACTAACTGGATTTATTATGAAAAAGGAAAAATGAATCAGATGACTTGTGTACTAAGATCCACTAATGAGCTCGAAGTGTCACACAGTGAAAGAAGGATAAAACAGCACTGTGGGAGAATGACAGCGGAGAGCTGCAGGGCTCTGGGGGAGGCAGAGGGTACAAACCGGGGAGGCCGTAAGTGGATCATTTGATTTAGAAAAGCCGCTGGGGCTGGTGGTAAAGGGGCTGTTTACTGCTCCACAGCCTTTCCACAGGAGCATTAACCAGCCTCGGCTCTGAAAAATAGGCCATCTGTAGAGCGCAACAGGCTCGAGGCAGCGACTCGGGCTGGAAATTCACATCCAAAACTTATTTTGTTTAGTTTTTGAAAAGGAAAATAAATAACAGGAGGTCGGGAACATTAAACAGATCGCTCGTCTGATGCGTTGCGTTTTACCACTGATCTGATTTACTAAGTCTGAGCATGTTTAATTAAATTTTAGAATGACTCATATGAGTGCTAAAGAATAAAGATGTCAGATGCTGCCTAAAGCAGCTGCAGACAATTAAGCTTTTGAGGGCATTATATCTCTTTTAACAAGCTCGTCCATGCTAATTTGAAGTCACACAGGCACCCAAGATTTGCTGACAAAAGAAATCACGACTAATTTGCCACTGCGTCCGCTCATGCATTGTGCTGTCCTGCCACCGGGGAATGAGAGGTGCAGTCATTATTTGCAGAACGATTTCACGAGCCTGACGCCAGCTGGGATTCTGTCACGTGTTCTTTAAATCCCGACAGGACAAGGTGAAAGACAAGACACCGCAGACGATGAAGTGGAATGTGACAGGATTTTATTATGACCACCAAGCAGAGAACACCTTCAGAGACCGGCCCGACGTACCCTTCCCCGGCCTCTGTTAGTCTGTCAGCCTTCGGCTCATTGAACACCGAACTCTTGGGGAAAACATAACATATATATAAAGTCTTGTTTTGTTTTCCCCTTAAAGTTGTCTGTGCTTTACTTTTCTGTTCTTATGCACTTTTATGTACTTTTCCTTGTGCAATGAAGTCCCAGGAAAACTGGTACAGACTGTAAACAAATCTGGTACAGACAGGTGGTGGCTCATTAGGATTAGAAGGTTTGTTTTGGATTTTCATGGGACCCCTGGGACATCTCCGACAGGTAAACGTTTAGAGTTTTGCCATTCCTACATAATTTACCAGATCTCAAAGTTAACAAACACACAGGCAGCCGTGGCCTAGTGGTTAGAGAACTAGTCTCGTGACCGGAAGGTCCCGGGTTCGATCAGGGCAAGACGTGACTGAGGTGCCCTTGAGCAAGGCACCTAACTCTCCCAACTGCTCCCTGGGCACCGTGGTTTGGTGCTTTCCCCTGCTGCCTCCTAGTGTTCACTGGTGTGTGTGTGTGTGTGTGTGTGTGTGTTTCACTGCATGTATGGGTTAAATGCGAAGGTCACATTCCAATGTGTGCAAGCACAGTAGGCAAATAGTTCACGTTCGCTCATCTGTGATGCCATGCACTGAGCTATGGGACACAGAAATCCTACTTCTCGGAATACAACAGAATTGTGAATCGTTCTGCGGGAAGTCTGGCGTTCATTGCCTACAGAATTTTCCCACAAGCTTGTGGAGTCCATGCCCAGTGGGGGACCTATCAAGAATTAGACTGGTGTACCAGTTTTTCTGGTACTTCATTGCATATTATTTGTGTGTGTATGTAACAAGTGGGCACATGAATCCTAGCAGACTCTGGTAACTCGTTGTAATTATACTTCAAGCATTATGGTCAAGACTACAGTTACACATGTGCCCAAAAGCACACTCAGACTTATTGAGATAATATTTATGACTGTTGATTTGATGTTTCAGGTTTCAGTAATCACCCTCATACGTGTTCCAAAGCATACGTGCAAACTCGAGCTCTGTCAACAAAACCTACTGCTCTGTAATTTTCCCTTTCATGTAGTTTGTACTTTGATTGGATGATATTTGATCAGCGTGTTTACTTCCTGTTTCAATCACTGCTGACGACGTGCTACATATCAGGCAAGTGGGCTTAATAAATGAGTTGCTTG
Source organism: Duopalatinus emarginatus (assembly GCA_028565595.1). NCBI lineage: Eukaryota > Metazoa > Chordata > Actinopteri > Siluriformes > Pimelodidae > Duopalatinus > Duopalatinus emarginatus. The sequence goes on along the minus strand of JAOVVF010000008.1, from coordinate 23,528,971 downwards.
ATCAAGCATAATCGAGCATGAGTCAGAACGGTGGTGGCGTGAATCTACAGACTGTGATAGAAGGAAATCAGCCACAGCCTTTGCTTTATTCCAGTTGGTGTAATTTTAGTTATGACCACTGGTGGTGCTGTTGTGTGGGTTTTTAGAAGCGGCTAAACAAATCCATTTTAAGCAATTTGGCACCAACAATTTGTCGACAAGACAATGTGCATGCCGAAACTCTGAGTTCTTTTAAATGTATGTATTCTGGATTTTAAAGACATTGAGAGATTTTTTATTTAATTTTATCCTTTTTATTTTGCAAAAAGCCAAAAATTCTTTTTTTATCCAGTCCTCTGCTTTTCTAAACCTTTCAGTGGAAGAAGGTCAAAAAGATTTTTAAAAGGTTAGTTAGAAAAGTGAGAAAATGAGAAAAATGTAGCATGCACCATGTTCTCCTGCTCCAGGGAGAGAAAACGACCTTGACACTCAAAAATGTCTCATTTTACAAAGGATATGAGAGAGAAAAGAGGTTGTGCTCCTTAGAGATCATCATCATACAGCCGGACATCGTTCCTTTGATTTATAATCATTATCTTTGTGAAGATTTTGATACTAAATAATTGCTAAAAAAAAACAAAAAACAAGAACCCGTACACAAGCCCACTTACACCATTTCAGAATGGACAGATAGCACACGTGATGTTAGCAAAGAGCCGTTAATCTGATGTTAGCATAAAAACCGTTAGTCATGCTACAGTAAATATCATTATTCAATCACCAAAATACCTTTATCCTAACCAAGGTTACAGTGGATCCAGAGCATATCCCAAGGTTGGGAACACCGAGTGTAAAGCAGGAATGTACCCTGGATAGTGACACCATTTCATCACATATTTACATCTATGGACAATTTATAGCAGCCAACCTAATTACCACTCACAGGAAGCCCGGTAGCTGAGAAAATACAAAACTCCACACAGTCCAAGGTCAGAATTGAACCGGAATCCAGTTCTGGCTGTGCCACCATGCCAGTGGTGGTGTTATAGAACCAGGATAGGAAAGTCTCATTGCTTACAAGTGAAAGTGAGCCACTCGTTGACCACTGTGCTTGCACACAGAAGAGTTTGGACATTCATATTCAATGCAGTGAAAATCACACAGTAGGGGTGAGTAAACACACATTCCTGAAGAGGTGGACAATCTATCCATGGCACTCAGGGAACAGTTAGAGGTGAGGTGTCTTACTTTGGTTGTGATAGAACTGATGACAACGAGGCTGGTTCCTGACCCACAAGATCACAGATGTGTACAAACTACCAGACGTCACACCATGGATTATTTTTGTGTTATTAACAGACACAGATAAGACAAGTGCAATTTTAAGGGCAGAACAATAATAAAATCATCTCAAATCCAATCACCTTTCCCTGTTCATCACTTTCCTGAGATGGCTTTCGGATAAATGAAGCTTGACAATCAAGAGTCCTTTCCGCTGGGCGACCAGCCCAATAAAGCCGTGACACAATTCTAGTCTCTGTGGACATGAAGGCATGTCTACCATCTGTCCTTTGACCATCTTGACTGCAGTAGGTCAGGAAAAAAAAATCCTCATGCTCAAGCCACAGCTAGGCTTTTAGTCATGTTTCCTTCCTCTCTGTCAGCAGTGTCATCACTGACACTTTGATATCCTGGCATGGTACTACTCAGAGAGCTTGTTTAGTACCTTGTGGCATATAGCAGCCATCCACTTGGAATGAGAAGAGAGAGGAACTGGGAGGGAGAGAGGGAGAGAGAGAGAGAGAAAGAGAGAATGAAGAGGAATCAGGCAGAGGAAACAGAAAGAAAATGGGGCTGAGATGTTGTTTGTGAAAAAGAACTAGACAAAAAAAAAGAATTTCCGAAAGAGAGAACAAGATCGAAAATGGAAGAAGAGGACAGGCAAGAGATTTAGCACATGGATAAAAGTAAAGGTAGACAACAAAAGAAGAAGATGGAACGGAAGTGCAAGCGAGGAAGCCAAAAATAAATACAGGGATAAAGAGAATAACAGAGAGAGAGAAAGAGAGAGAACAATGTGTAGGGAGTCAGAAAGGGAAATACTACCGACTGAAAAGCACACAATACAGAGGACGCTCATTACAAGAGACTGAATTCATTAGACAAGTCTCTCGTCTGTCCCAGGAACTCCAACCAGTAGCACCATCCACCCTCCACTAGGCTAATACCACCATAAATGCTCAAATCCTTATAATCACTCAGTGTTTAATCAGAGTATGTGATCAAACATTGCACTAAGAATCAGAAACGATCCGGACTTTCCTGGGGCCCTAAGCAAAATCTGGACAAGGGGCCATCATACCTGAACTCTGTGAGCCAAAATGTGACCATTTTTTCACAGTTGCATCGGATTCTCCACTAGTGTTCTTTCTCCTTTCAGAGTCAAGAATAAACAGCCACATACAGAACAAAATGTGGTGTAAAAAACAATATTTATTTTAAAAAACAACATATAAATAAACAGTTTTGACAAAATTAACTTTGTGCTCAACCCTCCAGCCTGATTTTACAGTGTACTGGTGTGTTTGAAGGAGTTTAATCGACTACTAGACAGATCACATCAGTATATCTTCACTTTTCATATTTTCACATTTATGATTCAGAGTTTGGTGGATGATCCTGTGGTGGCGCTGTGAGGTTTATAAGGTTGTGAAGAGCAGCTGCTCAGTTTAACCCACCTCTAAATCAATTACCACGACTATGTTCATAGACTATTTACTATTTATTTAACAGTCTCATATTTACCTGAATGCTGTTCCTGCAGCTCGGTCTCGTTGAGTCTTTTTTTTTTTTTTATATCCTGAAGGATTAGTTTCGCTTCATCTTCTGCTGATACACTACCTCTCCCTAACTTGACGCGATGGGGAGACGAGGTGGCCTTCGTTAATTTGCAGGGCCCTAACCAGCGAGCATAGCGAGGGTATAGGGTGGTCCGTATTAATATTTTTTAAAAGGGAATCAGGGATCAAAGCAGGAATTTCAGATTCATCTTATACCTTCCCATATCATGTGCTAGTTCCTAGTTGCTCAGCTCCATCCCTACCCAGACAACTGCCTAGGCAACAGGTTTTCAGGTATAGTCCTGGAGAACCCACTGGCACTGGTTTCTCAGTACAGAGTACACCTACTTCGGACCAGCATATCTGTTAGTACAGATTAGACACATTCGACAAATTATGTTCAAACTCCAGAGGACGCTAGGACGCTGTACGAGCATTTTGCAATTGGAGCAGCGGCGTATTCGATGAGGTGTTCTAACAGACGTTATACCAAGTTAAACAAGTTAATATAATAGGGAATTGTACCTTAAACCTAACCCAAGTACAAGGATCTAGTGCAATATTAATTATGTCAAATAAAAATATGTTGTTGTGAACCTCTGGGCAAATTCCAACATAGTCTCTTACTTGATACAGCAGCTACATACAATCATGTGACAAAGAAAAAAAACCTGTACAGACTAAATTCTTATAGCCTCTGGGTTATTTGGCTGTCCCAAGCCTACACAAGTCACCTTCCGATGCATACTGGATTGGCATTTGGACCAGGCTTGGCGACGTGCAGCCTTTAGAAGTAGCCAGGGTGCGACTAATGACCTCAAGGTCAGGCAAGAATGCAGATTAAGAAACCTCCGCTGTCCTGCACAGTTTAGTCCTCTACACCTTTCCCATCACATCCGATTCAGTGAATCAATTAATAGCCCTTTGTGAGTAGTATTGAATGCGGTACTACAGAACCCTGTTTTGGGAACCTGTGACCCAGGGCAGCAACAACACTGATTTATCAAAGTGCTTCTAAAATTGTGTGATGTACTGGAACCTGGACCAGACATGCTGCCTACTACTGACTACCTAATATGCCCAGATGCCATTTTTTAATCAGGGCTGCACTGGATATAATGGGAACATTGGGTATAAGGTTGGGAATACCCTCTTGAAGGGACTTCATTCGTTTGAAGGATAATGTGGCTGCTAATCCTGGGTCAAGATCAGAGTTTCTCCAGAACCTGTCCCTAGAACACAAGGTGCATCTACACATGGATGACAGACCAGTCCACTGCAATGAACTCTATACACATAGGCATATAGTGTATTCACACCTAATGCCAAAGCGTGTACATTTACCAGCATGTTTTTGGAAGGTAGGATAAAGTCAGTCAACACTCTGGAGGAAACCTACATGGACATTGGAAGGAACTTGGAAAGCTCACAACAGTAACCTGATCTCAGGATTACAGTGTGGACCCTGGAGCTGTCGATACACTCTGGCCTGCCACTATGCATCCCTTACTCCCTATACACTCCTCCCTCGATCCCTCCTACGAAACAGCTAGAAAATGCTTCCCTGCCTTCTGCTTTGCGTAGTCTCCGAAATGGTGTCCCTCAATGGGCATGCAGAAATACTGAATAGAGAATTCTTCCTCCGCCAGAATAAAAAAAAAAGTTCAAGCCATTGATTGCAGGGCTGCTGTAATGTGAAGAGTCTTTCACAAGTGAGTAATAGATTTTCTTTGACGTTTCTTGATCTTTTAAAATCAGAGAATTTTCCTGAAAGACAACCGAAAACCGGGACTAAATGGAACAAAAAGTCAGACATGAATTAACAGATTTAAAGCTTCTCCTCTACTCTTGGTCAGATGAGAAGCAAGTGCACTGGTTAAACCATGAATTCGCTAAAGGCTTTCAAATAACCCGTCCAAGTGAATCTAATTAAGGACCCTTTCCCTCAATTTGGACGAGTCCATCATGGAGAGCAGCACTCGAAACGCCCACCAGGTCCCAAAACACACATGTACAGGCAATCTGGAGCCCGGGTCTGTATGATCAAACAAGATAAATTAATGTGAAGCTGAGGGCTCTCACCAGAGGTATGCCTTGTGTTCTGCTGAATTGAGTCCATGTGATTGGCTCCCAAATTGCAGGGAATGCTATGATTACATAACCACCCAAGTGTGCTCGAGTATGTGCCTGTTTTTGCGTGGGCAAAGCTGGCACAACCGTCCTATAATACACAGGTTCAGATTTTTCAGACCTTCCAAATGGATGCAGAGCACGAGGGTTTGAAAAGGGCTTCTAAAAGGCTTCTTGCTGTTGTTATGAAATGTTTCGAATCAGAAAACATGAGCTAACCAAAGCACGCATGCTAGCCTTGGAGAATACACTGACCTGCTAACAGATGAGCTAGAAAATGAAGCTTTTTGTGCGTTTCAGCTCTTACTGTGTGGGTAGAAGTGGATAAATATCTGAAGGTCAAGCCTTGACCAGCTGTGTTCTGTGGGTGGACAGGACAACAAAACAGTAAAGGAAGTGATGTCACGCTTTTTGGGCGCTGTCTTGCCTCCTCGCTAGCAGTAACTCACTCCCAGCTGGCCGCCTGCACTGCCCTTGTGTTGTTCTCCAGCCACAAGTTTATGATAATCTTAATAAATTATGTGGTGCGCAGACATTAAATTGTGCTATTGCCACTAAATCACATGGAGTGTGCCTCTTGGGTTGGACAGCTCCATCTCTCATACGGTCTCTGCCTTTGTAAATTGGGACAGTATTAATGATAATTTAAAGTGCCCATGATAATCATATTCCAAGCTGAATACCAAGATGCGGTGTCCAACTGAGCAGCATGCTTATCACTTGGTATACGGTGCCTAGTTATCATTTATACACTGCCTGGTGAAAACGGATTTGGCCCCTATCAACGGCACCCAGGGAGCAGTTTGGGGTTAGGTGCCTTGCTCATGGGCACTTTAGTCATGTCATGTGGGTCAAACTGATGACCTTTTGGGCACAACGCTTGTTCTTTAACCACAAGCCTGGCTGTCAATAGAAGGAGTTGTATTTTTTGAGGGGGTGTTGTAGTGTAATATCTGGTCCAAGACTTGTGGTTGATGTTACTTGTCATTTTGAAGTATATGCTCCAGGAAAATGGCATTTGTTATGTTTTTTATAGGATATGTTATGAATTGATACTCTGTGCTTTCAAAATGGGTTTGTAATAGAAACTGACTGATCAGTGTTTTAGGAGGCCGATACTGATCGCCTTTCTGCATGATTAGCCGAAATCAGACAAGACGTAAAACCTGGTGTGAAATGGTGTACTAGAGTTTATAACTTGAGTCACTTTAGTAACAAAGGCCTCAAATTGATAGTGCTGAGTCATATACGGTTGCCAGATTGACGTTTTTTTATCCCGATATGTGAACATAATATGTAGTTTCTTCAGTCCTGCCGTTTTAGTTCCTTTTCAGTCAAAAGTTAAAGGGTCTATTTTTCCATCTAGCATTTCAGGTAGAACCTGTGGGGACCTGTGACTGAAGGGGTTCGAGCAGGGCTTCACTTCCGAGATGAAACACTAGATGAAAATACAGAAATACAGAAATGGAGTTTGTGCAGGGCTGCGAGTTATTCTTGTTTTTAACAGTATTCTTTATGACATATTAGCACCAACTACTTGGCCACCATGCCTGATTTCCCATTTTGCTGTTCATACGGAGGTTTAAAAACACATTTCTACATCCACAGGTGCCTTCCACTCCTGAAGGGACCGTTCGTCTGTGCAGAAAAACACACGTGCCCCTCATTTCCCTGCTTCTGTTGTGTATTCACCTTTGTGTCTTCTTCAATACAGGTTTTCCATTATACCATATACAGCAGCGGGGATGGGGTGAAGAGCTATTTCAGCTCCAATATTTCAGTAATAAAATACAAGCTGTACCGGGGTAGCGTTATAATGAAAGCTTCCTTCGCTCACTTTACAAAGACATGGCATGCATATGAAATCCATTTTTCACAGCGGAACACAAAGACCCAGGTGGCATCCGTGCGTTCTTGGTTCGTTCTCAAACACTTGACACAATTTAAGAGCTCGCTGAATTATCCTCAGGTGCAAAACAAGCCTTCTTTTGCGGTCAGTGAACATATGGAAAACTGCCCGTAATCTTCTCTTTTCATGTTTCTTTTTTTCTCCCCTCACTGATCTGATAACCAGATTGATGGCACATATATTAATCTTCACCGATTACTTTCTCCTGTTGCAGGGATTAGTCCATTTTCATTATTTACTGGGCTCAATGCTACAAAAAGTCATCAGTTTAATGAATAAAAGAATGGAAATTTTGCCCTAATGGTGATTAATCTCTTATTTGGGTGACTTTTTTTTTTTTTGTTAAAATGGGACAAAGCTATCACTATTTATTTATTTAATTTCCAAAGCAAATGGAGCAGTGAAATTCGGCATGCATTAAGGATGAGTTAAGCCTTTAATGTGAATGTAACACGACTACAATGAACGGCACAAACAAACAGCCATGGTAGTGGCCTAATTGCTCACAATCAAAAAGAATAACAATTAAATGCTGAGGGTTTGAGTCAGAAAGCACATGCTACCATGTCAGCAGGGCTTCTTCCACAGTTTTGTATCTGGTTGTATGTAGCACCAGAACATGTTTAGAACTAAACTAAAGGTATATTCAGATTTAAGGGAACATATTAGTGCACTAGGTTCTCTCTATTCTCTATATTTGTCATTGTGAGTTTGCTCCAAGTTCTTCGGTTTCTTCCTACCTTCTAAAAACCTGCTGGTATGTAAAATCCTAGCAAACACAGAACATTCAAACTAACGTTAGTCTATTGTTCTTTTATATTCTGGCCCCGGGTCCGAGCCTTTTAGATTTTCATGGCTGCAGCTAGAAAAATTACAGAGTTATGGCAATTAAAAAAAAAAAAACTACCCCTTTCATTTCTATGGGAAATGTTTAATTTTTTAACTTAAATTTATTAAAAACCATAAATCTCACCAACACCAAAATAATATAGCACAGGTCTCGTCATGGTTATCTATGTAACAGTGTTTGAACAGAGTCTGTACGTTAAGCAGTTCGGGCTGTATTAATCACAGAAATGTGTTAAGAAGAACAATAATAATAATAATAAGAAGAACAATAGAGTTTAGATTTTCAAGCACTTGAAATGTAGCATGGATACATAAAAAGGTATAAATATAGGTACTTTCTACACTGTCCAGTCTCACTAAACCAGAACATTCAGCTAATGTAAGTCTCCTATGGTTAGTTTTGCAAGAACATTCTCACAATGTTTAGAGGAATCATTGTTAATAAGTAAAATGTTGCCATAAGTGACATGATGAAGAACGTTCCTATAAACCAAAAAAAAAAGTCATGATTCTAGAATGTTCTGAGAACCAGTAATCATTAGCTGGGTTGCCTAGACTGGACTGAATGACAGACACAACAGATACAGGCATACCATGACCATGTAGAGGGGTTTCCCCACCTCCTGATTGGTGTTCCTGGGATGTGCATCAGATCCATGGCCCATAATCCAGGATTAATCTTTTCCTACTTATGATGAATAAATAAAATATATATATATATATTTTTAATTTATATATAATACATATATATATATATAAATACTGGTTGTTGGTTCGATCCTCATTCTGGTTTCTGTCCGTGAAGATTTTGGTTGTGTTCTCCTTGTATCTGTGTTTTGTGTTTTTTTCCCGGGTGTTCCCTCCCACTTCCCGCAAGACACTCACGGCTGTTAAACTGGATGTGTTTGTGTTACCCTGCGATGGACTGGCGCCCTGTCTGGGAAGTCCCTGCTGTGCACCCAGGGACTCTGTGTGGGCTTTGGACTGATTAGTATTAGTAGTACTTTTTAATATAGTTTGAATAATAATAAAATAAATTAATATTCATGGTTTTTGGTTGCTTGTTTACTTGTTTGGCCTCCAGTAATTCTTTTGCGGAGTAAATAAATTGAGGTTTTATTTGTTAAATTATATTTCCTTCTTAATTTTTGTTCTTCAAAGTATTTTTTTGTAAATTATTTATTATTCTCCAAATAAGCCATTTTTTTCACCAGATGCATTTCGTTTTCTTCTCCCCAGAGACTTTCTTGACGAACCGAGGCAACAGGTAAAATACTGACACATCAAGCTGCAGGCTAATCAGCTATTCATCATGCATAATTCATGTTCCTAACAATTCAAGGTCTGAAAGTGAAGTGTGCGAGCAGGCGGAGGAACCTGCAGCTGGAGGGAGTGAAGACGTAGACCTGCGTGACGGGAAGCGACAGCCCAGCCCTCTTCATCTCCCTGGCAAGTTTGCCTCATTATCCTTTTCCACTGCGCTTCAAACACGTGTACAGTCGTCGACTTGCTGATCCGACTAAACCCAAGACCGCCCTGTTGCAAGGGCTATCGAATGACAAACACCTCATTACTGGTCTCGGAGCAGCTCTGTGAGATTCACCGGGTGATAAATCCAGAGCGTGGACGTTGTCAGTTCTGTCAATAAGGACATCTTTATTGCTTTGCTTTTCAAATCGCTTCAGATTGTATTCCCGGAATTGCGATTTAACAACAAAGTTTTACCGAAGCACCTGTTCAGCTCGTCTCAAGGTCTTTCTGTCTTTCTCTCTCCCTAAACACTTTATCTGGCATTCCTTGTCACTCGCGATAAGGCGCCGAGGATAGAAAGGCATCGAGAGAATGCGTGCATCCGGAGACAAAAGCCGAAAGCAAGCCGAAACGTATGTTTGAATCTAGCTCGTTAGTGTGATGTGAAAAGACCCGCGAGTCAGGTGTGTGAGCAGAATACCGAATCGCAGGAGAGAGAACAGGACTCATCAATCACCAGGTGACTCCGACTCCGCTGCACCACGGAGCAGCCGAACCGCATCACGCCTGCCGCAGGAGATGGAGAGAGGACGCAGTAAACAATTCGCACTTCCAGACGGAATGGAAACGGGAGCACGGAAAAGGCCCCTCGTCACGTTCTGACCCATTCACGATTAAGCAATTGGCTGATTAGGTTTAATCTAAGCATCTAGCAGGACTAATTTCACGCCGCCACCACAACATGGCAGGAACGACAGAGAGCCATGTAATCGTATTTATATCTGAAAGGATGCGGCGTCCTTCAGAAGTATTGGCACCTTCATGCCAATGAGCAAACTGACATAAATAAACAGGCCTGAACATTCTGGAGAGCCTGAAGGCTTTTCTTTTTAAAAATATACTATTATTGTTTTATTTTATTTCATTTTATTTCATTTTGTTTTTGGTGGTGTTTTTTAGTGGTGTTTTAGTTTATGGAATAATTATAACCTGGGGACCTTTGGAGAACCTTTGGTTGTAATAATATTCCTTGAAGGTTTGTTTGTTTTTTTCTGGATTATTATTATTATTATTATTACTATTATTATTATTATTATTA
>JAOVVF010000008.1:23503177-23518595 GCA_028565595.1 Duopalatinus emarginatus | reverse complement strand
TTGGAGAACCTTTGGTTGTAATAATATTCTTTGAAGGTTTGTTTGGTTTTCCTGGATTATTATTATTATTATTATTATTATTATTATTATTATTATTATTTTATAATAATAGTTATAATAATAATAATAATAATAATAATAATAATAATAATAATAAATATTATTAAGAGTTGAGACCAAGTGAACCATCAACTAAAGATAACTGAAAATTTTGTGTTTGCTAGACAATATGTTAGACAGTATGTTCCCCCAAACAATATATGTACACACACATATACATGAGCCTTGTGAGTCTTTTTTCTGTAGCTGTATCTCGGTTATGCAAGTATATTCTCTGCTTTCCAGTGCGCTTAAAATCGTTCCAAAACTCGTTGTTGTTTTTCTTTCGCTGGATCTTCTCTCAGTAAGTCTGTACATGCTGGATGATGTAACCAAGTTTTGGGCTGAAATATCCTGGTACATCAATCTTCCTAAGAACTCCTGAAGTATCTACTGATCCATCACCAGAGATTACCTTGGGTTCTTTCAGGTTCTTTTCATTGACGCAGATGGTGTCGAAGACCAACAAATGTGTCACCTGACCACTGCACATAATGCCGACTGTAAACATAGCCAGGTGCCCAGGGTGTCCCTAAAGTTCAGATGTTTCTGCATTGGATTTGTGTGTGTGTGTGTGTGTGTGTTTAAATGTTTATTTGTTTGGCTGGTCAGTTGACTACTGCCTGTCTAGTGTCTGTGAGTTTGTCTGACAGTTTGGGTTCATTCACAGTGAGATTACAGGCACCTGCTTTTGGCACGTTTCTGGTCATTGATGTGCAGAGTGCCAGTAGCTCAGGAGGGCACCTGCAGGTAAGACGTACAGAACCTTGAATGTACGCCAACTGCACATTCCGTATCATTCATGATGTAGGCAATTCCAAAACCAAGTTTACCAACATAAAACTTGTTATATTAAAAAAAAAAGGTTTTCCAAATTTTGACCTTAAAGCATTTTATAAATGCAAGTGATTTGTTACTGTGTTATTTGTCAGATTTTGGTTCAAATCATTCTGTGCTTAAAATTCACTAACCCGATGGAACCGTATATCTCGTGCAGCTCATTTACGTAGCTATAACTCTGTTCCTAGACGAATGCCCCGAGGATGCTCCGGATGAAACACAAATAAGATGTGGAAACCTGCTATGAAGAATGTCTAAATGAATCAGTCACCAAGCAAATGAGCCTAATCTGTTGGAGTCTACCCCTCACTGCTGAGCTCTCGGAAAAGAAAACTGCCTTTTTTTTTTCACGGAATAAGACAGGAGTTTGTCCGGAAGCCATTCTGTATGCTTCCTGTGATTCCCCATGCCTACTGTGATCTCTCTGTGGCCCTGACCATCTTCCCCTTTTCTGTCAGTCCATTTCCCGTATACCTGTTTATCCACCTCTCAGGGCGTCTATCAGTCTATCATCTTATCCCCCTGCATGACTCAGGTTCAAGACCAATTCATGTGTCCAAGTGTCTTTGTTGTTGCATTGCCAAAAAGGATTGGCTACAGCTAATGCTAACATCCCTGCAAGGAACTGACAGGTTTCCAAGACGCAGAGGGAGGGAGGAGTCACTGCTAGTGCAGCTGAATACAAAAATATGCCACCACCATAAATATACCCATGAAGGGGAGTCTCAGAAACACATACAGGCAAACAGAAAGAAAAAAACACTCGTTAGAACTGATCTTTACAGCATATTTACGAAAAACTGCTTATTAAAAAAAGAATAAAATACATCAAGTCTGACTAAGTGATAAGGACTGAATCTGAAACACCTCCTTGGCCCATGGATGAAACAGCAAGAGCTAAAAAGCTGCTGAAAATGAGAGGGCAGGATGATCTTGTTACAGACACCATCAACAGGCTCACATTGCTTGAGGAAGCTTGTTAGAGTAAGAAAGAAAAAAAAAGAAGACGAAAATAGGCAGGAAAGCGCTGTCCTTTCTGGTAATGTAATCGCTACAGTGGCAAACTAAAGGCCTTATTAAAAACAGATCAAACGACCAAGAAGACCCAGCAGTCACTGAAGCATATACAAAAACAGAGGAGGTTTTTGATGCTGAGCATTTGAAGTCTGTATCCATGACTCGTTATAGAGGGCTTCACGAGACCTGGAATGCTTCAGTAATTAATAGCGCTGGCGGAAACGAATACGAGCTGACGTTTTTAGGCTGGGTTTTTTTCAACAGTTGTTTAAGATTGACAGGATACACTGAAGTGCCAGAAAAAAAGCTGTACATAAGGTGTTAATGGCTCCGTAATGAAATCACCATGGGCATCCTGATGGATAAGCGCTATGTGGGCTTCCTGTTCATGCCCTGGATTCGTTCTGATGAACTCTGATGGACTCCTCCAACAGGACAGTGTGCAACCGTATACGTCTAGAGATGCTTCAGTATGGTTAAACTCAGTGGGTTTGGGGTTACGTAAAACGTAGAGTCCATGCGCCATGTGGGACCTACCACGTATTAGACTGGTGTACCAGTTTTTTCTGGCACTTCAGTTCATAAGAACCAACACAAGATTGGCCAAATATTACAGCAGAGTGTTTTCTGTGGATTTAAAGAAGCTGCAATTGCAAAATGCTCTGCTAATCATCAGTCAGCGTTAGCAATTAGCATATTGTATCATTAACTCCACTGCATTTAAAGCTTTCCCTGTTAAGTTAGGTTCGTCCTGTGTAGTCATCCAACTGCTGCCTTTTAGGTAAAGATCGTAACCGCACACACACTCTGAGATTTCAGTACTAATCACATGTCAGTTCGGGATCAAACAATTATTTTAGAAAGTGCTTTTTTTTGTCCGTGACTGCAAGATTTACCTGCAACATTTAGGCTCCAAGCTTCCCGGAATAACATTTGACACAAAACAGGTAATAAAGCAAACGATGAATGAAAGTTAGGTCCATTTAGAGTTAATACCATTAGCATGATAAGATCCAAGCTTCTATTTTGTCTAGATGTTTGGCTGAAGTACATCGTCTATGGTTATAAATATAAGAACCAATAAAACAAAAAAAATGTTTGTACTACTTCACTGTCCCAATGCACTCAAACCTTAATTGACTTTTGTTTTTCTACTATCAGTGATACTCCACTTTTTAACCACTGTAGAGATGGTATCAACTACATGTTGCACTGTTCAGCACAAGTCTGTCATAACTCACAGTATTAAAAAAGAAAAAAAAAAACATTGTTTACAAAGGTACAGGTGAACAGTGTATCTGACCATATTCGCTGATGTGACAGCATACATTTATTGCAAACACAGCAGTAGTTTTTTTCTTTTTTTTTTTCCAAAAAGACTGAACAAATACAACAAATCACATTCTTTAGCATACTGAAATCAAAATGCACATATTTGCCAGAAATCAATACGAAACAGTCCGAGCCAAGTAGCCTTAAAAGTATTTGACATTCCACTCTTATAAATATTTCTAGCCGCCAACATGGAATCGACAAAATGACAAAAGCAAAATCACAGCACCATTTTTCTAAAAGCAATTTACACTGAGCTCTTTTTTCATTGCCAAACAGTGGAAAGGTTTTGGTTACAGAAGGAGCAAGAAGTTTAGAGTCATACCTCACATTCTCTGGAACCGGATATGGAGTATGTGCATGGCCCTGTTCCATTGACCAGAACATCTGTGGCCTCGGAGCTTGAAGGTTTGTAGTCCACATAGTACTCCTGCAAGGGGGTGCTGAGCGTACGTTCAGTCTCCCTAGACTTTTTCCGACGTTTGCGGGCAGCTGAAGTGTTTTCCTGAAGCTGCTTGACGCTGCTCGGATAGCGCTTCCATGAGACGTAAATCACAAGGAGGATCATTGCGACAGATAAAAACAGAGCAACGCTCCCAGCCACTATCTTGTGGAAGGACACTGGCTCAAAATCTTGTTCCGGTTGAGAGACATCAGATTGCGGTGGCCTTGATGGGGTGGGATGCTGCAAGGATGTTCCGTGGCCCCTTTTGCTCCCTCCGGAATGGAGTGTCGGTGCAAAGGGAAGGGCTGCATTCACAGCAGGGGCACCAGATAGGGTCGTTGTTGAACTAGCAAATGACGGAGTGACATGACTGACCTTGCAGACACCACTTGCCTCCACGGCATCCAAGACTTTCTCACCTTGAGCCTCTTTGGGTGAGGCACAAATCATGGGAGTCTCCTTGTTGCCTTGAAAGTTTTTCAGCCAAGCTACCAGGGGACAGACGGCAGGTCCGCAGTCCCACATGTTTCCAGCCAGGCTGATCATGCTCAGGGATATCCAAGCCGACACAACTTCCTGAGAGACGTTAACCAGCTTGTTGGAATCCACATTAAGCGTCTGCAGGTTCGGCATGCATTTGTAGACCTCTGCCTCCAGCTCCTGTAGGTCATTCCCTGAAAGGTCTAACTTCTGTAGAGAACTCCAGGTCCATGTAAGTCCCTCGCTCATGGTCCGGATGCGATTCCACTGCAGGTAAAGAGCGCGGAGGTTATAAAGCCGGGGGAAGTTGGAAAAGTTGATTTTGGAGAACTGGTTATGCTCCAGGTGGAGTTCTGTCAGCTTTACAAGCCCTGACATCGCGTTGCGTGTAATGCTGCGCAGGCGATTGTAGCCAAGGTCGAGGAACTCGAGGTTGCGGCAATCCTGAAAGAGACGAGATGGTAGATTCTTCAAGGAGTTGGAGCGCATGTGCAGACTGATGAGTTTGCGCAGTCCTTGGAACTGCCCCGGCTGCAGAGCCTGCAGTTTGTTGTATGACAGGTCAAGGTTCCTCAGATTTGGTACCAGGTGGAATGTGGTATTATGCAAGAGCGTGATTTTGTTGGAGCTCAGGATTAGCTCTTTGAGCCTCCTTATTCCTTGAAAGGCACGCGCATCCACGGTCGCAATGTAGTTGTGGTCAAGATAGAGCCAAATGAGCTGGTTGAGGCCAACGAACTGGCCGGCACGCAAGCTTGCCAAGCTGTTGTAGCGCAGAGACAAGCCCTGACAGCCACCGGACAGGTTTTTTGGTACGTCGCGGAATGCACTGGACTCGCAGTAGACAATCTTGCCATCGCAGCGGCAGCTCCGTGGGCATGGCCGCTCAGCTGTAGAAAAACTTGCGGAGAGCCATGCCTGCACCAGCAGCACCACAAACCATCGCCGTCGCATGGCAGAGCCTGAAAGAAAGCAGAGTTAAAGAAAAAACATTAAGCCTTCATGTTTATTATAAGCCACTGTTCATTTTCCAGCACAGAACCAACATACTATTTCATTGGACATGCAGGATCTAATTAACAATGCTGGGGGTCTCCTGTCAAAGCTTATTTCGTTCATTTTTCATCTCCAATAATAGCGAACGCTGTACGAGAACCAGCCAGTCATATAATGCAACCGGACTTTAACTCGCTGCGGCATAAAGGGAGGTTTTTAAGACATGCCAGAGCCACTCTATTAGACCACAATTACTACTTAACTGAGTGGCAGCCAACCGGATCAGTTACATTTGCCTGGACCTTCTGCTGCCACGCTTGCAGCCTTTGTGTGACTGAACTGCTATCATACAGAGATGAGACATTTAGATCCCGTTTTCACATACGATAAGGCATAAACTGAGCAACAAATCAGATTCAGTACTTATAACGGTATATAATGTAATAATATAGCATGTGTATTAGTAGATACTAGATACCTATCTCAATTTCTAGAGCCATGAATGGGTCTGAGAGCTACTCCTGGACCCAGTAAATTGAATTAAGCTAAAACATTAATCCGTGGCCTTGGCTGTTATCATTTTATTATATCAATTAATTTATAATGTAGATAGGTGAAAATGGATGGAATAAATGGATCACCACATTCTGGTGACACTGTGCTTCATTAGACAATTAGCCTTGTACAGGGTGTATGTCTAGCGAAAAATCTGATTATTCCCAGACGTAATGTCTGCACTCATGTATGCTATAAAAATCAGTAGAGTGAATGTTTGGAAAGAGATAATCTTATATAATCTTATGCATTTCCATATACACTGAAGTGCCAGAAACTGGTAATATGGTACACCAGTCGAAGTCCTGGACTTCACGACCTTCACAACCTTCTCTTTACTACCACAATTCTGTTGTATTCCGTGCTGTAGAATTTGTGTGTTTGATACATCGAAATCTGGTGACCTAGGTGTAAATGGCGCAACCCCAAAAAAAGGGGAGTGTTCCTGTAACCATAAATTGGTGTATGTGGTGGGGTATTGCCCTGCTAGTAAAAGGCCAACGCCATGGATTGGGATGTAACTCATGAGCAAAGAGCCACTTACAGTGTTCACCCATTAGGGGCGTTTGTAGATGTACCAGGGGTCCTATGGAATGGAATGGCAGCTAAACAAACCACTTACCGTTATGAAGCCATCACCAGACTATGTATTTTGCATAGGCTCGTATGTATCATCTGCACTTTAGTGTATAGAGTATGTATCATGTCCCGTATGACATACTGTGTTCAATGTAATCAGTAAAATTAGTTTGATGGCAAATCTCAACCTAGTCCATATACAATGTATACAGGAGGGGTATAATATCATTATGTATATCTGTGTCTGTGTTCAGATTTAAATAAGAAGTGGGTGTGGCCTAACCTAGAATGTTTATTTTATTTTATTTTGTTTTATTTTATTTATCACTGAAAATACTGGAACACCTCCTACGTTTTTTCAGTACTATCACCATGGGGTTGTGATTTGATTAATGTGTCTAATAAATTTAGCTGAACAATCTAGTAGCCTAATTTAAATCACCGTGACTATGACTAGGGACGAATCACTGATCGATGTAAGTCAGGATTAATGAACACAGTGTTTGTTTGTTTTGTTGTCCAAACTCCCAATAGTGCAACAATTTTGTTTCACTCATTCAGCAGCACTATGAACCATTATATTATGAATAATGTATTTGCCTTTGGATGAATCCATTCTGTATAAAAGCGCTATAAGATAACTGAAACAGGCTTCATAATCATAATACCACTTTTAATTGGGGTGATAAAAGTCCTTTCATTTCCATTTAATGAATATACATTAGGCGTGTGCCAGTATTACGTTTAGAATGATATACACTCACTGAGCACTTTATTAGGAACGCTAGAGTAATATTGAGTAGAGCTTTCCTTAACTCTCAAAACAGCCCCAATACGCCATGACACAGGATTCGACAAGATGCCTTTGACAACCCGGTCCACATTGAGATCATGTCATCACATGCTTCCATGCTGTGAATCTCTGAAGGCGTTCTATTGGATCTAGATCCGGTGACTGAGAGGCCACTGAAGAACAGTGAACTCATTTGTCATGCTCGTGGTGCATTATCATGCTGGAAGCAGCCAGTAGATGATGGAGAACTGTGGCCATGAAGGCATACACATGACCAGAGACACAAGTCAAACAGGCTGTGGCATTCGATGATGATATTAACGGACCATAAAACCTTCCTCACACCATTAGAAGACCTCCATCAGCCTGGCCTAGCGACACAAGTCAGGTTGGGCTCACAGAAACCCCAAAGACGGGATAGTGTAATTATCTGGGATCCTTGAGCCTTTTGTTAGCATAGGCCATACCCGACTGATCTGTCTCATCCACAAGATCTCTCCGTCCACAGAACTGCTGCTCCCTGAATGTCTCTTTTATTCTCTAGTGCACCATTCTGAGCAAACGGATGTGCGTGAGATCACCAGTTACAGAATAGAAATACTCCGACCGACCTGTCTGGTCGATGGGGATCGTACTTTTTTTCCCCCGTTCTGACGATTTTACTCTGTATCTGCGTGATGCATTGCACTGCTGCAACACGACTGTCTGATTAGATAATTGCATGAACGAGTAGGTGTACAGCTGTCGTATTAAAGTGCTCCATGAGTGTATGTTGAACCTGTTATACTGGCATGGCATAATTTAGGCTTTTCCAATAAGGTAAATGAGCAGGATTACAGGATGAGGGATGCATCTGAGGCTGGTTTGAAACGAGCAATTGTAAAAGACAGCGTTATGCAGCTTTTCTGGACGGACTACAGGAGCTGCGACGACTAGAAAGGTGTTCATCACTGGGTATCGTGATGCATGACGGAATCCGATAATCATCACATGCTGATTATACGTTAACATGGATGGGACACGGTTATGATAATCACATGCTCTTCTATAGCAACTGGCTGGATTTGATGCACATGTTGCACAATAAGCTCCTCAGTGTTGACTTGACATCCCGCACACGAGCACCAAAACCCTCACACATCGATTTTTTGTGCAACACGTTTCCACGTCTTCCTACACGAGTTTTGCAGATGCAAATAAAAATACACGAGATGAAGAGTTCAAGAAGTCAAACACACACACACACACACACACACACACACAAATAAAAATACCGAGCAGCAAGAAATAACGCATGCATTTAAGAGCAGTGTGAAACCAAGTGGCTCATGGGGAAAACATGTTGCGTTTAAAGCTCTTAACGCCTTCATCTCACACACACGCACACACACACACAGACGCTCATCCACCCACACACGCGCGCGCGCACGCGTTCCCGTGCGCACGGGCGCACGCATACACCCTAGTCTCTAACGTTCAACACGCACACACACACACACACAATACACCTACACCCACGGGCGCACCGAGTATGACATTAAGAAAAGCACCAAGTCTGCGCGTCTGACGCAGAGAAATGAAACCCACTCAGGACATGTTGATCTCGTCTCATCTTCACGTTTTAAAGCAGAATGAAACGTCCCAGTCGCTCCATCACGAGCGCTCGCGCTCCGTCAGGTTGTCCCGCGTCCATCATTTCCAAGATCTGCGCTCGTGAAAGCCTCTAAACCCGGTGAAAAAGCTCGAGAAACGCGCTTGGCACCGGGCGGTGCGTCTTTTACGCAGATTTCGGCTTTGCGAGGGGAAACACTAAACTATGTGCAAGAATCGAGGCCACATAATGGAGCATCCACCAAATTCGGTTTGACCAAACCGACAGGCATGATGAGCACCGTGCCTATACCGTACCGACCGACTAAACAGCGCGTGCAACTCGTACAGCTTTGCGTGTTGAAAGCAAACTTACTCATCGGTGTCGACCGTCTGTAGGGGGTTTTCATATGCGTCTTGCGTCCCGAATCATCCGCATGGCACGCGTCTTGCCGAGCCCGCAAACCGGAGCCGTCGCGCGCAGCAGCAGCAGCCACCGCCGGTTGGTCCGCGACGCAATCAGAGCTCCGCCGCAGCACAAGCGCGTCGAAGATATCCGGTATCCGCGTGTGTCGGTTCCCCCGTCGTGACCATGCAGCATGTCGTAGAACGGCTCCGACAAAACGTCACATTAAATATACCGAGTCTCCGTCAAGGTCCGCGCGAGGAGAGAGCAAAAAAATAATAAAAAATAAAAAAACGCCATTTATCCGAAGATATAAAAGACTCCACATCCGAGTGATCAGTCTTATTTTTTTTTTTTATTATTATTTCACGCACAAAAAACTTTACGCCAATTTCCAAAATGCTCCGGCATCAAATCCGCGTGCGAGCGTCGTGCCACATTGCGCAAGCGACGCAAAACATCGGCTCCACCGGCAGCACGAGCGACACCGTCGATTTATTTATTTATTTACTCATTCATTTAGGGGGAAAAAAATTCCCCGCAAAGAAAAAAAAAAAGATTTCTCCAGGAGATTTCTCCCAGCTGTATCATCCACTCGGAAACAAAGCAGCGACTTTAAGGGTGTTAAAACAAGGAATTCCTCCTCCTTCGCGCGCGCGCCACCGTTTCTCCTCTTCTCCCGCGCGCGGTGAACGGGCAGAAATGCAGATGCGGCTCCGGTAACTTTGTCAGGCAGAATCTGAATGCCCTCTTCTGGCCAACCGTTAAGGACATGATATACAGCAGGCTGCACTGAAAGCAACTGGCAGTCTGGTAAACCATAAAACAATAATTATATTCATAAGAGTGAATAATAATATTAATAACAATAATAATAATATGGATTCCAGGATGCATTTTCTAAATAAATAAATAAATAAATAAATGCTGTTCTTCTGAGATGAAGGAGTTCACCTTTGGTGTCTATCCTTCACCTAGAAACACCTGCATGCATTCATTCCTTCATTCATACATTTCATTTATTCATTCATTCATCTTCACTACCACACTTTCAAAAGGAGAAGATCCTTGAGGAACTTTTGAAGGTTCCTTAGTTTGAAACTGTGGAGGAACCTCTTAAGGTGCTTTGAGGAACTTTCTCTGTTACACCTATCCAAATAAAGATCCTCTAGAAACCTTTATTCTAATGGGTTCTTTGAGGAACCAGATTTTAAACCGAGGAATCCCAAAAGTTCTTCCAGGCACCTTTGTGAGCACTGAAGAACATTTGAGTGCTTGGAGGAGGCTCTATGAGGTTCTTCAGGTAAGCTCCAGTTGTATTCAGGTCAGGGTCATGGTGGAACACTGGATGAGGATCAGGGACATCAGTCCAACACGGGACACCATGCTGTGTAAAGTGGGACTGGGGTTAGTTAATATTTACTCAATAAATAACTCAAAAGGATTTTACTCAGCTGAGCTGTGTTCATGAAATTTGAATGATTTATTAGTTACATTTTATACAGTTTTAGCTAAACAATAAAAAAAATCTAAGAAATGTCAACGATGCAGAAAATTCATAGATGCTACTTATTGAATGAAGTTTGTTTTAACCATCGTACACGTCCACCCAATGCATTTTGCACAACATGGACACTGGTCAGCACTCCGAGTTGCATTCGTCTGACTTTTTCCTTTATTAGACAACAAACAATTTCTAAACAACTTGTTGTCATAGTTGTCTGTTGGTTTGCTGTATTGCAAAACTGCACTAAAGTACTAAAAAGCCTCGTAAAGCCGATTATAAAAAAAACCTGGTACAGATTGGTGGTGGCTCCATAATGTTATGTGGTTTGTTCATCTGCCATTCCATTGGACCCCTGGTACAACTACAGGCGTCTCTGACAGGTGAACACTATGTGTGATGAGTTCCACCTGTTCATGTCCTGTATTCATTCTCACGGGTTTGTCCTCTTCTAACAGGACAATGGACCACCACACACGTATAGAGACACCAGATTATGGTTAGAGGAACACTCATCTGAGTTTGGGGATTAGTCGTTCAGTGTAGAAGTGTAGAAGGTGTTTATTGCTTACAGAATATTACGCATATATAAGTATTAGACTGGTGTACCAGTATTTCTGGTAGTTTGGGGTATATTGATCGTACTGTAGTTTTGATTTGCCTAAGTAAAAGTAAAAAGTATAATAGTTTAATGTCAATATAATAATATCTGAGAATCAGTCTGTGTTTAAGGAGAACAAATATCTACTAGTCCCGTAATGTTATACTGTAATGCCTTTCGAGATGCAAGGCAATTTACCAAGTTTCCTTCCCTTGGCCGAGCTCCCAGGTCTTAACAAGCTTATGCTAACAAGCTAGCTAGCAAGTTGCACGAATGCAGAGACAAACGTTCGTGCCCTCAGAGGTGAGTGATTACAAGTTCCAATTACTCCATGGTGTGTTTACAGTCGTGTTTAAGGAGATGCTCTGGTTAAAAGGCTGCGTCGTGTTGTCTGTAGTTCACTGAGGTTTTCTGATGGAGGTTACGTTCATAAAATGTGTCAAGTCAAGTCAGGTGGTTTATATTGTCGTTGCGAACATATACAGTGGTGCACAGTACACAGTGTTCCTCCAGGACCATGGTGCTACACAGAACAGTGAACTAAGCAGTAGAACATAAAGTGCATGCGTGCAGTACAATGACGCAAGACGACTTACAATAAATACATAGTACACATGTAAATTGTCAACATGTTACATGCAAATATTTGAGTTAATTGAAGTTTGAGGGATAAAAGTCTGTCTGACTGCATTTTTTTTAAGTTAAACACAAACATAAACACAGTAATGTTAGTTAGCATTATTTAAAAAAAAAAAAAAAAAAATAATAATAAAAAAAAAAAGGGACCATAAAAAGATTGGGATGTAAGAATCTAAAAATAAATACATTTTATATATATATATATATAAAGCAATGTATTAAACAGGTTCGGCTACAATGTTCATATTTCATGTTAAAGCCCTCTAATGTTTACTATGCTACTATACTAACCCTAACCCTAACCCTAGATTTTACAGAATCAGATGTCAACCACATGTTTTATTCAGTTTACATTGAGCAGACTTTTTCTTTCAACATGTCTAAAGCATGATCATTCGTCTACCAGCCTCCGTTCACTTTCATTTAAATGAACAGAGGGTGGGAATGGATTTCCATTCGTTTGCATATTGTTTTCAGTATATTTATTATATTATATGAAGTAAATGTGTGTGTGCATGTGTGTATGTGTGTGTGTGTGTGTGTGTGTGTGTGTGTGTGTGTGTGTGTGTGTGTGTGTGTGTGCACTCTTTGATGCCGGGTGGGCTCCAGGCAAAACCACGACCCTGACAGACAAAGTGGATAAGAAAAAGACTGACTGATGACTGACGTTATTATAATTAAAGTTTATGAAGTTTGACCTGTGAATTCATTTATTTAATTCCCAAGATTGCACTGAATTTAAAAAAGAGCAATTGATATGAGGTCCTGTACACTGAACTGCCAGAAAATCTGGTACACCAGTCTAGTACATGGTAGGTCCCCCATGTTCAGATCCATGTTCAGATGAATGTTCTCTAATACTCTAACCATAATTTGGTGTCTCTAGACATGTGTGGCAGCACATTGTCCAGTTGAATGAGGACAAACCCGTCAGAATGAATTCAGGACATGAATGGATGGAATTTATCAGAAACGAGAGGCACACATATTGTTCACCTGTCAGAGACATTTGCAGACGTACCTTTAAACACCAGCTAAAGTGGAGCCATCACTAGCCTGCATATGTAAATATATGCATGTATGTGTGTATCTTATTTTATGTAATTGAACTTATTTATCAAGAATAAAAAATAGCAAGAACAAAAAAGATGCAATGAACCAATAAGATTGCTAGGTACTTCAAATTGCTACTGTAATGCGTGGTAGAAATATAGTAGGTCAATAAAAACGTAACATAAGAGTATTAATATTTTATTACCAGCCGTGCATTCAGCTGAATTTTTGCTCCCACTTATTGGATCGTGACAGTACATCCTACTAACCCTATTTATAGTAGATGATATGTTTCCGCATGTGAACACGGCTTTACAGGCAAGACAATGCATTAAGGTTCTTGCTCAAGGGCCATTTCTGTCATTCCTCAGGTTGAATAAAAAAAGGAAAAAAATACTCTGACCTTAACATGCTTGAATTTGAGTCTATAATACATTACAGCATCGTCTATACCACCATATCGTATTGAATTTATATATATATGCAGGATCTGTGTCTGAGGCGAGTAAACAGTCTGTCCACATACTGGCTACTTGTTGAGAATATTAACGCTGCCTGCATGTTTTGCCAAGCCTCAGCACATTTGCTCCAAACGAAGGCCGACATCTCCTGCTCCTCTATGAAAACACGACTCCCCTCATCCCACACTTACACACCAACAAACCTCCAATTTGGCTGATTGCTCGCGCTTTGGCAAGAGTTCAGGCTGCTGACAGTGGTGAAACTCTTAATGCGACGGCAAGTTATGAGACTGGCATCCCCTCCTCCGGTGCGATGCTTTTGGAATAACGTACCCTCACTTGATTTCACACCAGTCTCAGGACTGAACGGGGCAATAAAGTCTCTGTTTAGGAACGGGAAATGTACACGAGGAACAAGTTGAAGGAGAAATGCTGCAGAGCAAACTAGAAAAACCCAGAAGTATGTAAAATACATTTGTGACCCCTGGTACACTACCAACATCTCTGACAGGTGAACACTATAGCTGTGTTCCAGTCGGAAGGCAGCTCCATAAGTGGCCTCATTCATGCCACATGTTCCCGAGAAAAAGGACTGTCCCATTCAGAAGGCAGCACAAGGTGCCTAACTGGGCAGCGTCCTGATCTTAATAGATTTCTGGAGGCAGTGTAACATGTGTCGTTCTCACTGAAGTCAATCCCATCATGCAGTTCACCAGCTTGGAGTTCAAGCTCTAAAAAGGTTTTAAAAACATGATGGACAGACCCGACTCAGGAGACGAGTGTACAAAAGTAAGTTATTTTTATCATTTCTCTTCATTATATTTATTAAAATTTGTATGTTTTAGATTGTTTTAAATTGTTTAAATAGTTTAAATTGTTAATTTATTAAGCAAGACTAAGCTACCGTCAGCTTAGCGTGCTAGCGGTGTTAGATATAGCTAGCTAACGCTACACCAGTCGCGCCGGTATAAAATGTCGAGAATACTTTTAAATGACTAACTTGTACATTACAGTTATTAATGTATAACTGTAATATTAATTAGTATGGTGTCTCCATGAAGCTCTGTTTTTAATTCAGATTGTTTTGATCAGGGATGAAAGAGACACCGAGGCCTTTATAAAAGCTCGGTCTGAGGAAGAGGCGCTTTTCACCAGAGAGAAAAACTCAGCTCAGAGCGGTGGAGCTTGTTTGTTTTTCGCCTTTAATTATAAAATAAAAAGTTACAAATGGTCTGTTTTTTTGTTGTTGTCTTTATTGTAACTTTATTGTAACTATTGTGCAGTATCACACCAGATCCAGTGGGTATTGGCAAATCGCACTTTTATGAAGCATGATGAATGTTTTCCTAATGCAAATATAATGTGAAATTAACATTAAAATTTGATTTTATGTAAATGTACTTTTAGAGGTTAATTGTGGAAGCTTTATTATTTCTGTAGGAATTGGACGTGTACAGCTTTAGTAATTTAATAGCGGTTATGCCGACTATGAAACATGTCCCAAATGTGCTCCTACTGAGGGACGTTGTGGGTTGCTGAATGAGAGAGCTGCCTTCATAGGCAATGACTGACTAGGCAGCTGACTTTGGAATGTAACACACCCTGTGAGTGACTCCTTTCTGACGAGTTGCACTAGTTTATGTCCTGTCTTTATTCTAATGGGTTTGGCCGCATGCAACAAAGCAACGTACCACCACACACGTCTAGAGACACCAGATTACAGTTAGAGGAACACTCATCTGAGTTTGGGGGTTTTGCAATTCACACCTAAGTCACCAGATCTCAACGTTACCAAACACATTTGTCCAGTGTGTAGCGGAGGACAGAAATCCTACATCTCAGAATACAACAGAATTGTGGTCGGTCCTACAGGAAGTCTGCTGTGTTACCACCAGTGGTGGACGAAGTACCCAAATTATGTAGTTGAGTAAAAGTACAGATACCCAAGGTTAAATCTGACTCCAGTAAAAGTAAAAGTCCTCTGTTTAGATTTTCACTCGAGTAAAAGTACAAAAGTATTTATTACCT
>JAOVVF010000008.1:23433549-23444840 GCA_028565595.1 Duopalatinus emarginatus | reverse complement strand
CCCACCCCCCCAAAACATATAAAATAATAGTTTTCTTTTCCCTCTCGGTTTTGGAAAAAACACGGAATATGGAAACAGGATATTTTGGTGTATCACGTTAATTGTACACAGCTCCTGTTTAGACAAGCGAAGATAATTACACCACAAATCCATAAGCATCTGACGATGATGTTTATGAAAACGGGAACGTGTATCTGCTCCATGCATCACTTCCTGTCACATATATTAGACGCTAGAAATTGTCACTGCTGGCAAAAAAACAAAAAAAAAAAAAACAAAAAAAAAAAAACAGTGTTTCTCAGATTTTTTATCTTTCTTTTTACTCTTACAAAATCCCACTGGAATAAAAATCACCCCAACCAGTTACACCGCCACCCCCCACCCCCCACACGCCTTTTCTCTGCGCTTTTTTTCTCTTCCTGTCAAATAAAAAAAAAATCCATTGGATATGTTTTAAAATATAGAATTAGGCCATCATTTTCTTAAACTCTTAAAAATCAATACAACTTTACAAAAACTTTAATATTTAAGGATAAGTAATCAAAAGGATTTATAAATTCATTTCTGGATTCAAAGTTATGATGCAGTGTTTCAGGTTAGCATGTTAGTGATGCTAACTAACTAGCCAGGAGCTCAAAACCAACAATTCTAGAAATAGGCCTACAAGTGTTCCAGTTGTTTTTCGACCTTATGCCTGCTCAGAGATATTTCCCCTCATTCACATGTTTAAGGGTTTACAGTGAACTCTCTGTGTCTGTTAGCTTAGCAGTGTGTTACACCGAGGTTTTTAGCGTAAACTTGATTAGCAGCTGGATTTTGTTCACCAGTATAGCAGAGTGGTGGTGCAGTTACATATTTTAATATAATAATGTCTGACTGTCTAAAGTGACCGTGTGAGTCAGTAAGTCAACGATATGACGCTGTGTTCACATAGTAAACGGATTTGTTGTGGATGAAGAGGGGGTTCAAAATGATAAAAGCACAAAGGCTCACAGTTACCATTGCATTTACGGCATCTGGCGAATGTCCTTCTGCAAAATAACCCACATTTATCTACTTCATACAAAGGAGTAGTCGAGGATTAAACGTCTTGCTCAAGGGTTCAGCCACGGCAGATTGGTTCTGGTGGGATTTGTACTCGCGTTCTGAATCAAAATTCCAATGTTGGGAAGAATTCCAATGTTGGAATCAGAATCCCAATGTTAGGAAGTCCAATTCCATTTCCAATCTCATTTATACAGCTGAGCAGCTGAGGGTCCAGTAGTGGCAGATTGTTAGTGATGCGATTTGAACTCACAACCTGCAGATCAGGGTTAATGAATACAGTAGCGGATTATGTGGAAGAAAGCAATTGGAAGGTGGGAAAAAATCATGGATGGGACTCATGAACACACTCACTTGCTCATACATACCTTACATGCCAAGTTATTTTCTCATTAACTGGGAGGTTTTATGGGAAATGGAAGGAAACTCACTACCGACTGATTTATAATTCTATATTAGATTTCTTTTATCTGAATTATACAACGGAGCAGTTGAGGGTTAAGGGCTATCTTGGTGCTGAACCTTTTGAACAGTTGATCATAAAAAAAATATAAAAAAATATGGTTAAAATTGTTGGTGCAGCCAACCATCCTTAATGTTGAGTTTATTGTTGTGGACTTATAGTATTTTGAATGGAAGTAAAAACCTGGATTGGTTGTCATGGTGACACACATTGGACCTTCGGGATTAAGGTGTATTTATTAAACCGGGTCTACACGGTGTGATTTTGGAAATCTTGTCCTTTGGTGACAGCTTGGTGAAAGCACGTTTGAATCGCTGGTCATATGCAGACAGATCCTGTGATTTACTGCTCACATTGTACGGAAGTATTCAGTGTGACTGATGCTCTGAGACCAGTGAAACGCAGCCCTAAACATTCTACACAATATTTTGTATGGCGTCAGATCAATGTCACTACTAGGGGGCACAAAAACACAACGTGAAAAATTTTGTACATATTCCTCCTGTGAACGTAAATGTGAAGACATGTTTAACATCTGGATCTAGGAATAAGGAGCCAAACGAATCGGGAGCTGTGAGTAATTAACCAACTTAAGTGTCGTCCGCATGTTTGTCTTCCGGAGAAGGACTGTGTGGTCAGCCACAACACCAGGAGACATCAGCCAATAGCATTCGCTGACAGAAACGTAGCTTTACTTGCATGTGCCATGTTGTGCAAAGAACATGAAGACTCAATCACACGGTCATTATTTTTTATGTTATACAGTATGTAGGTGGATGATATAAAGGGCTTTTGCTGCAAACCTCGGTTAAGGACTTCATCTATCCCCTGGAAAAAGTCAACAGGACACCCATGTCACATGGGATAGATGTGCAGATTATTATAGCAAACCAGGTCATGAGGTGCAGAAATCTCGTGTGACTGCTCAAAATGAGACAAGCGACCAAAATTTTTAACGTCAGATGTCCATCCGGTAGTCCGACGGCTTTATCGGAGCTCGCTTCTCCTCTCACGCTGCACTTTAAACAGTAGCCGATCAAGTTAAAATTTGGTCCGATCCTGAAATTTAGTCGTCTATGACAGAATCGTGCCTAAAAACGGGCAAAAACCGCAGAGTGTATTCCCGGCTTTAGGAATACCAGCCCCAGTTCACATCAGCAGAACAATATGGTCGCCGCTTCCTAAGAACAAGACACAATGCTCACCACAAGTTTATCACAATCTACCCATTCTCAGTCTTCTGAATTTCCCACCTGCATTCAGTTAATTAGAAGCACCTTTCGCAACTCATTGTCCTCTGTAGACCTTTCATTTAATGAAAGTGAAGGTCTTACTGTGTTTGCACACAGAAGGAATGTGACCTCCGCATGTAACCCATCTGTGCAGTGAAACACACACACCAGTGAACACTAGGGGGCAGTGAACACACTTACCCGGAGCAGGGGGCAGCCCCAAACCACAGCGCCCGGGGAGCAGTTGGGGGAGTTAGATGCTTGCTTAAGGGCACCTCAGTCGTGTCTTGCCCTGGGTGGGGCTCGAACCCGCGACCTTCCGGTCACTAGACCGGTTCCCTAACCACTAGGCCTCGGCTGCCCCACTACATCCAACCACTACAACCAGACAGTATAAACACCAGAGATGTGAAGTACTTCGATTTCCTCATGGACCATTAGCTCGATTGTTTCTCGTGGTGATGTCTGGTTTCTTGGACTGTGTTTCTGTATTTTTTATTCTGACCTTGCACCAGTTTTTCGGAGCTGATTTTGGATTGTGTTTTGGATTTGTTTGCCCTGAGACTTACTTTTATTAAATAATAAACTCCTAATATGAAATATTCAATTACTTTTGCTATAATATTATTATAGTGTTTTGTACTGAGATTATAAATCATTACTCTCCTCTAACTCTGTACTATAAAGTGGTAAACCATGTGGTAAAAATATGTTTTCAAGATTCAACCCGGATGAATAACAGAATGACAGAAGGACTATTAAACATTCCGCTGCCTCGCACAATGAATCAAATGAAGTGCCATCACCATCCGGTGCCCGTGTGCAGCTGGAACTGCACGCCTGAGTGACAAGGCAGACTTTAAATGATCAAGCACTTTTAATGAATAAGTCATGAAAAAAAAGAAAAAAACACGTTCTGTACATGTTGAGCAGAGTTCACCAGAAATGTAATCATCCGGTTGGATTGAAATATTTATTGTAGTTTAATGGCAAACGGCTTAACGTTTATGAGCGGTTCACATATGCTGTCACTTCAGAGCCAAGTTCTGATGTAATTACATACAGGCTGATGAACACGCCAGTGGATCACGTGTGAGAAAGCAATCAGTCATGTTCTGTATCAGCGCTTTATTCTGTGAGTAATGTAGGAATACATCATGGATGGGATTCATTTAACACCCACTTGCTCATACACACCGAGCACCAATATATTTTCCATTAATCGGGAGGTTTCATGGAAAATAGAAGGAAACTGGAGATCCCAGAGGAAGCATGTTTGCTTCAGGAAAGAAGGTAGAGGAGGACGAATCAGTGGTGTTGATGTTGATGCTCGGGGCAGCCTTGGCCTAGTGGTTAGAGAACTGGTCTCGTGACCAGAAGTTCACGGGTGTGATCCCCGCCCAACTCCCCCAACTCCTCCCCAGGCACTGTGCTTTCCTCCGCTCCTGGCAAGTCCCCCTATTGTTCATTGGTGTGTGTGTGTTTCACTGCACGGATAGGTTAAATGTGGAGGTCACATTCCTCTGTGTGCAAGCACAATAGGCAAATAGTTCACTTTAAAATAGATTGGGGTCAAATGTAGCATGTCTGGGCATGTGCATGTCAGGGCCAAAGCATGAGCCATACACTCAAGGAAAGGCCAAGGGAAGGAAATATTGGGGGAAGGCCAACTCATACCCACTGGTCAGTTATGGCTCAACAGTTATGGCTCTGGGTCACTGATTCTGATCAGCTGGTGGTTCAAGCAGTTCAAGTAGAGGCCAAGATGCCACTGACGGGCCCCTGAGCAAGGCCCTTGACCCTCTCTGCTACAGGGGTGCTGTATCATGATCGACCCTGCATTTCCTGCAACTTCCTTACAAGCTCCAATGTTCTGAAATGTATGTCTCAAATAAAGGCTTCTTCTTGATGAGACTACAGCAAAGACCTTCTGAAGCACTACAACATAAACCCCATACATCTAAAACCTCTGGCACTGGATAGATTGGCCTGGTGGGCGACTTGTGCTAGGGCTATCGAACAAACACATCATGCCATCCAACAAACGAGGACAAATAGACATGCCCGTTGACACCAAAGGGCAGTTGGCATAACCCCAGCATCTGTGCTTCCTTGCACCACCTGTGGGCAAGCGTGAGGTTCATATATTAGCCTGTTAGCTCACAACTGAATCATTCCCGTCTACTTCAACCCCCTGGAACAAGTGTCATCAGCAGACACAACTGCAGATCAGAATCATACACTAGACCATAGCTGAAATACTGGCAATCCCAAGCATGTTGCACCCCACACACACGCACACACACATGCACCTTATTTATATTGATTATATTCTGTATGGCCTGTGTATTGCTTGTATATTGTCTGTATTTCTAAAGAGACACCAATGACCAGAACCAGATTTTCCTGTGCATGTCAACATACCATTATGGAGCCACAACCAGCCAATACAGACTTTTTTCCCTATCTGTATCTAGCTTCTGGCACTTCAGTGTAAATTGGAAAAAAAAATGTCTATATGCATGTCAAATTCTTATTATGGATGCAGCAGGTGATTTCCTGTATCTCTGTTTTCTTGGTTCTGGGATCTGTAATTGCTGGCAGGTCCTGAATGATGTCTGGACCTTTTCTCAAATGGAACATGTTTGTTTTGACCTTGGATTATAGATTTCCAAGCGTCGCCCATTTATGTCTTTGACCTCACACCTGCTAAAGACCAGGATTATAATTGCTAGAAGAAAGTTTCAATAAATTGATGTTTACAAGCTGTCACCTCTGGGTCTTATATGATAATGCTCCTCAGGATTACCCAGCAGACTGTTTTTTTTCATGCTGTAGAAATCAAAGTCTGGGCTGTTTTCTCTCTGAGCTACTGCATATCTTACTCCTCAGTCCCTGTATGGTATCCTGGAGGTTATTTGCAGGTATTTAAATATACGTTCATTCTTATTTCTTGTTTTTAACAGGGAACATTTACTGCATTTGAGTTCTTAGCAACGTGTTATCTCGAAGGCTCGATTCTGGTTGGTCAGAGGATGGGATTAAGGTGGGAACACATCATAAATGGGATTCGGTTTATCGTGCAGACACTCATTCATACCTAGTTTTTGGAAAACTACTAAACCAGGAGGGTTTTTGGAAGGTGGGAGGAAACTGGAGAACCCAGAGGAAACCCACAAGAACATGTGCCAGTGTTTTATTAACTTTACTTTACTTTACTTTACTTTACTTTACTTAATATGGTGTCACAGCGTATAATATTTAACGCGATATACACTAACACATCACTCACTAAATTTGTTCAGGTGGCTCAATAGTTAAATTAATAATTACAGATTAGCAGTTTGTGTGTAAATAATTTCAGCACTGCCAACCTGCCACAACTGGGATTTTGAGCAAGACCCTGACGCTACATTAGTTTTATGCTACAATAGACAAAGGAGCAAACAACAAACTGGAGCATGTGTTATTGTATGATAAATCAATAATAATATCGTGATATATTGACACTGTTGTGCTGTGGTTATGGCACACAGTCACAGGCAGAGTACTGTAGATCAGTACACCAGTGACAACATATCACGATAATATAACACAAACCTCGAGAGTCTTGTTGTAATTATACTGTTGTTCTGTTATCAGAGTTTACTGATAGATTTCCGGTTAAAGTAGACGGAAAATACAATCTGTTTGTTTATCAACATTCCTCCAGGTAAAATAGTTCCATTCTATCAGATCATCTAGCATTATATATCCAAACATTCGCTACTGAAATATCAGACTATAACAGTCCAGGAGCCTTATTAACTACTCAATAATTATTATACAGATAATAAACACTAATACATCCGTTCATAAAACAGGATTTATGAACCTGCTATAATCCAGATGTTGCTGGTTTGTTTATGGCTGCACTGTTTGGCTTGTAAATGCTGGCATCGTTGCAATGGTTACATTTGTATGTGGCGGACTGGTTTGGACTCTTCTAACTTGAGAATGTGTCACCACACACGTTTAGAGACACCAAATTATGGTTAGAAGAAGTCACCAAGTCTGAATATTATCGAACACATCTGGGAAGTCCTGCAACATGCTGTGGATAACAGAAATCCTTCAGCTCAGAATACGACAGGGTTGTGGAGGATTTTGCAGGAAGTCTGGTGCTCATTACCTAGAGAACATTTCCACAAGTTCACGCATGCCTCATGTACAGTCTCTGTTTTATACTGGTGTACCAGTTATTCCAGTAGCTCAGAGCAGAAACCACATTTAATCGTGTGATTTAATATTAATAATTAAAAACAATTTGGTTCATTCTACAAGTATTTAAATTTGCTTGGCTTCACGTCTCTTTTCCTGCAGCAACAGATCCACACCTGCTGCTCAGTAACACTCTGAATCCAAGGCACCGAAACTCAGATTTAATAAGGTGTCTGTAAAATTTCCGAGCTTCTGTTTTCATGCAGAAAGCCTCGAAGGCAAAAAAAGGCGACAAGCCATTAAAATGCTAATCAATATTTCAAAGACGGACGCAACTGTAGAGCGGCACAGACGGGGGGATGGTGTAACGCACTGTGCTAAAAACTCTAAATGAGTTGTTTTTCTGGCTGCTTGGTGAGGCTGAAAGATGCTGAATTCTCTTGCGGCTGATTCAGGGTTGACTGTTTGTGCTCGTCATGCTGATGTGTGATGCTATCTCTGTGCTAAAGCCAGGAACAGCATGCGGACAGATAAACACGGGCCTTATCGGCCGCTTAGCTCGTTTGTCATGGGTTTTAGAAGACGTGCGGACTTTGATCCTGCACTGGACCTCAGACGGAGTGTCAGACCAGACAGAAAACACACTGAATGAAAATTTCTCCTGCTGATAGCGTTGACTGAAGCGGTTCGAGGTCTGAACCAGATAAGGATAATCTTATTCATAACAGTGTTTAGGGACTGGCAAAATGGCTGAGTTTACAAGGCATCATTCTGGAAATATTAAACTACCACCTGGAATGTATTAGAAACTGTTATCTTCCTGCTAAGAGTCACGCCTCAGTTCCTACAGCCTTAACCTTTTCCTCCAGCATTTAGCTAACCGCTCAGGATTGCTTTATGCTTCTGTAGAAACCACCCAGAGGTTGGAAAAGCTATTCGAGGACAGGGGCGATTGGGAAATGTCACGCTGACTAACCGAACGTAATCTGAATGTTTTGGAAAGTATTGCACAGGTCCTAAAAATCTTCGAATGTGAGGATATCATAGAGCAAAGTTTGGCTATAATATGTAAGAAATAAACCAATGCAGTACGGTGTAAAGAAGTGATTACCTGTGCTGTTGCTACCCCAAACCTGACAACTTTTAATTTATTATTAATATCCACAAATAGTGTCTCAGACCTGACACAGGACGACCCCTTTACCCTTTAGCTTTACCTTGAAGGCACTCGGCAGATGCCCTCATCCAGAGACATTTTTTTCTCATTTATACAACTGGGCATTTGAGGATTGAGGATCTTGCTCAAGTGCCCAGCAGGACTGAACCGCCCACTGACCGCTGTGCTTGCATATAGAGGAATTTAAACCCTGCACACTTACACAAACACATTACTAAACACACTAGGGGGCAGTAAGCACACAGAACAGTCTGGGGTTTCATCCCTTGCTTGACAGCACCGTTGTCATGTCTTGTTGGCTGTAGGGTTTGGAGCAGCTTGGTGGTGGTGGTGGTGGTGGTGGTGGTGATGGTGGGATTTGACCTCAGACCATTTCATATTCTCATGACTCTACAGGTTTAACAGTCCTAGGTAATCAACTTGTGCCTTGTCCTCATGACAAATCAGGAGATCTTTTGGATAAATAATACTGGTCCATTCTAAAGGGTGAGTGCTATTTATACCATTTCAGAAAATCCAAGACAAGGTGCAATAAAGTTGTTCTTGCTGTTTGTAGTGGTCCAATGTCGGGGCAGCTGTGGCCTAGTGGTTAAGGAAGGTCCCGGGTTCGATCCCTGCACAGGGCAAGACGTGACTGAGGTGCCCTTGAGCAAGGCACCTCACTCCCCTAACTGTTTCCCAGGCGCCGTGGTTTGGGGCTGCTCCCCGCTCTGGGCAAGTGTGTTCACTGCCCCCTAGTGTTCACTGTTGTGTGTTTCTCTACACAGATGGGTTAAATCCAGAGGTCACATTCCTCTGTGTGCAAGAACAGTAGGCAAATCGTTCACCTTCACTTTCCATTCCTGCATATACAGATGGGGAGTCCAGTCTTATCTCCAAAGGCCAGTATGGATGTTGGCTTTGACTCCAACCAATCTGGATCCATATCTAATCCTACCTGTTTAATCCATTGATCTTGGCTTGCAATTGACTCCTAGCTGTGGCTCCTGCTTGTCTGGAATGAGAACCCCTCTAACCACCCTGCCCATTTGTGGATAAAATCTGACAGTTTAGAAACAGACCTAGTTGTAACGAATTGAGATTAGAGTAAAGCTGTGTATCAGTATTAAGATGATCGGGCCACAAACATTCATTAATTCATTAAGTGTAGGAATGGCGGTGTTTGGAAATATTTCCTTAGTTGGTCCTATAATCATAAGACCATTATTATTATCGTCACAGGGACAGCTGTGGGCTTGTGTTGGTTTGTGATAAGAGCATCAAAACACCTAATCCACAACTGATCCCCGGGTGCCATAGATAGGTTTTCACACTGCTCTGGTGTGCATGCGTGTGCGTGTTAAATACGGAGGTCAAATTCCTCTGTGTGCAAGTACATAGGTCAAGTGAAAGTGAACGTGATCTATTGGCCTACTGTGTTTGCACAGAGAGGAATGTGACCTTCGCATTTAACCCATCCATGCAGTGAAACACACACCAGTGAACACTAGGGGGCAGTGAAAACACTTGCCTGGAGTGGGGGGAAGCCCCAAACCTGGGGAGCAGTTGGGGAGTTAGGTGCCTTGCTCAAGGGCACCTCAGTCATGTCTTGTGTCCTGTACAGGGATCAAACCTGCAATTTCCCCGTGATGAGACCAGTTCCATAACCACTAGGCCACGGCTGCCCTACAGGTCAATGAGTTCACTTCATGTCGTAATGACTTGGACAACATCACAAGGTATTTGTTATGTTTTATTTTTGTCAACAAGTCACTTTATTCTGCTGTTGTGGTCGTCTGTCCAGTGTGAAATTTCTACAAACTAATTAATTGCATTGCTAACATTAATATACTTGAGATTTTAGTGATCTAGCTTATCTTCAATAGCCAGTGGTGGTTATTGGTTTGGACTCCAACCAACCACCATCCATACCTGATCTCACTTCTTTAATCTATTGATCTTGGCCTACAATTGACTATCAGCTGTGGTTCCTGCCTGATTGGAATGAGAACCTTCATTAACCCTGACCATTCACAGATAAGGTCTGACATTGCTGCTTTAGAGAAGGACCCAGTCCTAGAGAGTTGCACTTCAGGTACGAATCAGAGTAGGAATGACAGGAGAAATAAACATAAACATATTGAGTTAGTGCAGCTTGTCTACCACATTGGTTAAATCATCTTATTGTAGTCATTGCTTTGTCTTGTTCAGAGTGGTTTATCTGAGCAACTTTTAGAAAAAAAAAAAAAAAAGTTGGCTAGATTCACTTGAATTTAATAAAGGCAAACTAATAATGGTTAAAAAATGAAGCATGTCATTAGGTTTAGTCCCATTGAAAGACACTGCTGCTTTGGTCCCTAAGTAGCTTGGACATATTGTACAAGGCAATCTGTGTGCATGGACACTCTTTGATGAAGCAGTCGGAAATTTTCTCCAACACACTCTGTCACAGAGTGGTTTCCAAACCCCAGTGCCATATGGTAAAATCCCAAAGCAGCGATTCTGAGGCAAGCAGTAAACTACTAAAACAGAAGTGAGACCAAAACTTATGAATTACTGAATCGCTATCTTATCCACATTACCATATGTAAAAGCAATCTGAAATATAATCAAAGAAAGGGAAGTTAGTGTAATTGAATTTTTAAATATGTTTCCTGGATTGGTTACAGCGACTGCATTTTTCTGTGATTTAATAGCATTACCACTCAGTAGCGTGTAACGTTATTGGATTGCGCCAACAGACTGAGCCGAAATGATGTGATCATCTTCTCGTGTGAAATACGGCACTTCTGGGGACCACGTGCGATGACTCTTTTAGTTTTTTTTTTTTAATTCCAGATATTAAAACTGCTCATGGACCGCTCCAGGCAATTTAGCAGCAGAAAGTTTCAAACGGAGGACTCGCTTAAAGTGAAGTATGACAGTGGGGAAAATGGATGTCACTGTTTTATTAGCATGAACGATATCTTTTATTCCTGCGTACATTTTCAGATTAACCACATACGTGGTATTGGGTTCATTTCAGATATGGTTTCTTTGATCCAACCAGTTCAGGAACCTGCAGGGCAAAAAACAATCTTAACAAGTGATACATTAAAAATAGTTTAATTAATCTAATATTCATTACAACAGGATATTACCTTAAACCAAATATAAGACCTATATTATTTCCTAACGTATAATTCTTATATGTATA
>JAOVVF010000008.1:23376811-23388342 GCA_028565595.1 Duopalatinus emarginatus | reverse complement strand
GGATGGGTTAAATGCGGAGGTCACATTCCTCTGTGTGCAAGCACAGTAGGCAAATAGTGCATGTTCACTTTCACTTTAGTGAACTGAAATCTTAATGCTTCATTATACCACAGACATTTCAGAGGACTTATGCTTCCATCTTTGTGGAAACAGTTTGGGGAAGGCCCTTTTTTTGTTCCAGCGTGACTGTAGCCCAAGGTTTGTAAAGGCATGGTTGAGTAAATTTGGTGTGGAAGAACTTGACTGGCCCACACAGAGCCCTGACTTCGACCTCAAACACCTTTGAGAAGTCTCAGACCTCACAAATGCGCTTCCGACAAATGGGCAAAAATCCTCCCAGGCTCATTCCAAAATCGTGTAGAAAGCCGTTTCTATGCAGTCGGAGCTGTTATAGGTGCAGCCATGGGGGCAGCAGTTCCGTATGGATTTGAAATGGGACGTCATGAAAACCGCTGGAGGTTTAATGAGTAGGTGTTCTAATACTTCTGCCTATATAGTGTATATTCCTTACATATTGTACAGTAAAGCAAGTCTTCAGCAGGACTCTCAGTGTGGTGGAACGGAAAACTACGAGGTCTTCAGGAAACTAATCATCATCTGAACAAAAACCAAAGCAATAAATCTCGAACCTAGCAGCATTTTAGCTGTTTATTTCTGTTTCAGCTGAAGCGAGTCTCTAACGTAGAGCCCTTTAAAAGTCTCGCGCTAGAATCGGAGAGCTGTTAAAAATGAGTTATTGTGTTTGTTGTACTGTAGATCACTGCATTTCCGGGCGTGTGTGTGTGTGTGTGTGTGTGTGTGTGTTATTTGAAAAGATTTTTGCCATTGACCTTTGTGTCTGGGTTTTGTAAAGGAAGATTAACTAATGACTTCTTGTTAAACATTCCCAATTTTTTCCTAGTGTCGGATAATTAATGAAGTAATTAAACAGCAGGGGAGAAGAATGGGGATGCTGCATCATCAGAAAAATCTCTCCCAGCATTTCTGTGTCCTCTCGAGGTGCTTCTGTCCTCTGCCCACTTCTGTCCACATCCTATGATAAAAATCAAACATCATATACACCGACCAGCCATAACATTAAAACAGCTCAGACATTTGAAGGTATCTGGAACCAATATGTTCTTCTTGTCGATCTTCTGTTGGATCTGGATTGGCCATCTAGCACCTCTTTTGGACATGTGTGAGCTTTGGGTGTGCATGAAACTGTTCCAGATCCGCAGTTGTCCCTCCTTGGACCACTTTTGTTAGGTAAGAGGTCCCACATACCAGGAACACTACACAAGACCTGCTGTGTGTGTTGGAGATGTTCTGACACAGTCACCTATACATCACAGTTTGTTCCTTGTCATATATAAAGTAACTGATTAACGTGTTAGGGTAAAGTCGGGATATATTAGGCAGAAAGTGAACAGACAGTTCTCAAAGTTCTCATGTGTTGGAAGCAGGAAAAAATGGGCAAGTGCAAGGACCTGAGTTACTTTGACAAGGACCAAGAGCAACAGAAGATCTTGTACGCAGAGGTTAGTACCTTCCAAGGAAAGACGACCAGTGACAGGGACATGGGTGGACACGGCTCACTCATGTCCATGCCTGGACAGGTCAGAGCTCGTCTGGGAGCTAGTCTGAGTGTTAATGTTATGGTCGATTGGTGTATATATTAATTGTCTGTATAATTAAAACGATATTTTATATAACATTCATAATCAGACAGAATCCCACGCCTATAAAACCAGCTGAAGGAACGTTGTAATAATTGAGCAAAATCCATACGTCTCGGCAGTGTCTCATGAAGAATTTATAGGAACTATAAACGATTTCATTGCTCATTTTATCACTAATGAGAGAAATCATGAGAAGGACTCCACTCTCCAAACTCACCCATTTTAATTATTTATATCTATTCATATGAGCTGAACACAGATTTTACAGCTGTACATCCATGATCTGGAACTTGGTGACTTTCTGTAAAATGTATTAAAGAATGATGTGATGTCGGTCCCTTATGACGGCAGACAAAAGATTGTATTAGCTTCTCTGTACTGAACGGACCCCAAAGACCCCGAACAAAGGCTACAGAAATGCACACAAATAATAAGTTGATCTTTAATGACATGATTAATGATGTGATTAGTTCATAATTGTTTTTTTTTGTTTTTTGTTTTTTTTTATTTGTTGGTAGAGCAAAAAGTGACAATTGAAATACATTTGTATAATTTACAAAAGAAGCAGTTCCCTCCATTTTGTTGGACCGCATCATAATTTGTTTTCTATTGGCTCACACATCCAACATATACAAACCCACAGGTTAAGATTCCCTCAGCATGAAACCACTTGGCTGTCATCGGAACTTGATAGCTTTTTTTATTTTATTTTTACACTCATGTTTCCCATTTAATTTAAACGCTTCTGTTTCAACAACGAGCGAACAATGAGACGACTCATCCTGAAGTCACTCATGTTCTTGTTTGTTGGCTTCTCATCCTGTACCATCCTGTTCAGTCAGAGGACCCGTAACTACCTGACGGTGTCTAGTGAACTCACTGAATGTCGTGCTACCTCCAAGCCTCTGGCACAATGAAATGTTCCCAGGTCTTTGCTTGGCCCTGGATTCAACTTCCATTGGACGCCTCAACAGTCGTGTCACTAAGTGAATATGGATTTGAATTGGTTCTGCTGTACAAACAAAACTTTTAAAAGTTTAAAGCTTGATAGAGTTCTTATATCCTTACCTACGTGTACTAGGAGGTCATCTGTCACAAACGTCCTCTCCGTTCACTTCTCAGAGCAAAAGCCTCTACATGTGTTGTTTTGCGTTCATGTCATGTGCATTTATTTACCTTGCTCTGCGTTTTTGTTTGGTTTTCTAGTCTTGTCATTGGCTGGCTACCCTAATGTGTTCACCTGTCCAATGGTAAGCCATTAAACTCTGTCTCTGTATACGCTGCTGTTTCTGTTCCTGGCTGAACTTCCATGTTTCAAGTCAAGTCAAGTAGTTTTTATTGTCAGTTCAATCATATACAGTGTTGATCAGTACACAGTGAAAAGAAACAACGTTCCTCCAGGACCAAGGTGCTACATAGAACAATAAACTACACAATACCATTTTAAATGCAATGTGTACAGTAGCAAGTGCAATGACGTTTCCATGTGATGTTACCATGCGTTTCTAATTTAAGTCCATGTCTGGGCTGTGTCCTAAATCGCGCAATTCCGTACAGTATGCGAAAGCGGTACGCAAGCATGACTAGCGTGTCCGAATGTGCAGTACGCATCAAGCAGTACGTGAAACGTTCCCAGATGACGTACTGCATCGGGAGACATTTTGCAGTATGTAAACTGAGCACACCATTCTGTCCCATAATGCAATTTGAGCAGCGCAGACGTCTGGAACTGAAGAGGAGTAACATAAAGGTATATTTATTATATTTATATATAAAGATGGCGGATCTAGTGCGTCTGAAGCTGTGCATACTGCTCGCTCGCATACTAAAATTGTGTACTGCTTTAACGGTAAAACAGTACACACTGCTTCTAATTCAGTATGTACTGCTTGAGTACGTGATTTCGGACGCAGCCCTGGTTTCTTAGTACCTTGCCTGACTTCCTGCTTCCTGTTTCCTTGCCCGTTTGCCTCATTTATTATTATGGATTGTATTTACTTCATGGCCTGTGCTCTAACTGACACTATGAACATCTATGATGATATTAGAATCACCTTAAATATTGACCATATATGTTAAGGTTTTGCACTTACAGTACAATGTATATAGTGTTACTGTGTAAGTACTTAAAGAGGACTAACTTGTCACAGTTTTTGCTCACAGTTGATTGCAACTGGACATGATGTAGAATTTGAAGTTTTTTCACATCAACCGAGTAGAGGATTTTGGTTATTGTGAAGTAAAGTGACGTGACTCATTGACCACTGTGCTTGCACACAGAGCAATTTGACCTCCGCTTTTTAACCCACCCATACAGTAATCCACACCATATTTGGACCAAACCTTGTTATCAGGTTTGCCTAAGAATCGGTAGCGTTTTTATTGGGTGGAAAGTAAAAACCCCCAAATTCCACCAGAGATCTCGTTTCTTCGCTGTGTAAACAATCCCAATGCCTCGCAGGGTCAAAATGCTCCAGGAGTCATTTGGCTATAACGAGAGGCATGAGGCAGTGAAGCAAATTGCATTAAAAGCACAAAAAAAAAAAATCCAAGCAGAAGGCGAACGCGACTGATGTAGCCCACCTGTTAGTGCCAGCACTGCATCCTGCAGCACAGGTCACATGGGGAACTTTATTCATGAGACTCAGTAATTATCTGCATGCCCTGCTGACTTCATGTAAAGTGGTGAAGAATAGGCCACTGATGAAGACCTTGCCCTGGGCACTTTGCTAGATTTATGCTCGGCTTGGTGGAAAGACTCCAGGCCTGAGCTGCCAGGGAGGGAGAAATAGAGGCAGCATGGAAGGGGATAGAGGCGATGAGGGGGTGGTGTGAGGACAAATACACTGGGTTTTAATAAGGTGTTGTCACATCAGGTATGCCAGCCCTAGATCAGTGTTTGGAGCACAGCCAGCTGTTTAAAAAATACAGCTGTTCTGCTAACTACAGTTACATAACGTTCACTAAGGAGACTTACTGTACACTGGATTATTTACTGCAGGTGTTGTATCTTTATCTCCACAATAACCCCAGGGTTAGATGGTGGAGATGGTAATATCCTTCAGGATGTAAACTTGATCTCAGGTTACTGTCTGGGTGGAACGTCTCATATTCTCATTGTGTTGCTGTCAGTTCCCTCAATGTTCTCCAGGTTCTTTCAACTACCCCTGAAATAAATGGCCTCTAGATAGGTGTACAATGCATTGGCAAGTGTGTACTGTATGTGTGTGGACTGATGGTGCCAATGGTCTGGTTTTCCATTTAAGATGTATTCCCACCACAAGCCCAGTATTCCTGGAATATTGGTCTTACTGTAGACATATAAGTGAATAAAAATATATACAGTGATGCAAAGGAAATCACTGAGAATATGCACTGAAGTACCAGAAAAAAAAAAAAAAAAAAACTGGTACACCAGTCCAATACTTGGTAGGTTTACAATTCTATTGTTTTCTAAGTTGTGTATAATTTCTGTCTTCCACAGCCCAGAGATCTGGTTATTTAGGTGTGAACAACTAAACCCCAATCTCTTCTGAGTGTTCCTCCAACCATAATCTGGTGGCTCTAGACATGTGTGATGGTACATTGTCCTGTTAGAAGACGACAAACCCATCAGAATGAATACAGGACATGAACTGGTGTAACTCATCATACATAGTGCTCGTCCATCAAAGACGTTTGTAGATGTACCAGGGGTCCCATGGAATGCCAGCAAAACAAACCCTTATATCATTATGTAGCCATCACTAATCTGTACCAGTTTTTCTGGCACTTCACTGTTCACTTTTAGTCACACCTAGAAATTGTGGTCCTTTGGACAGTTAATGAAAATTATTCCTACAAATCTTCCATCTGTTCCTTCCCTAGAGGAAATGTCTCTGTTGTAGGATCCCAAACGGGACAAAACCCTTTGAGTGTTCCAGCCTTATTATTATTTTTTTCATTTTAATGTCTCAAAGAACCCAAATCCACTAGGATTTCACTGTGCGCTCGTTGAACCTTTGAAGGATCTCTCAATGGTACATACAAATGCAGCACCCTGTCAGAAAGGGATTCTTCAAGTGCCTTTGAGGTTTTATTGGGTAACTAAGTGGTTGTCTAATAAAATGGCTTCTACTGGGACGTGTTCTGATAGGCTACCACCGATAGGCTGTGGTAGGGGTCATATGTAGTTCTGTGCATTAGAACCATTTAATAAATAAGATGTCCTCAAGAACTAAAATTCACCTGGGTGTGAGT
This sequence comes from Duopalatinus emarginatus, assembly GCA_028565595.1. Classification (NCBI taxonomy): domain Eukaryota; kingdom Metazoa; phylum Chordata; class Actinopteri; order Siluriformes; family Pimelodidae; genus Duopalatinus; species Duopalatinus emarginatus. The sequence goes on along the minus strand of JAOVVF010000008.1, from coordinate 23,382,442 downwards.
GTTGCCTTTCCGACCTCTCAAGGATACCTATAAGTGACAAGTCCTCGTATAAAGGTAATAAAAAGAGTTTTATTGGGTAATTAAATGCTTCCTGATAGGGTAACAGTTTCTAATTAGGTCATACATGTTTCCTTACACTAGAACCATTAGATCTACTTCTGGTCCAACTCTATGTTTAATATTGTTTGAAACACACCTCTGGTTGCATTACCACTAGATGCAACCAGGAGTACAATCTGTAACAAATAAAACAAAAATAAACTCTGAGTACATTTAGTGCTGTATTGTTTGGTCGTGATATTTATTAGGATATGATGCAGTACGTTCACTTACTACGTTGGTGTCGCTATAGATCAGTTTAAACGCCCGGCTAGGTATCTGAATGCTCTCCTCTATCTCAATAAAGAATAGTTGAGAAGGATTAAGTCAGCGAGCTCCCAGGAGTGTGATTTGCTAGCTTTTAAAACCGTTGCGAGTCTCAAAACCCAACATCATAATTCTTCATTTCTTGATATACAGTATTAATATCACTGAAAGGGCAGACTTCCAAGTATCCAACTATCCTGTCCACCAGGCATTACTTTGTTATCAAATTGGATTCTTTTTCTGCTTGCCAGCCATCTGGAAATGTTGGAGCAGATGTAAAAATTTGTTTTTAAGGCTGGTTTTGGTCATAGAAAGGGTTTGGAAAGTGCAAGAATTCGAGCTGACATACAGGCTCCTTACATAAGTAAAAACTGAATACACACTATTTAATTTACTTGAACCAAGAAAATGTTTTAATTTAATGAGCTAACTAGTGTAGGGGAAAAAATCTATTTTGTAGTTGTTGTTTTTTTTTTTCCTTGTCATTATTCATGTCACTAAGACACATATTATTATAAAAGTGAATGTGTGTTGTTTTACTAAAAATAGAGTTTGTGCAAGATGTTCTCTGTCTTGTGTCTGGTATCTAAAGGGAACCCAGATGACCCTTTGACCTTAGATTCTTGTAGGCTTTTAAGGAACTGCTAAGCACAGAAGGCAGAAGTTTGTCCGGTCAACAAACTCAGACATTATTCAGACATCCCTTTTCTGTGTTTCCGTGTGCTTAGGGGAATGCACAGAAAAGAGGGAGCTTTTAGCTATTAAAGATAAGCTGTTGCAGAAGTGATTTTATCCTTGTAGCCACTCATTCTGTGAGTGTGTTGCTCGGATCCTTTGCACAAAGATTCAATAAAGAACTTCCTGCGTTTCACTTTCAGCTCAGACTCAGATAATTTATTTTCATTAAATTGACTTCAATTCGTCCAGAATTAATTTTATCCACGACAACTAGCAAGACCTTTATTGCTATTTATCTCTCAAACGTAAGCTAGCATGCTAATAACTCTAAGGCTCCGAAATCGCATACTCAAGCAGTACATACTGAATCTGAAGCAATGTGTACTGTTTTACCGTTAAAGCAGTATGCAATTCCAGTATGCGAGCGAGCAGTATGCACAGCCTTGGACGCACTAGATGCGCCATCTTTCCAATGTCATGTGACACATGACATCACATCACAGCCATTTTTTTAAATCCCCATATGTGCTTTTTTAACCTCAAAAGAAATTATTTATACTGTATATAAATTATTAAAATAAAAATACTTTTATGTTGCTCCTCTTCAGTTCCAAATGTCTGCGCTGCTCGAATTGCATTATGGGACAGAACAGTGTGCTCAGTTTCCTCCACTTAACTCCTTAAAATGAATGTGTGCCTGCACAAAGAGGAATGAGACCTCCGCATGTAAACCACCCGTGCAGTAAAACACACACACGCCAGTAAACACATTTGCCCAGAGCAGGGGGCAGCCCCAAACCACAGCACCTGGGACTTTACATTCGTCAGATCTTAACCCAGTTGAACATCTAGAAGAGATTGTGGAGCGTTGTGTGATTTTTTTGGTCATCTGCTCAGGAGAGCTCCAGAGATTTAAGACTGGTGAATCAGTGCCAGGGTTAACTGAAGGTTGCACATGGTGGCCCAACATTTCCAGTAGAACTAATTTGGCACCTGTCTGTACCGAGCAGCAGGTAGGTTACATTAATGGGTAGTAAGTCTCATTGTCTGTCACATCTGGCCTGGTTTAAACAGTCATGTTATGTTTGCATGACAATGATGCAAAAAAATATTAAAAGGTTTTCCTTTGCAACGTGGTGGATCCCATTGAAAGGCTTTACGTGAGAAATTAAAGTTCTACTAAAGGGCTTCTAAGGCTACATGTGCGTGTAATTCCATGGAACACAATGAAGCATGGTGGTGGGAGCTTCATGTTAAGAGTTAAAAGCATGTTGCTTCTCTCACTAACTAACTTTTAGTGAATCACTTGTTCTTTTTATTTATTCATTTCAATAGCGTTCCCAATTATTAACTTTTGGGATTTTTTTTTTTTTTTTTTCAATCAAATTGATATGACTGATATTCGTAGAACCTTATCCTGGATTTGTTTTTATAGCTCCTTAATATCTATCAATCTCTCTCTCTCTCTCTATATATATATATATATATATAGATAGATAGATAGATAGATAAAGATATAGATATACAGTCGCTACTTCACGCTTCGACTTTTGTGGCTTTTCTATTTCACGGGTTTTTTCAGCAAACTGCAATTATGTATTTATGTGTTTACTAAAATGTAAATGTTAATACAATGCAGTATGTACTGTAGTGTACAGTATCATTAAAAATGATTGTTATGGAAATGGTTATGAACAGTGTGGAGATGGTTAACAAGGGACTGAACAGGTTCATTAAGGAGTGGGAAAGGTTTAAAAGTTCCTGAACAATCTTTGGGCCTTCCAGGAACAGATGTATTTGTATCGAGGTCACATGACCAAATAATGAGATAACTAATAATAAGAAGAAGGAGAAGAAGAAGCCTGATGGTACCCAGTTAAACCAGCACTAATGTAACCTTCTACTAACATCGGCCGATGTCTGAACTCTCGCCGTTTGTTCATCTTTTGTCTTCATCCGTTGCAGCATTCCAGTCTGCAGGAGGATGCTGGCTTTAATGAAAGTGTTAATTAGTAAAAGAAGAGGAGGGGGGTATTATCCTGATAACAGCTGCTCATTGTATCCTCTGCCAGCAGCCACCTCCTCAACGCTCATACAAAGATCTTACACACACACACACACACACACACACACACACACACAGTGATGTCCTACACAAGATCCTCCTACACCACCAGGCTGTTCCACCACAGACGTATCGCCATCCAAAAAAATCCAGTGCCATCGCCATACTGAGCGCCATAAATCATCTCTCTATTCTCACCCTTCAGTCACAAATTTATTAGCGTAGGTTTTTTTTTGTTTTGTTTTCAACACAGAAAAGAGAACGAGTTCCACTCCAGCACTCCAGATGACGTCGTCAGGTCAGTGATGCTGAAATGCTAAACTGGAAGGTCAGGAGAATTCCCAGTGGGCGGGTCAGGTTTCTGAGTTTCTTACCGCGAGTTAATAATGAAAGCGGTTGTTGTGCCTCGACTGCACATAAACACTCGGATGCACTCAAACTGTCACAGTTATAACCAAGTCGTGATTCATTGTATATTTGGAGGGTAAATTAGGGCAGCAGCACCTTTCTTAAATAGTGCAGTATTAATTAGCCTTGAATTAAAGTTGCTTGATTAGCAAATCTCACAAATAACTCAGTGCTGTATTTTTCTGCTTCGTTTCTTGCACTAGTTTTCAGATCTGCTAGCGTGTGAAAATAATTAAAATTAATAGCATGAGGTGTCATTTTACACTTACTTTGTAACAAATGCAAAACAAAGTTTTTTATTATTATTATTCAAAAAAACCCAGATAAATAACCTAATTTTTTGAAACTTTTTCTTATTTTAAGAAATCTAAACAAGATGAATTTACTCACTATATTGGCTGTAATTTTGTCTTGTGACCGGAAGGTCCCGGGTTCGATCCCCACTCAGGGCAAGTCACGACTGAGGTGCCCTAGAGCAGGGCGTCTAACTCCCCTAACTGCTCCCTGGGTGCCGTGGTTTGGGGCTGCCCCCCCCGCTCTAGGCAAGTGTCATCACTGCCCCCTAGTGTTCACTGGTTTATGTGTGTTTAACTGCATGGATGGGTTAAATGTGGAGGTCAGATTCCTCTGTGTGCAAACACAGTAGGCAAATAGTTCACTTTAAAAATAAAAATGAATATAATTTTGCTTGATTCATGTATTTTTTTTCTTGATTTGTGTTTAATTTTCACTATCTACATAACACGACTCTGATGACGTTAATAAACAATAACAGGTTACAGAGCATCATAGAAATGCATCCTTCACCTGCTGCACTGCCAGCACGTCTGGGTAGACGCGCAGCTTCCCGTCAGTCAGCACGATTACGATGCTCGACGCTCTTGTGGTCTGAGATTTCTGTTCTATAACCTGAACACATCCACGTGAGTGTCGACAGCTGCGTACGGCATGTATGTGATAAACAAACACATGGATGTTGTGATGTTAAGTGAAAGTGAATAACCTGTAATGTTTGAACACACCTCTGGGTGTTAGCTGTGTCTTGTTATGGAACCAGTAACCTTCAAATTACAAAAGCAAATAATAAGTAAATAATAATAATAATAAAGAACAATCATTGATACATATTATTATTATATTTAAAAACAAATAAAACATGAATAAAACAAACAGATACATAAATAAATAAATAAATAATGTTTGATATGTTTGTATTGATTTTGAAGAGTGAACCAAAATCGACATGTTGAATGTAGTTTTAATGTCTGATAGGCTGAATTTAAACATGAATTCAAAGCTAAAATTTCAACGTATACTTAAAAGTCATTTGTAGCTACTCATTTTCTTCACAACTATTTACAATGAAACATTGTTACAACATTGAAACAACGTCTCACATGATTCCGACCTCATTTCAAGGTCGGTCATGTGACAGTTGGGATGAATTACCTCCTTTAGCGATCAGCTAAGAATCGGGTGTATTTCTACTTATGACCTAAATATATTTAAACGGTCAAATCAAAGTATTTTTTTATGTGGTCATTGCTCCCTTTAACCATTCTGTCCCATTAACTGTCTGTCTTCTAGTGTCTGTGATAGTTCTAGTTATGTTGGTTAATTATTATAAAGTCTGCTTGAGTCTTATTAACTGATCGTCATCGCTGATCAGGAGGAAGTGTTAAAATCATAATAAAAATACCTAGAAACCATGAATTTGGCTTTGGACTGATATAAACAGTGATGAGTAGATAACTGACAAAACCGTTTTAGTCGTTCAATCGATGTCTTTTTCTATATAGCAGGGGATTAGTTATAATCACAATGAATGTTCATGTCATCTAAATGAGGACGGGCTTCCTGTGGAATCTCCCAGGGTTTTGTCATCTTGCTGTTTCAGGAATAAAATGTATATAAATTAGGGCTGTTGAAGTTAACGTGATAATAACGCATTGACGCAATTTTAAATTATCGCAATTAAATAAAACAGTGCCATTAACGCAAATTCTAATTTGGCCCTGTGATTTACCCGTAGCTCATGTTGAGGCTTGTCACGCGCTGCTTCAGTAAGAGTAAGGCTGCGTCCGAAATCACATACTTCCGTACTGAACAGTACG
>JAOVVF010000008.1:23298249-23309548 GCA_028565595.1 Duopalatinus emarginatus | reverse complement strand
TAACACAATATAATAATATATAACCACAAATGCCAGAAACTTGTACTAATCAGTATTGGCTCCACAATAGTAGGCGTTTTGTTCAGCTGGCATTCCACTGGACCCCTGGGACATCTACAAACATCTCTAAATCTCTAACAGTTAAACTCTATGTTCCATGCATTCAGTCTGCTGGGTTTGGTCTCTTCTAACAGGACAATGCTCCACCACAAACATCTAGAGACGCCTAATTGTGGTTACAGGAACACCCATTTAAGTTTGGGGTTTTGCCCCATGCCACTTAGGTCACCAGATCGCAACGTTATTAAACACAGCATCTGTGATAAGATACAAATCCTACACCTCAGAGAACGACAGATTGTGGACCAATCTGCAGGAAGTAGGTTTCATTGCCTGCAGAATATTTCTGCATGTTTGTGGTGTATATGCCTAATGGGGTGCCTACTAAATATTCAGTGTATTTTATACTGAACAAAAATGTAAACACAACTGCTATGTTTCATATTGCTCGTATTTTTCATGAGCTGTACTTAAAGATTGTTCACAAATTTGTCTAAATCTGTGTTAGTGACCACTTCTCCTTTGTTGAGTCAAGTGTGCAATTGGCATGCTGACTGCAGGAATGTCCACCAGAGGGCCTTGTTGTGAATCGAGTGGCCCATGGTGGCGGTGGGGTTATGGCATGGTCAGGTATAATGGACATTGAACACAGGTGCATTTTATTGATGGCATTTTGAATGCACAGAGATACCGTGACGAGATCCACCGCCACCATGAGCCACTCGATCTACAATGTTTACATTCACAATGACTGCTGTGATGAAACTTCACATTTTAGAGTAGTCTTTTATTTTGTCCAGCCTGAGGCTCACCTGTGCAATAATCCTGCTGTGTAATCAGCATCTTGATCTTCCACTCCTGTGAGGTGGACGGATTACCTCGGAAAAGGAGAAGTCCTCACTAACACAGAAAAATTTATGAACTTTGAGTTCATCTCGTAAAAACATGGGAGAAAAAACAAAATTGTTGTGTTTATATTTTTGTTTAGTATATGTTTGGAGAATAGATTTCTGGTCCAGAATGCTTGTTTGGAGTTGGTCATGCCTCCTGTCAATCATTTTATAGACACTCTAAGAGGCCATAATAGATCCTGGAGCAGAGCTTCATGACAGATGATGAGAGACCTAATGTTACCTCTGTGAATGTGTTTCAATATCTGTATTTTTCATCACATGAGATAATGCATTGTTCTGGGAGTTGCACCAAAATTGTGAAAAATCAACAGTACATGGATGGAAAGACAATACGGAGGGTAAAACAGATGAAAATAAAAGCACTGTTTGTTTTTCGCCTCATTGTAGCTATTTATATGCATTTGCATTATGAGCAATACTAATCTCGCTCTGGAGGGTTTCGAATGAATCACGCCAACTTGCCCCGAATTGTTTTGTATGCTGTACGAAAATAAAAAAAAAAAGGATAACTCTCTATTATGCATTTGCAATGACTGGAAACACACACACACACACACACACAAACACACAACAGCTTTAAGGGAATGAAACCGTTTTTCTGCCATCAGGCTCGCTGTCGCTTGAGCCTACTGTAATACACTTTTGGCTCATATCCACAGAGCTGGCAGCATCCCTCGCTTTTCCCCTGACAGATTTCACCCCCTGGAATAGAAATGCCATTGGGGAAAAAGACAGGATGGAGTCATCAGGCGGCCCTGTGGCGGCCTGGAGGTCTGGGATGCATCAGCTACAGCGTCAGCGCGACTCTAATTAAACAGCCGTCGCTCGAACCTGATGGAGAGAGTGATTGTTCCAGGAGAGTGTACACAAGCTGACCCTCTGGCACCAATTGGTATATTTTCAGAACCTCTGGCTTTCTGTTATCCCTCAACTGCTTCTTATTTTCTCTCCATCTTTCATGCAGTCAGGTTCTCTTTTCAGTTTTAGTGGTTGACATTTTGGTTTTTGGTTTGCAATGTACTTGAATGGGGAGTGGCTGCCTTGATCTGAAGGACGACCGGAAACTCTTTCGCCTTATTTCTATCCTCCTCCTAGTTCATTATAGTTTATAGCTCATTTCCTGCATCACCAACATGTAAAACATTACAAAGCTCTATTTTTGTTTTTATTTATTTTTTATTTATTCTTATTTACATCAAGTTAGGTTGATGATCCATTCCTAAACCAGCCACCTCAATGTCCCCCTTCAACCTGAATAGCCATCAATGTTACCATGATGCAACACTGCCACCTGTTGGCGGTGGTACAAATCCCCCATCGCTCTGTGATGAAGTGCTCACATTAGGAGCTCCTAAGAGCTGTGCAGTCTAGAATGGAAGCGCAACCATCTGCCGCCTCATTCCTAGTTGAGTTCTTTAGTGAAATACATCTTCTGCATTTTTTCTTTGCAACATATACACACTGCTTCAGACCATTAGTCTGATCTGTTATGCCGTTATAGTGCTGGCAAACGGGAACTGTTTTCCCCATTGACTGACTTGGCATGTTGTGAAATATGGATTTAAAAACAGCTTTTGTGAGAACAGCGGAATCAATTTGTTCCTGAGTGCACTAGGCTTAACTTGCTTGGAAGAAAAAAAAAATAAGAAATGGAGAAATGAGAACTGACATTTACAGAGTTTGCAGAGTCAGGACATGCTTTAACAAAAAAATGGTGGCATTGTTCTACCATGGCAATGGCTCAGTAATTCATTCTGGCTGAAGTTAATAAATCAGTGTTTTATTTTATTAACTGTCCTCCTAGAACCTCAAACCTCAGAACCCAAGACCAATTATGCTGCCCAAGATATGCTACAAATCTTGTCTACAGATATGTCTATGAATCTTGTGTTATGCTATCACTGTTCTTCTGGCATGTCTGGAGCAAGCCGTGAGCTTGTGCTCAAGGAGCCGAGCTTGTGACAGGAAGGCTGTCGATGCGATCCCCACAACCGACAAGACACGACTGAAGTGCCCTTGAGCAAGGCACCTTACCCCTAACTGATCCCTGGGCACTATCGACAGGGTTTCTCACTGCTTTGGACAAGTGTCTTCACTTCACTAGCGTGTGTATATGTGTGTTTCACTGCACGGATGGGTTACATGCGAAGGTTTGGTTACTTTATATTTGCCGTCACATGTCTTTTTTAATAAGCACCATAATGACACAAAGCACCCATGATGATGATAATCATGTAAATAATATTTGCCTGCTGTACTTGCACACAGAGGAGTGGGACCTCTGCATTTAACCCATCCGTGCAGTGAAACAAACACACACACCAGGGGGCAGTGAACATACTTGCCCAGAGAGGCCCCAAAACACGGCACCCGGGCAGCAGTTGGGGGAGTTGGGTGCCTTGTTCAAGTGCACCTCAGTTGTGTCTTGCCCTGGGCAGGGATCGAACCCGTGACCTTCCGGTCACGAGAATGCTTCCCTAACTACTAGGCCCCATTTCGTCTTTCCGTTGGTGGTTTTCCTCTTCAGTCTCCTCTTTACAAGGTGAAATACCCCCAGTTTAGCAAACTTTCTAGTTATTGACTTGATTTGAAACCTTCCACTTTTCTCTCTTGATCCTATTTTGGTTATATTAACAGTGTGTTTTGGGTCATTGACTTTTGAATTCAATCTGCTGACACAATTATCAGTGCCATTACTGTTTCAGAAGCAGACATGCTTCACCCAAGCCATGGCACTATCACCACCATGCTTCACCCAAGCCATGGCACTACCACCACCATGCTTCACCCAACACATAGCACTACCACCACCATGCTTCACCCAAGCCATGGCACTACCACCACCATGCTTCACCCAACACATAGCACTACCACCACCATGCTTCACCCAAGCCATGGCACTACCACCACTATGCTTCACCCAAGCCATGGCACTACCTCCACCATGCTTCACCCAAGCCATGGCACTACCACCACCATGCTTCACCCAAACCATGGGACTACCACCGCCATGCTTCACCCATGAGCTTGTATGTTTTGGTTCTTCTTGGTTCCAGAACTTTGTGGTTGAATTATATCTGCTTTTCTTTTTTTTCTTTTTCTTTTCCTACTCTTAAAGTCTTGTTTGAACAGTGGACTCCACTCCTACCATATTAGTCATGCCTTGCTGTTCCAATACTTCTGAAGCTGCGAACTGTTTTAGAACCAGCTCAACATGACACTGTGTACACACTGTGGTTATTTTTTCCTCAGTATGAATCACTAATTATTAAGGCATGGATAAGCTTTGATAAATCCAGCTGCCTGGAAAGTAAAGAAAACAAAAAAAAGAACATCTCTCGACTGTGTTTAGTCGTGACGTTAAACGCGTGTTCACTCGTTCACTTGTTTAGCTCCCACGTGTCTGTGTGATGACTCAGGCTCCTCTCTCACCTTTTAGCTCCATCAGATTCAGAAACCAACAAGCTTTTGTGTTCCTATAAAGTGGTACAGAACTTTCTAATGCAGTGAGTCTGAGATGGATTCGCTTTAGCTGCCCACACTGAAGGCCAGGGCCTGGCTGCCAAATATCACCTACCATACTAAAAATAGTACAAAGCCTGTTGATTAAGAGTAGTAATGTGTGTAGTAGTATATGTAGTAATATGATTCTACAGTATGTAACATCCCTCCAATCCAGGTTTTGAACAAGCCACTGTCCTGCACATTTTAGGCTTTCTGTGCGCTTTCGGCTATTTCACAATATCAAGGCAGCATCCTTTGTAGGATGGGTCCTTCCATAACGGGTCCTTCAGAGGCTACACAAGACTCGTCCTAGGCATTCAGAGAAAACATAATCATCAAACAGCCAGTTTTCAGGTGTGCATTACAGATAAGACCATGGGTGTGTCCAAAATCACGTACTCAAGCAGTACATACTGAATTCGAAGCAGTGTGCACTGTTTTACCGTTAAAGCAGTACGGAATTACAGTATGCGAGTGAGCAGTATGCACATCTGCCATCTTCCCAGTGTCATGTGATGCATGACGTCATATTGCATTATGGGACAGAACAGTGTACTGCAGCATACTGCAAAATGTCTCCAGATGCAGTGCGTCATCCGGGAACTTTTCACGTACTGCTTAAGCATACTGCACACTCGGACACACTAGTCACGCTCGCGTACTGCTTTCATGTACTGTTCAGTATGAAAGGCTTCTTCTTTTTTGTCTTCTTCTTGATTTTTTGAGGTGGTTGGAAAACTATGTAATGGTGCATTACCACCAATGGGAACGGAGTGTGTATTTGGTGTCTAACTACTAACTACTGGACAATAAAACATAACATGTTTTAGCTTTTCTTCTAGATCACAAAGTTGACCCTTTCCATGCTACACTTTAAAGTATGTCCACATAGGATTGTGGGTAATTTGAGAATGCTGATGATACTTACTGGCATCTTGGAGAATTCTTGGAACACAGGATGTGGTGGAGGTCTTTGACAAACCTTTAATAAAATTTGTGCCAGAACGTCCTTAGGTACCATGAAGATGATTCCTATGTAGTATCTTTTCTTTTCAATAGGAAACGGGCTTAGTATGTAAGTAAGTAGTGCCATTTTGTTTTTCCTTGGTCCCGACACACTGATTTAACTCCTCAGATAATTAACAAACAAAAGTGAATGTGAGGTGGTGGAGCTAATGTGTTTGACCTCCTAATTTAACCCATCCATGCAGTGAAACACATACACGATCTGGTCAGTACCGGCATCCGGCAACCTTCCAGTTACAAGACCAGTCAAACACCATATGTGGACGTTATATACAGAGGTTACATCAGGACCAGGGTTCTGAACGTGTCAATGAGAAGATCAACTTTACCCCCAAGCTACAAAAAAAAACTAAAACTTTACAACAGACCAACAACATAACAATTCAACTAGATGTCAACTTTTTGAACTTTTTCCCCCAGCAAAGTCTCACACTTGTGTCACAGACCATAAAAAGTGCCTCATTGAGTGTTTTTCTACAAGAATTGCACTCCAAAATAAAATGCATATGGGAATCTGCCAGTATTATATCTCATTAGAAATCATTAGCATAGTCGAGGTTAATGACTGTAACACTGTATTATTCACAGGGACGGCTGGTGTAAATGCGCTTCTCCATTTGTGCTGATATTTGTCTGAAACATCTGTAACACGTCATCGGCAGTGACTCCGAAGGCGCGTGTGAGATCCATCCGTGAGTGTAATGAACATGAACGAGGTGGGTTATTTATTCCATCATCCTTCTTTTTTATTCGTCCCAAAATGCTTTTGGAAGATGAGAGAAGCTAAAAGTTGATGGACTGAACACGCACTGTTCGATTCAGGTACAAATGACGCAAAAGAACAAAAGATGAAGTGCTTTTGATTCATAATGGTGTTAGAGTTCATTGCCCAAGCCTCAGTTTCTTTGTCAAGCTATTGATAGGTATTAGTGTTTTGCTTTTCATGGCTAGATATCTCTGATTACTCAGATCTGTAGTTGAAATTCTAAGCATGTTCTGTCCTGCACAGTTCTGTACTTGCAAAGACATTATAATGCCCAACTCAATTTGCATGAAAGTTGCAAGGTCAAGGTTAGGCTCAAGGACGTAGCTAAGGGTTAGCCACTCAGATTTATCTCAGATGTTTCCAATCCTAACCCACTGGTACTGAACTGCTCTTGTTGGGTCAGCAGGATGCATCACATCTTCGCCATCTACTCGTCAGGAGATCTTCTTGGCAGATGATGTCAACACTTCTGCCAGGTTCTGCTCTTATTTCCGCTGTTATCTTCTGCCAGATCTGAAGAACCTCCAGAAATGGTAAAGACACAGTATGAATGTTGCCATGAGGTCATCAGGTAGGTTGAGGTGAACGTTGCCCTACAATTGCCCCTGCTCATGTGAACCATTGGCAGGATGTCTATGGTATCCATCCAAAAAAAAGAATATATAAAACATTTGAGTACCTTCAACTATACGTGCAAGCTCATGATTATAAAAACTAAACTGATTGATTATAAAAGCATTGAAAAACGATGGAGACTGTCAGTCAGGAGCAGATAGATAAAAAGTCTTGATTTTTAAGCACGAAACCTTGAAAAGTTTTCACTGAAGGAAAACGTACTACAGCTCAAAAGGTCCAAAGTACTTAGAAGTACATGAAAAGACCTTCAATGTTGGAGCTAACTTTTAAAATTAAAATTCACGACAAAAGTGTTTCACAAATTGTGAGGCAGATGGAGACGTTTATCAGAAATATAAATTGCCAAGCAGAAACAAGACAACTGAGCAAAGCTAGGAGACTAAATTTATAATGGAAGGAAGGAAGAAAAGAAAGAAAGAAAGAAAGAAAGAAAGAGTAAAATATGAACCGCTTAAATATACATAGGAAATTGACAGAAAATTAGAAATAGATTTCAACATAGAGAAACAAACCAATAAGCGTCAGAGACAGAAACTGGACCATTCTTGTCCCTTGCTGCTGTAACACTACAAATTTCTCTGTCTTGTGGGAGTAATAAAGTATTAGCCATGCTTGCTACGCCTCATCCTCTGCAGATGATTCCTCATTCCCAAAAGAAACGTGTCTGTCCATGTGTCTACCCAGTCATTTACAACTGGCCTTTCCAGGGTGGTTCTTTGCCTTCAGCCCAATTAGTGGCAAGGGAGACTCAACTTCAGTAGCATAAGCGGCTTAGATAATGAGTGACACATGGTGAGTTCTCTTTCATTTTTAGTGTCAGGTTAAGAACACAAATGCAATTAAGACTGCAGCCTTTAAGCTACTGAATAATCTGTTGACCCACTGGGTAAAGCTAATCGCATGAAATAGTGCACTGTCACTGGGGTGCGGCGTCCAATCAGTGATATCATCCAACTATAAATTGCTTGTGAGAATCCTACTATGTGCTAATTTTACCCTGTTATCTAAGACATGTGGGTCCCTGTCTGTCATACACATGCCCCCTCTATTTTCTGGAGCTCCTCAAAGCATTCAAGAGCCAGGAAGAAGAAGATGCCTTTCTTTGGAAAGAGATAAACTGTTATTATTGGTAGGATAAGATAAAATCTGCTAAATAACTAATGCTGACATTGGCTAATGTTAGCAAAACTAGTGGAAAGAACTTCGTCCTACAGTGGAGGTCTTCGCTATGTCCACAGTGGTCCTCTATTCCCCAGATTTATATGACACATAACAGGAACATGACAAAGACTTATGCTTCAACATATATGTTCATCCAGAGTTCTAGGGTTAGCGTTAGGAGTTATAGTTATAACCTCGGGCTGGGATCCTAGGTTAAGGTTAAGACACTGGGTTAGGGTTAGGACGTTGGATTACAGTAAGGACCTTGGGTAAGCATCCTGCATTAGGGTTTGTAAAAGCTAGGACCTTGGGTTAATACCTTGGGTTAAAGTAGGGACCTTGGGTAAGGATTCTGATTTGGGGTTAGAACCTTGGGTTAGGACCTTGGATTAAGACCTTGGGTTAGGACCTTGGATTAGAACCTTGGGTTAGGACCCTGGTTAGGGTTAGGACCTTTGGTTAGTACATTGGTTTAAAGTAAGAACCTTGGTAAGGATTCTGATTTAGGCTTAGAACCTTGGCTTAGGACCCTGGTTAGGGTTAGAACCTTGGGTTAGCACCTTGGGTGAGCGTTAGGGCCCTGGGTAGGGATTCCAGTTTAGAGTTAGAACCTTGGATTAGGACCCTGCCTTAGGGTTAGAACCTTGGGTTAGTACTTTTAGGTTATTGTAAGAACCTTGGATGAGGAGTCTGGTTTAGAGTTAGAACTTTGAGTTTAGGACCCTGGGTTAGGATTAGGACCTTGGGTTAGTACCTTGGGTTATTGTAAGAACCTTGGGTAAGGATTCCGGTTTATGGTTAGAACCCTGGGTTAGGGTTAGGACCTTCAGAACATGTCGTAGCTAACCCTAACCATATAATGTAATTAGCTAGCTAACAGAGGCACAAAAAAGAAAATCCACTGAAGATGGATTGAATGTAGTGAAATGTATTAGTGCAGTTGATTATCAGTATAAATACCAATTCTTAATAAAGCACAGATTCAATAACAAGCATCCAGTCACTCCTATATTCGGTCCTCAAAATGGCAGCAGTTATACAGCATGACGTGACATGAAACGCTAGGATAGCTATTTCTAATTCTTCATGCTTTAGATTCATGTAATTAAATTAGCTGAAAAGGGATTAGCTCTCACAGCCAAGCATGTGTTTCCAATTAATTGAATAGAGAAGTGCTGATTAGGGAAAAAAAGTGGGAAAAAATGACGTTTTGTCCAGGGGTTTGAAGCACACCAGATTCTTAGCCCACGTTATGTCTTATCTTGTGTGACAACGCAATCTGACTATTATAGCAATCTAATTTCACAAAGGCTGAAAGCATGGCAACAGAAGACCCAGGCAAATGTAACTGATTTGGTTGGCTGCCAATCATTTTAGTAGTAATTGTAGTCTAATAGAGTGGCTCTGGCATGTCTTAAAACCCCTCTGCTTTCATGCCGCAGTAGGTTCACGTCCAGTCGTATTGTCTGAATGGTTGGTTCTCATACAGAGTTTGGCATCACTAAACACAATAATCTGTGACAGGACTGATTTAAGCACTCAGTGTTGTTAATTGGCTTCTGCGTGGCAAGTAAATGAACGAGAACGGGACGCTCCAGCGCTGGAACGTTTTATAGCTTCACTTTTATGGACAGGCCTAATGACTGCTTGGTAGCTTGAAGACTTGCTGTAATTTAGCCTATTTTGTTGGTCTCTGCTCGGTTTCATGTTGTGTCCTGTGATAGAAAATCCACAGCACTGCCGACACTCAGTGAAGAAACTTGAAATGTACTTAAACATTCCTCTAATCTGCCCCTGAAAATATCTTAAACCACATCCTTTGAATTAAGTGGCCTTTATTCAGGACCCAGACATTCTACTTTTACTTTAAACTGTTATTAAAGTGTTGATGTCAGCGTGAAACCTCTTAGTCTTATATGATTAAGGTAATTTTTTTGTTGTTGTTGTGATTTAGAGCTAATTAAGGGGATTCACCATCGTAATGTCATTATATGGTGTTGTCGGGTTGTTTCAGGTTATGATCATGTTTGTTGAGATTAAGGGGTAATTAAGGATATTTTTATTAGTTTAGCATCTAAACTGTCACATGGTTATGAATATTAACCCGAAGCAAAGCCAAGGGAGGCTAAATATAATGTCACAACCAAAGTTGCCTTATTTATTTATTTATTCACCCTCACCCACTTCTGTATGCATGAGCTAATGGAATAGCATCCTTAGCTAGCATCCTTAGGAATTAACAGGGGAGAGAAAGTATTCCAGTCTAGACTCCTGGTTAAAGACGGTTGTAACATCACCCGGGATTTGAACTGACAATCTCCAGGCAAACGCTTTTCTGTTGTTACTAGGAAGGATTTTTAAGGAGTAAAATTAAGGGGCAGATCTAAACAATAAGGGGACTTCAGTAAGAGGTGCAAGAAAGGCGTTTGGTTACCTAGTGTTGGAAATTCAATTCAATTCAGTTCAGTTCAGTTTTTATTTGTATAGTGCTTTTAACAATGGACATTGTCCCAAAGCAGCTTTAAGAAAATAATGAATGATGAATATAATAATAATAATAATAATAATAATAATAATAATAATAATAATAATAATAATAATAATAATGAATTTAAAAAAAATGAATAATGAAGGGTGAAATATACATTTATAGAATTTTTAGAAATTGTATCCCTGATAAAAAGCTGGTGGCAACAGTGGAAAGGAAAAACTCCCTGAGATGACAAAAGTAACCTTGAAAGGAACCAGACTCATAAAAGAACCCATCCTCATTGAAATGATTCAGATTCAGAAAACTTTATTCATCCCCGTGGGGGGCAATTGAGGGCACGCAGAGCAGCAATGACATGGGAAGAAATATAAATATAGAATAATGAATGGAGGTATAAGAATATAAATATAAACATAACTCAACCAAATTGTGCCATACATAAATATGAACAACTGAACATCAGTATACGCAGCCTGATGGTTTGCAGTGCAACATGAGTAGTACAAATAAAAAAAAAAAAGTGACTGAGCTTAGAGGTATAAACACAAAGGAGTGCGGTTGCAGTGAGGTAGCAAGAGCAGTGTGAAAAGTAATTAGAGTCTGCAATAGTCTGTATGATGTTGTGGGGGTAGTGATGATGATGATGATGATGATGATGATGATGGCAGTGAAGCCATTGAACATTTGTGAAGAATTCGAACTGGCACCTAACACAAGTAAAAAAAAAATAAAATAAATAAA
>JAOVVF010000008.1:23287232-23298149 GCA_028565595.1 Duopalatinus emarginatus | reverse complement strand
ACTGGCACCTAACACAAGTAAAAAAAAAATAAAATAAATAAATAAATATATATATATATATATATATATATATATATATTATGATGAATATTATAATAAATAGAATGTGTAGTGAATTATTATTAGATGCTCAGATGTATATGTCACATCTATCTATTTCACCATCTACGGGTTCCTATGGGTTTAGCCATTGTTAATAAAAGTAAGTAAATAAATAATAATAAAAAAACATTTTCGTTTCTTTTCTCATCTTTTTTTTTTATTTCTTAAATAAATTTTCAAGCAAAAAAAGATGCATTTAGAATGGAATCATTTAGATCATGTGTTTACTCATCTCACACAGCAATCTCATGCTCTGCTAATTTCTCTGCTGTATTTTTTTAAATGTAAAAGTGCCTAAAATACAAATAGATTAAACATGCATTTTAATAATAATAATAATAATAATAATAATAATAATAATAATAATATAAAATATAATGTAAAAAAAAAATAAGGTAAATAATAAAAACTATAAAATAAATAATAACAATAATAATAATAATTAAAAAAAAAACAAAAAAAAAAACTGCTGTGTGTGGGTGTTTGTGTGTGTGCGTCAGAAGGAGAAGATACATTTCCCCACTAATGCATTTTAGCTCTAGTGACTAGGCAGAGTATTAGTGTATTAGCGTTAATAGCGATTCTGGATCCGCTCGGCACACCGTGTTCACTCGTATACTGTAAGACGTCTCTTGTGTGTGGTTTTTATTAACACATTAATACTGAGAAGAGGCAGTAATGTTTGTCTGGAGGACAATGAGCAACCCAATAACAATCGTTCTTACAGATAATGCAGTCCTGCACACGGAGAAATGATGTTAGACAGAGAAAGTCCCTTAAAGATACAAAATAAAGTATCTTTAGCATGTAGATGAAAGTGAACCGCTCATTGATCACTTGGCTTGCACATTTCATCTCTGCATTTAACCTATCTGTGGAGTAAAACACACACATACACACACTAGTACACACACTATAAGAGATAGTATGCACACTTGCCCGGAGCAGTGGGCAGCCCCTGATGCCTAGCTGAAGGACACTTCAGTTGTGTCATGAAAAATGAACAAAGTAGATGAAAGTGAACTATTTGCCTACTGTGCTTGCACACAGAGGAATGTGACCTTCACATTTAACCCATCCGTGCAGTGAAACACACACACACACACGCACACACACACCATTGAACACTAGGGGGCAGTGAACACACTTGCCCGGGGCAGGGGGGCAGCCCCAAACCATGGCGCCCAGGGAACAGTTGGGGGAGTTAGGTGCCTTGCTCAAGGGATCGAACCCACAAGCTTCCGGTCAAGAGACTGGTTCCCTAACCACTAGGCCATGGCTGTCCCCATGTTGGTTGCAGGGATCAAACAGGGAGCTTCTGGTTACAAGGCTGGTTCCTTAACTATAAGCCTGGGGCTGCCCGATGGTGGTGGTGATGATGATGATGATGATGGTGGTGGTGATGATGGTGATGATGTTGAAGAAAGATTTTTGATATAAGAAAATGATATAAGAAAATGATATATTGTGGCAAGACAAAGAGCCAAAAGGATGGGACAAGGAACCAAACATGGTTCTTTTATAGCACTGACACTCATTTGGTGATGTTTCCTTTTCCACCCTATTTTAGAACATTTGATTTTCAACTAGTATAAGGACATTTTCTTTTCCATCTTGTTTCAGAACTTATTAGAGGACATTTTCTTTTCATTTTTAAGAGGACATGTTAATTTTCACCTTACTGGAGGACATTTCACTTTCCACCTCATTTGAGGGCATTACCTTATCCCACTTTATTGAAGGACATTTCCTTTTTAAATCTTATATAAAGACTTTAATAGAGTATTTTTACATCTAATTATTGCATTGTAGTTTTTTTTTTTTACTCGACTTTCTCAAAAACATCACACATCACACAGTTGGCCATTGTAATGAAAATTACAGCTTTCTGAGAATCATAATTGCCTCAGTAGACCTTTATTTTATATAATGTTTTTCAAGTTATACCTTTGTATGAGAATAATAGGTGCGTTGAGGACCTGTCAGTTTTAAGGTCACATATATATGTAAGAGGACATGTTGTGTTACTGCCATCTTTTTATATTCATTATGGCACTTATAACAGTGTAAGTGGTTACATTGTAGATTTCGATCACTAATGAATAAGCTAGAGGCTGACAGTGACTCTGACTGAAATGTCTCCTCTACCTGGGTGACACCAGTGCGATTATACACCATTAAAGTGTACTGGACTAGACGAATCAACACATTACTGAGAAAGGATAATCGTATTGTAATTCCCTTGTCATTTGGAGATGTATCACTGTAACATCCTCCTCGTAGGTCTGCTTCAGAGCCCCGTCTGACCTCTACAGTGAATCCAGAATGCAGTGACAAGCCTTCTTTATATATAACCCATAGTTATCCATGACCCTGTTGCTGGTTTACTGGTTGTCTCTCCTTGGACACATTTTGGTCCATGCTAACCATAGTTTACTGAGACACACCCACAAGACCTGGTGTTTTGGAGATCATCTGACCAAATCATTTAGACATCATAGTTTGGCCCTGGTCAAAGTCTTTCAGATTCTTATATGCCCTACTAGCTGACGGATGCGATTGTGATGATATAATCAGTGGTATTTTTCATTCACCTGTCAGTGGTTTTATTCTAATGTGTTGTGCAGATCTGTCTGAGCTAAATTTTATGTATTTATTTATTTATTTATTTATTTATTTATTTATTTATTCATTCATTTATTTATTTACTTATTATGTAAATAAATATTTACTATTTTTAATTTTACTGGTGTTTCTGTTCCTGATTCTTGCTGTAACATTTCCCGTTAGGATATGACCACATAGTGCAAAAAAATTATGTCAACATTTTTTAAAAAATAAACACGAATCAAGAAAAAAATTTTCATGAATCAAGTAAAATTATCTGCCAGTATAGTGAGTAAATTTATCTTGTTAATATTTCTTAAAATAAGAAAAGGTTTCTCAAAACTATTATTTCAATTATTTATCTTGCATAAAAAATCTATTTAAGTCAGTTCCTCTTGTAATAAATAATATAAAAAAAAGATATATTACATTTTTTTATATATTTTCTGACTTGTTTAGATTTCATTTTTTGCAGTGCAGAATCTCAGCCTATTTTAGTGAATATGAATATTATAAAGTTCGGGGATTTGAACAAGCCAGTGTCTGGTCACAGGTGGTTAAATCCGCTCCACAACACTTGCTCTTGTCCGGCCCACACAGCTCTCCTGAGAGATCGAGTAACAGTACAGAATAACCTTCAATAAAAAAAAAAAAAAAAAAACCTTCCAGGAATTCCCAACAGTTTTACATCATCTCCTGCATTCAGCGTTTTCTATCCCGAGGCTCCATATCACGTTGTTGCATCATATCCACGTCTTTACTTATCTTCTGGAAATGCTGTCGATTTACTCATTTACTCATCTTCTGACGTGCTTAAACCGTACATCATTGTTTTAACTTAAACGTGATTGATATTGATATACTGATATGCCTTTTTTTTAAAACAAAGATAATAACAGGAATCCTACACAGTACCTAGTTTGAGGATTTAAACAGGATCCAGATAAATTTTCCCCAAACGCAGACCAACTTTTTTTTGTGTGTGAAAACTCCACACATGCCTCACTTTCACACCAACATGCTGCCAATTATTTGGCCCAGCTTAGGCAAGAGCTCAGTTTGATGACAGATGCAGAACTCACACACACCAGTCAGCAATTTTTATACACTTTTATACAAAAAAAAATATTTGGCAATGTTCTTTATTCATTTATGGTCAGTAAACTACCTGCAGGATTTGGGACTCTGTGGCACTATAGATTTTAGAAATGGGATATAGAAGGTAGGTAATGTAGACCAATGACATGAGGGCAGCCGTGGGCTTGTGGTATAGGAACCAGCCTTGTGTCCGGAAGGTCACTGGTTTGTTTCCTACAGCTGATAAGACAGCTCCTCCAGTGACCTCCTCCAGTGTAGACCAGTCTGTACCTTTACTGTCTCTGTACTGAAGATTCACTTCACTGACATGCGGTGAATTGTTGTAGGCAACCAGTGGTGTGTGTTTTCTTCTATCGATCAAGTGGAATGGATTCTTTCAGGAAGCAACAGAAACAGCGCTGGGTGAATCAATATTTTCTGGTAGATATAGGGGGCAAAGGAAAAATTATAAAACGTGAAGAGGAGACGTCCACTTCAGAATGAATGACGGTGACGCCTATGCTGGATACAGATACAGGACTTCAATACACAAACAGGGACAGAATAACCGAATACAGGTGAAAAGGAGTGGGAAAAACTAAAAATACTAAAACTCTGGGGAATGGGAATGGGTGGAGAACAAAGTGTTTGGGCTGGACATGGCCATCTCACTCTGTCACTGTGGATTCTGGGAAAGTGGATCAAAGCAAGACCAAGTCCCTGACTATAATAATAATAATTTGACGACGTGTTCTCGAACTCCTTACTGTAGATGAAGATTTACAAGCCATTTTATTGCATTTTTTTTTTCTATTTCATGCATTTTCCCCTCATTTTAAACAATATGATTTGGTACTTGATAAATGAGCTTGTGATAGAAAATCATTCCTTGATCTTCAACTGAGGTCTGTTTTTCACCTTGAACTAATAATTCATAAAATAATATATAACGTCAGCATTTCTTTACTGTTAGTCATGTTTCATATGAATTCAGAATGCTCCACCTCTCACACCAGTGCATGAATGTAATTGTAGATGATGTCATTAAGGAATATGACCTTACGAAGCACAGTGCACCTTCCAGTATGACCATTAATCCTGGATATGAGTACCATGCACAAGAAGAATAGATGATCCAGTCCAAAAGTCTATGTTGTTGTGCATTGTGCCAATACATTTCTAGACTAAAATTATAATTGGTGTATTATAACTTGTCAAACTTTGTGCATGCAGAAAGAAAAGACAGCAAAAATATAACTTTTAGACACCAAGCTCATATTTAATAACACCAAAACCAAGAGAAATCAATGAAGACCAAACTTGAGTCCAATTGTCAAGAAATCACCCCAGAGGTAGGACAGATCAGAATGTGAGACAGGGGTCTAAACTTTAAACAGGCGATGGTCAGGTGATCTACAAACTGATACAACAATGGCTAAGTTTTTAAATACCACCGAAAATCCCTCATATCTCATCTCCAGGATGAATGGTCACTCTGCAGGAACCTTCACTCTGCACTCTGCTTCTTAAGGTCATATTCCTTAATGACATCATCTACAATTACATTCCTCTAATAAAACGTCCCAGCGCACAACTTTGAGAGTTTCATTACATTTGCAAGCGGTGTTTGTTTGTTTATTTATTTATTTATTCCCCCTCCTTTAAAAGTGTTTCAGTGCTGAATAAGGTCCCGCAAAATAACCTTCACTATGATGTTTATGGAGGTTGAATGGCCACTTGGTTTCTGCCCCGAGGGTTCAGAGGTTTGAATCCCATCACTGATGATAGAAAAGTATCTAAAGCACGTAAGGCACCTAAAGCCCCTGGTCTATTTCTCAGGAGCTCGCAGTCGAATGAGCTATTTACGGGTCAATACTCACCTGATCTCCAATGACCTGCTGCCAATGTGGCCTTGAGCAAAGTCTCACACATGCACACACTCACACACACACACACACACACACACACACACACACACACAGGCATACACTGGCATGCATGGTACACAAGCCTTTTATATTTCAGTAGTCCCACATTTTAATACAGAAGTTACTAAGAAGTCTATATAATTTTACTCAAATGATATGTATATGATTATAATATTACATGTAATGCATCAACACCACTTCCTGTTTCTGTTTCCCATTCGTACATGTGTCAATGTTTATAGCAGAAAGTTCTGGTTGCAGCCAGCATGCTAAATCGTTAGTTCCACCAACATCAATAGTCAAATGCGTAGGTCTCGTTAGAACATTAGTCAAATCCTCTCATGAGGATGATATTAAGGATTGATTTTAATTCTTAGACTCATTAATGAAGGTGCAGCACTGTTGCCTCACAGCGAGAAGGGTCTGGGTTTGATTCCACACTGAGAGTTTGTATGGAGTTAATGTGTCTGTGTCTGGGTGGGTTTCCTCTGGGTGCCCCAGTTTTGTCCCAGAGTCCAAAGACGTGCAGTTCGGTAAATAAGAGATAATAATAAACTGCTTCGAGGCATGAATGTGGGTCTGCTTTACCCTCCAGGGTATCTCTTTGACTTTCATACAATGAGTGCTGGGATAGACACAACCCAGGAGTAGAAAAGGCAGCTTTGATAATGAATAACTGAGATTTATTAATTTAGGGCTGAATTTAAAACGTATATGGCCATGTCCAATAATTACCCAAATTTAATACCATGCACAAGTCCAATGGATGATCCAGTCGAAAAGTCCAAAATACTATTGTGCATGTCGTGCATCAATACGTTTCTAGATGAAAATCAATGTTATCAACTCTAGGGCAGCTGTGGCCTAGTGGTTAGGGAACCGGTCTTGTGACCGGAAGGTCGCGGGTTCAATCTCCACCCAGGTCAAGACATGACTGAGGTGCCCTTGAGCAAGGCACCTAACTCCCCTTGGGGCTGCCCCCCACTCTGGGCAAGTGTGCCCCCTAGTGTTCACTGGTGTGTGTGTTTCACTGCATGGATGGGTTAAATGTGGAGGTCACATTCCTTCTGTGTGCAAACACAGTAAGGCAAAATAGTTCACTTTCATTTCGTTTCCCTGTTAATGTCTTTTGTGGCTTAAATATTACAGCAGATTGGTGTATTATAACTTGTCTAACTTTGTGCATGCAAAAAGAAAAGGCAGCAAAAATATAACTTTTAGACACTAAGCTCATATTTAATAACACTAAAATGAAGAGAAGTCCAAATCAATAATGATCAAACTTGAGTCCAATTGTCAAGAAATCACCCCAGAGGTAGGAGTCTAGTGGTGGCTGAAAGGCAGACAGATCAGACTGGGAAGCAGAGGCCTAAACTTTAAACAGGCGATGGTCAGGTGTACTAACTGGTCTACTAACTGATACAACAAGGGCTAGGCTAAGGCAAGAACATGATCTAGAAAGAAATCCAAACCAGATGAGCTGAACAATCAGTCTAAGGCTTGGTACATCAGGTGAGCAGAAGTTCATGGGTTGCTTTGGTGACTCTGAACAGATGAAAAGTGCCGGAGTGTTTTAAGGTGTTGTGCTGTTCTGGGAAATGGAGTCAGATGTGAGTTGGGGGTTTCATGTGACACCAAGGCATTATTGCAGCTACATGATGTGGGTGTTGAAATTAGTTTAAGGATGTAGGACTGGAATCCAAGTCTATTTACAGCCTTTCACTAATGTTAGAAGTCAAGTCCTTGAAGGGCCGAATGGGACCAAAAGCCTGCTCAGGACAACAAGCAAATCCTTAAGGCTTAAAAACCATGTGTAGTGCAAGATCTTAATAGGGACATGATGTGTACCAAAAGTCTAAAGTAAATGAAGGCAAATAAAGGACGTATTTGAGAGAAGTGACTACACACCAAGCTGCTTCATCTGATCCTGAGCTCTGTCATCTTAGCCAGGTTTAGTGAAAACTCTATAAAGCTAATCCAGGATAATCACTTCCTTAATTTTCATAAGCCGCTACCCACATATTTACAATGATAAAACACTGTATGCTGTCTTTCTGCATTTCTCTCCACTAAGCAGATCATGTCAAAAACATCTCATAACCCATAATTAACTGCACCGAGGCCTGAAAAATGGTACGATCAAACTCAGGAAATAAGTTGGGTCATGCATTTTGCTAATGCTAAAGCTAATGCTTCGTATCACTAATGCGGATGGCAGCTACAAACAGCCATTCCATTCTCACCAGATTCTTTTTTATTTTCTTTGCTGTTTATTTTTATTATTACTATTGACAGTTAGTCTACATATGCTTGTGAGATTCTGCCATTTTGACTCCATCACCATGACCTAGTAGTAGGATAAGCAGCTTGGATAATGAACGTCTGAAGTTCACTAATGTAGAGCTAAATTTGAAACCAATACTGCCGTGTCCAAAACCATCACAACCTGAGATCGAGTCAAGACAAGTGCCAGGTCCAATGATGGATCCAAGTCTAAAGGACTCTGACACGAAGACATTAGCAACAGATCCTTCTGTGGCTCTTCTATGGGATCAGACAAAACGGCCTAGCCAATGTCCAGCAAGCACATCAATGAGCCTTGACCCAGTCTCCGGTTCACCACTTGTCCTTCCTTTAACCATTTTGTTAAGTACAAACTTGTGCATACTGGAACACACCACAGGACCTGCAGTTGCCTAGCTGTCACATTTTGGTCTCTGCAAAAGTTGTGCAACTCAATTTTTCCAGCTTCCAACACAAACGATTTGAGACTTACTGTTATTCACGTCACCTGTCACCGATGTTCCTTTTCACTCCTTTCACAAACAAACTTGTGTAATGCAGGTTTGGAAACAAGCTAGTACCGCGTATCATTGATGCTAACAGCAGCTATAAAGAGTCAGTCTTTTACCAGGATCCTTTTGTTTTTCTTTCTCAATGTTCCTTGTTTTATTATTATTTTTTGACACTTAGCTTCCATCAGCTTGCGAGATTGTAGCGTTCTGACTGTTCTGTGTTTGCGCCGCTACTAAATATTAGCATGTGCTTTCCAGTGTTGTTTCCGCAAATAACTCGTGCTTTGTCTTTCTGGAGCGCCTTTCAACAGCTTTCTCGGTGTCAGCTTTTGTAAAAGCTTTTGAATTGTTTTGATTTGAATTCCGACCCGAGTCGCTTTGGAAGGAGAGCAGAAACAGCTCTGTGTATAGATTATATAGAATTTAGAGAGGGTGTTAGCGCCTGCTGTTGTGTATGTGTGTGTGCATATGTGTGTGTGTGTGTGTGTGTGTGTGTGTGTGTGTGTGTGTGTGTGTATGGGGGAGTTATATCATGGCAGTGACCAAAAATCCCCACATGGATAGGAATATGATTATTTTGATCTTTTGGGGACATGTGGCTGGTCTTCATGAGCAAAAGTGGTGTTTTTTGTGAGGTCCTCATAATAATAGCAAGACAACTCTCTCTCTCTCTCTCTCTCTCTCTCTCTCTCTCTCTCTCTCTCTCTGTGTGTGTGTGTGTGTTTGACAGGGCAAGCCAGCATGTTTGGTAAGGCAGTTTGCTGTCTAATTACACACTGCAGGAGTCACCTTCCTCCAACCCTACACACACCCTCACACACACTCACACACACACACACACACACACACCACACACACACACACACACACACACACACACACCCTCACACACAGATAAAAGCATACAGCCTTCTATGTTCGAGCTCCACTCCCAGAAGCAGATGTTTCCCACTGCTTCGCACTTTACCTCCACTGATTTAGTTTTTTTTCGTCATGCTGAACGGCGGTGGTGTTTTACTGAAAGCTCTTTAACATCTTTACAATAATACACTGCTGGTCTCTACAATAAAACCTGACGATGTTTATTAGACAAGATCATGCTCATAAATGCAATTATCCAGTCCAGTGTACAAAGAATAATGAGCCATTGTTGTTGAGGAAACTCAAAATGTTAAGGCAAGATGAAGCATTGGGTTTTTTTAGTAACCTCAACAGGGCAGTGTGTGTGTGTTGCACAGCTCCAGAGATTTGGCATGGTGGGTTTAATCCTCACTCTGGTCTGTATTTAAAATCTCTGTATTCCTGGTCTTTCACTTCCGCTTGCCGCATATGACTGAGAGGCCCCGTAACGTTTGTCTTTGTGCTTTAGTACTCATACCTGAAAGCTAAATCAGTCAGTCACATTGTCTAATACTTACGTTTTGTTCAGGTAGCTCTGGGAATCTGTTAGGCACAATATCTGTTGCTTGTTCATGCAAAGTAATTCAGATTTCTTTATCTCAGTGACTCAAATCAGGTGAATGAAATGTACTTGCTATTTTTGCAGCCTTGTAATGTAGCGGAAATTATTACCAAAATCTACAAAGTCGTATGAGTAAAGCAAAAAGTCTTTTATTTCTTAGCAGACAGGTTCAGGCTTACATACAGCAAATCTGTTAGAATAATAAAGATCCAATGTCTTTTTTCACATCCACACTTTATTTAGCTCAGTGGTTAAAATGCTGGACTTCTATAATCAGAAGCTTGAGTTCAAATCCCACCACCACCACCACCAAGATGACATTGCTGGGCCCTTAAGCAAGGCCCTGTACCCTCACTTGTTCAGTTGTATAAATGAGATGAATTGCTCTGGACAAGACGGTCTGGCAAATGCCATAGACGTAAATTTCACTATCTAGACCATCACCGTTTAGTTTCAGTTTTACACCAACTCCAGAGCATCATCCGAACTGCAGAGAGCATCATTGGATGTAATCTGCCAACCCTTCAGGAGATCTACACCAGCAGGACGAGAAGGCATGCTGGCAAAATTACAACTGACTCCCTCACATCCTGGATATCACCTCTTCCAGACAGTCCCCTCGGGTAGAAGACTTTGGGTAGGTCCATAAAAATCAGCACAACATGGCACACTAACAGTTTCTTCCCCTACAGTTTCTGTAGCGCTCCTCAACCACAGTAGACACCTCACCAATCTGTCCGAATATAAGATGAACAATCCCCTCGCTCCCACCTCATTTCCAGAAAAAAAAAAACATGAGATGTTTTATTATTACTTGCAGCAATAAACTTCAGAGCATAATTTAGAACATAAACAAACAGATTCTAATTTGCCGTTAACGCAAATTCTAATTTGGCCCTGTGATTCACCCGTAGTTCATGTTGAGGCTTGTCGCACGCTGCTTCAG
>JAOVVF010000008.1:23253131-23263529 GCA_028565595.1 Duopalatinus emarginatus | reverse complement strand
CCGTGTTATTGGTGTGTGTATGTGTTTGAGTCCATGTGTTATTGGTGTGTGTTAGATATCAGGAGGCAGAGTTCAGGAGTGTGACCGCTGTGGGAAAGAAGCTGTTGTGGTACCTAGTGGTCTTAGTCCGTAGGCTCCTGTAGCGCCTCCCAGAGGGCAGGAGGGTGAAAAGCATGTGTGCATGCCATGCAACATGCTGTGGAACACAGAAATCCTACACCTCAGAATACAACAGAATTGTGGACCGTTTGGCAGGAAGTATGGTGTTTATTGCCTACAGAATATTCCCACAAAAGCTGGTGGACTCCATGCCTTGTGTGGGAACTACCATGTATTAGACTGGTGTACCAGTTTTTTTTTTTTTTTTTCAGATACTTCAGTGCATTCTTCTTGATGTTGTTGTTTCTTATTTAGTTAGTTTCAAGGTGAGTGTACAATCTTGGCCTGCTGGGGGATATTTGTTTTTATAATATTGAGTCATCTTCAAGCAAGCAGCTGTCTGCAATTTCTTTTTATCTCTCCACAGAGAGTAATATTTTATTAGCGATCCCTCAGATGTCCACACTGGACAATGTGTGATGACAGCAACACCGGGGTCGAGATGAGGTCTCGATACGTGATTATAAGACAAGAGCTCCCCACAGTATCTGAAACGGTGGTGAAATTAGCCGAGCACCACACAACGTGATTAGGAAGGGAAGGTTGTTTTGGTGATGATTGCCCCCACTGTTACAGCTGGTGTTACAAAGTCCTCCCGAGTCTCCTTCAATTAGTTCTTTGCCTAGGAGCCCTGTCAATCCCCATCTGCTCCTGCGCCTGTCAGTGGCTCTCATCCACTGAGTGGGCAGAAAATCAAGAAAGGGGAAAAAATGTGAGCGATCTCTGTTTGGAGCCACTGTGGCAGAAAACAAACATGGCGGAATTAGCAGTGTTTCCAAACCTGCACTGTGGGGATCGCTTTAGACTGATCCAGGAGGATGTATCGTGTGGTATACGAGAGGAAACCTTTTTACCCTTCACTCTACTTCAGGCACTACATTCATCAATGCAAACACTGTTCAATCTCAGACAGAAATGCAGAGGCAGCATTAGTCATTATAACCCAGGGCTCCTACTTGAAGCCGGTGCCAATAGGCTGTTGTTTCTTCCAATCTCATGGGGAGAATTATTCTTGATAAGTTTCATTCAGAGAAGGAAATTGTCTCTAAATCTACTGAGTGCCTGCTATCTCCATCTGCAAAAGCCATATGGGAAGAGAATGATGAAATAATACATTAGTGCCCACGTTTAAGGTCTCGGTACTGGCAGATGATTCTTTCATTATTTGTGCTCCTGGAGGTTGCTATGGAGACTTAGCTTCATGTTGATGGCCGTAAGAGCAGTACATACTGTAACAGCAATGTCACAAATTGAAACACAGTGTATACAATTCATTAGCTTTTGTCTAGACCTGGCTTGGTTCATCTTTTATCTTTTTTTCTGTCAGCCTTCATGTCATTTTTTTTCCTTCTCTCTGTATGAATGGCCCTGATTACGCAGACACACGGCAGGTTATGCCTTTGTACCGACTTATAATACTGAAAAGCACAGATGGAAGGAGGAAAATGTGCTATGCTGATCTGAAAAAGCCGCGTTAAATGGCCAGGAAATCACTTTCAGGTTACTAGACACGGCGAGCGAAGGAAACGCTTAAAGGGAAAGAAGACTAGAGCTTTGCACTTAGCAGTGTTTAGCATGTAAATATATATATATATTACTCGTCACTCCATGTGCATTTCACCAGCAGGCTCAGTCTTTGTCCTTGTTGTAATTACGACTCACTGGATGAGCCATGAAATTAGGCTCCTGAGACCCATAAGTGGTCAACGATTGTGTTAAATGTTCCACTACTAATTTTCTCAAAATGAAATGCACCCTAATTCTAACAATGCGATTTGGTACATTCATTCATTTATGTGTTATTCTGGTCAGGGTCATGGTGGTTTCTGGGAAAAAAAACGGATGTGAGCAGGGATGGGAATGGGATACTTGTCATTTGCAGCAATTCCTTTCAGTTGTATGAATTAATTTTATTTATTTAAGTTTTTTTTCACTCTCACAGTCCATGCATTTAGGTCTCTCAGGGTAGATACTAGAATGGCTGCAGGTGTCTGTGTGTCTGTCTGTTGTCTGCCAAAGATGTTTCCATGCCACGTATGTGGAGTCATGTGAGACAGAAAGACAAACAGTTCCCACTCTTGAGATATGTAGTACAGCAAGTAATAATTCAATTCCATTTAATTCAATTTTATTTGTATAGCACTTTTAACAATGGACATTGTCTCAAAGCAGCTTTACAGAAATAATAAAAAGGGTCAAATATACATTTATAGGATTTTTAGAAATTTGATCCCTGATGAGCAAGCCGGTTGTGATACTGTTCACCCTGTTTGTAACTTCCTCAAGTCTGACTAAATAAAATCAGTTTATTTGTCTGGTAAAAACACTGAATAAATGTTGAACCTGCTCTTCTTTATTAAACCATAGCACACGTTTATTCCCACTGTTTTGAGTGAAGGTCAGGATCACACTGACCTCTCCCTCGTTAAGACCTGTTATTTATTCTTCTGTTTTGTGTGGTCATGTGATCAGAGAGACATTATCATGGTCATAATAATGGATAAATCTTATACTAATAGATGTTTTTCACACTATGATTTAAAATATGTATTAGAATTTAGACGAGCAATAACTAATGTTTGACACTGTTTCTTGCTTTTTTTTACGTTAATGTTGAATACTGTAAACTGGCCCCTCTCTTGCCCCTCCCCCCGAAAGACAGTAATACTGTATACCGCCACGTTATGGTATGACGGTATGGAAAACATCAATACCGTCCAACTCTATTCCCATGTTCACTGTTTGTTGTTTATTTCCTGGATTTGACCTCAGGTTTTCTCTCTAATTTAGACCTGGCCAGTTCTGGTGTAACACACCTCCCAGACACCCATGATTGGCTAGCGTCGCTGTGATTGACAGAGGAGAGACGGTATCCCTGTCCTCCCTCCCTCCGCACTGCCAATTCTCATCTCTGCTCTCGCAGCTACAGATGTTTGTAACATACACGTTCTCAGGATGACAGGGTGAACACTTTTCTTTTACAAAACTCTGGAGTCCCAAAAATCACCCTTTTCTCCTATTTATTATATAGATTACCCAAAACAAATATCTTGCTCCACCTGCCATTTCAGTGACTTTTTATCATTTTTGTGCAACCCGGCAATGCAAGAAACTCTATGTTCAGTTTTGTTTTGAAGGTCTCAATAATCAATCGGGAACCACCAGTGGTTCAGACGTGAGATCAGAATTACTAATGCAGCAGAGAAACCTGATTAAGGCATTCCAGTACATGAGACCACAGCATGCTGAGAAGAACCTGAGGCCAGGAAGTGATTTGTGGTCTAAACCCTTGACAGCGCAGTGATTTGTGGACCTTTTTGGTTTGCGACTGCTTATCATTTTTACTTTCTTGTAATAAATTCAGGATAATGGGACTTGGCAGACAGTATGTTCAGCAGCCATGGAAAAGAAGGGATTGCTACATGCTCGCCATAGCCATTAACATCCCGTCTGAGCTGCGCTAATCTACAGTGCTAACTCTCTAATCCTGGGGTTGGCCCAGAGACATATGGATCACTGTTTGGCTAAAACATAGGGCCAGATGTATTTAGCTGTTTGCACTCACTTTCAGGCATAATTCTGTTTTATTGCATGTGAAATATATGAATATGATGCTAAGCTCGTAATGTAAACATCGTGCATGTGTTTAATGGAGGATCGTCCAATAAATGGCTGCTCTATGCGCTAAAGCTTTGGGCAATTAGTGGTGACCAGTTTTGCATGCATATAACTGTCAATTATCCAATTTTGGCAGAATGGCAAAACAACAATGGAGGACAGCAACAGCAGTGATTATAATCAGTAGAAGTACAGAGGATGAGTAATTTACTGGATGTTTTCTTGGAATGCTATTCAAGCTAAACCACTCAGGAGTATTTTCCCAAGATGTTGCTACATGAATTCATCATTAAGTTCCTGTGATTTCAGTGAGTGTCACTAATAATAAATGTCTTTGTGTTGTTCTTTGTAAAGACATGCATTTTCTTGGGTTATGATTCTGTAATGTTTCTTCACGGCAGCAGGTTGCAGGTTCAATACCCGCCCATGGAAACAAACGACTGAGGAGGCCTTAAGCAAGGCACCTAACTCCCCCAAATGCTCCCTGGCTGCCGTGGTTTAGGGCTGCCCCCTGCTCTTGGCAAGTGTGTACACTGCCCCTCAGTGTTCACTAGTGTGTGTGTGAGTAAAGGATGAATAAAATTCCGTGCATTCCTCTGTGTGCAAACACAATAGTCAAATAGTTCACTTTCACCTTGCTTAGGTTTTTCCCCCAAGTTTGATTTTTTTTTTTCATTTGGACCTTGTATCTGCTATGATATTGACCTTATATCTATACATATAGATCCCAAAAGGCAAGACAATGAGAAACCTGAATTAACTCACCGGTAGCATGTTTGGACTTGATTGATTTCACCTTTAATGATAATGTAAGACGCTCCAGAGGCTCCGACATTAATGTAAACCAATAACCTCTAATAATCTTTGCCAGCTTGTCAATATCCAATCTAACACCATGAACAATACAAACAACTGCAGCTCGGACAGCTTTGTCAGTCCACCTCCTACTGGAAAACCAGCCTGTTTACATGAGTGAGCATGAGTGACTCATGGGGCAGTGGCTTGTTTCAGTCAGATATTTGTTGATGGGAAAGTCGTGGGCATGGAGCTCTGTGGAGGTGTTCTCTTCACCATTTCTGACATGTTTAGACCTGAAGCACTTCAAACGCGTTTGGTAAATCTCTTTGGCTGTGTCTCTTCTCCTCTTCACAACCATCCCTTCCTCATCCTCCCACAGTTATAAATAAATCCCCGCCGCATTACCATCCTTGTCAGAGTAAAGCAGCAGCCTTCACTGTGTCTTCAAACGGCTGCCAGATCACGGAAGAGGCCTGAAGATCCAGAATTCACCGAGGGAACGAATGCTTTTGCTTTTTACAGCACAGTTCAACACAGTTCACCAAATTATCCACAAGCCAGATGAAAATCAACAACTTAAACATGGGGTTAGATCGTGAATAAATTAGAGCTGTGTAAAAAAAACGGATTAAAACGACACCTCTGTTTCTTTCGTTTGTGTTTTTTCTCCCCAACATATTGCATTTTTCTCTTATTTTAACTTACACATTTTTAGTACTAAACATGAATATCATGAACTAAACACATCACACTTCTTAAAAATTGTGTGTCAGGTAAAGGAGACGGAAGCAAGTGCAGGTGAATGCCGTTTAATTCAACCTTGGCAAATACAATAACGGTGATAAAATACATCTACACGTATGTACTGTATATAAATGTATGTAAAACAGCCACCCAAACATATCTGACACATCAAAGCCTGGACTTCACAAGACCTCTGAAGTTGGATCCAGGTCCAGATCCTTCTGTGCATCTTCTGTAGGATCCGATTTGAGGGACTATTATTCACTCCCTCAAACACATCTGTGAGCCTCGGCTGTTGATGGTTGACCAGTTGTCCTACTTTTGGTAGGTACTAACTACTGTGTCCTGGAATCACCAGACACGACACCAGACACTGATCTCTTTATCTAGTAATGACCATCTGGTGCAGTTTAGTCTTTAAAGTCACTCAGATCCTTATGCTTGCCAATTCGATTTGCTTCCAGCACATCAACGTCACGTTTCTTTTGCTGCCTAATATATCACACTCCTTTAAGGCTAAGCACCACCTAATGGACCCCCCTGGTGATTTCACATTGTTTTAGATACTGAAATATATAGACATTAATTAAAATGAAAATAGCAGCTTAATTTGCTTTACAGTTGATACAGAAATTCCTGACGTTGTGTGTGACATCATCGGTGGAAAAACGTCGCAGTAAAACACCATTATGACCGACTTGGACTGGGAATTTCCCAGTGTAGGATCTTCAGATTTCTGGATTAGATGAAGAGGATGGGGTGACAGTGGGGATGACTGGATATCATAACACTTCTTTTTTGTCATTTTTGCATTACTGTGATCTAGCGTTGTCATCCACCACATACGTCACACACATGACGTCTATGACAGTTTCTGAACGGCTTGGGCGGGGCTAAACAACTGTCTTTTAAACCGTATTTCTTGAATTTGTAAAAAACTGTTTTCTGACTATTGATTATCACAAGTTAGGGACTGTAAAATCCTCTGTATTTATGTGTCTGGAAACAGTTTATGAGCATATGAGCAATGGTAGAATATCCTGATAATATATAGATGTATTTATAATTAATGTATTACTAATGAGGTCTTGATGTGTTATATATAGTATAATGACTTGTCTAGTGTGTATCTATTAATGTGCAATGAGATTCTAGTCTATTACCTACTAAATACATAAATACATGTACATATAATTATTATACTCAGTATAATTATCACTTATGTGCTGTTCATGCTTATTTCATGTTTCTTTACAGGCAAAGGAAGGCCAATGTTCAACAGTTTCATCTGCATTTTAAAAACTTCCACTTTTTTATTTCTTTTTTATTATTATTATTATTATTATTCCTCTGCATTAGTGTGTAATGTTTCCCCGTGCAGTGTGTATGTATGTGAACATGAGCTGTGTGTATACACTCAATGCTCTTCTCTTATACCACTGACAGCAATAAATACATTTGTAGTCATTACAAGGTTAATTTTTATCTAGTTATTGTTACATCCACAGCGTCTCAGTGACATTATGGCAACCATAAGCAGCCGTTCCCTTGTCAAGCTGTCTCTTGTCTCCAGTCTGTCTTGAAGTCAATGACATTGCGTTGTGTTACAAAACAAAACAGAAAAGATAGAGACACTGAAACTGCTGATATTTAACCAGCATATTAAATCTTTATCTTAGAGAAATCTCTCGTGATTGTCTGAAACTGCTCATAGCTGCTGGTTATTGTCGTGTATTGCATCATTCTGAGATAACTCATTTATACACATGGAATTGACTCTTGTTCTTCTGAGAATTTAGCTGTGTTAGCTGTGGTGTGTGTGTTTCTGTGTGTGTGTGTGTGTGTGTGTGTGTGTGTGTGTGTGTGCGCGTGCGAGTGTGTGTGTGTGCGCGTGTGAGTCTGTGTGTGTGCGTGTGTGTGTGGGACCATAGAATGTGCTTGTAACATGCTGTAAACATTTCATGCTTCTCCATTTTTACTTTAGTGCAAAGTAAGCAGATGAATTGTTCGGCTTCTTTTCCAGAGTTTTGTGTGCATCTTTTCTCCCAAAGAGAATTAAACAGGCATAAGATTGCAAAGTTTGCAGATCCACTCGAGGCCTATGCCGATGCGTTGACAAGTAACGAGTGACGCGTTGCCCAGTAATGACTGACACATTGCGAAGTAACATGTGGCGCATTGCCAAGTAATGAGTGACATGTTGCCAAGTAACAAGAGGCACATTGCCAAGTAACCAGTGGTACGTTGCCAAGTAACGAGTGACACTTTACCAAGTAACTAGTGACGCATTGCCAAGTAATGAGTGATGTGTTGCCAAGTAACAAGTGACGTGTTACCAAGTAACGAGTGGCGCATTTCCAAGTAACCAGTGGCACGTTGTATTTGTGTTTATTCAAAATGAGAAATTAATAAAAAGGATGAGTTTCAGATAACATTTGACCTGCAGCCTATTTGGTCAGTCTTTTTACTGTTGCATAGCAACAACTCATTCGCTGTGAAACCACTTTTTGACGGAAAGTTTTGTCAATATTAAAACATACTCTGTCTGTAATTCTGGTGTTTGTTTGTTTTATTTTCTTTCTTTCTTTTGTAAAAAACTGTTGTATAAAAGCAATAGAACCCTCGAGATCATGTGAATAACACACATGGCACTGGTAGCTCAGTGGTTAAGACGTTAGACTTCTGACCAGAAGATTGAGGTTTGAATCACACCACCACCAAGCTGCCAATGTTGGGCCCTTGAGCAAGGCCCTTGACCCTCAACTGCTCAGTTGTATAAATGTGATAAATGTAGGTCTCTCTGGACAACAGCGTCTGCCAAATGCCATAAATGTAAACATGGCAGGCGTGATGACCTAGTGCACTTGCCTTTGACTCGTGTCGGCAACCAAATCACAGCCTCGATGTTATTCGAGATAATACACTCCCTCTAGTGTTCTATTGCATAAATATACATACACCTTAATACCAGAAAAACAGATCAGCCTATGCAAAATACATAGTCTGACTCCATAATGGTGTGGGGTTTGTTTAGCTGCCATTCCATGGGACCCCTGGTACACCTCCAGACGTCAGGTGAACACTATGTGTGATGAGTTCCACATGAGTTCAGATGTTCATGTTCTGTATTCATTCTGATGGGTTTGTCCTTTTCTAACAGGACAATGTACCACCACACACATCTAGAGACACCAGAGTATGGTAGTTTCAGCGTTGATCTCAACGTTGGCAAACACATCCGGGATGCAATGGAACACGCTGTGAAACACAGAAGTCCTACACCTCTGTATACAACAGAATTGTGGAGCGTTCTGTAGGAAGTCTGGTGTTCATTACCTACAGAATATGTCCACTAGCTGGTGGAGTCTATGCTCTGTCGGGGACCTACCAAGATTTGTACACCAGTTATTCTGGTATATGAGCGTAAGAACTTTAATAAGAGCCAGATTGTGATGTCTAGATGACTGGGTCAGATCACGTCCAAAGGAACGGGTTTTGCGGTGTGTGTCCTAGTATATAGTGTCTAATGCCTACCAAAAGAGGTCCAACGAAGGACACCTTGTGGCCCAGCAACAGGGTAATGGACACTCAGGTCTTGGGGCCAGATACCATAGAACACCTTCAGAGGTCTTGTGGACTCCGTGACCTGACAATTATTTGTAGATGATTCGCCAGGCTGTGTTAATGATATATACATGTGTGTTTGTCTGTGTCTGTGTGTGAATCATCACAGACTCTGAGACACCTAACAGCCAACAGTTGAATAAATGAAGTAGCATTGAGGGGGAAATTGCCTGAGCGTGGCCTCGGAGGAAACCTACAGCGTGTTTAGTGTCTTTTATTCAGAGATAAATAATAAGTTACAGCTGCAGTGTGTATCGTGTGAAGCAGGACTATTAATTTCTGTCAGGTTGAAAATACCTAATATGTTGGAAAGTGTAGAAAGTAAGGCACACACACACACACACACACACACACACACACAGACACACACACACACATGCACACACACACGCTCCCAAGTATCTGATGATTAATGATGAAGCACTAAGACACAGACGGCGAGGTTTTGTTCTGATGACTGGAACATTGTGAGTTTAAACCCCAAGATGTTTAGACTAATGTCTGCCTTCGAATGCATTAGCTGTTCCCATGGTAACAGCACATCCACCGGGACTTGTACTTGACAATCCGTATAAAGAGAATTATGTAATTGATATGATGATAGGAGTTATTTAATTTAGTATATATAGAAGGAGTCTCCAGTGTCAGTTTAGCTTTCTTGACTTCTGTGTCTGATTAGATTCAAGCAAAAAAGAGAGCTGATTTGTAAAGTTGTACAACTGTAACTGGATAAAAATATGTATGATGTCTATGAAATAAAACACTTCTGGATGCTGCTTTAGAGAGAGACTGGTAGTTCACACCAACCCATTGTTAGATAAACATCTCTACATGTTCATCCAG
Source organism: Duopalatinus emarginatus (assembly GCA_028565595.1). NCBI lineage: Eukaryota > Metazoa > Chordata > Actinopteri > Siluriformes > Pimelodidae > Duopalatinus > Duopalatinus emarginatus. The sequence goes on along the minus strand of JAOVVF010000008.1, from coordinate 23,253,743 downwards.
AGTCAGGGCGCAAATCCATCACTGGGTACCACAACCACACACACACACACACACACACATTCACTCACACTCATTTACATTTACAGCATTTGGCAGACGCTCTTATCCAGAGCAAGTTTACTGGTATTACACGTAGGCCAGCGTAGTGTTAGGACCCTTAGTGGTGTAGCACAGACTGACTGCCCAGACCGAGAACCGAATGATGTTACCACTGTACTACACCAACCAACACTCACATCTAGGGACAATTTAGCACATGCAATTCACCTACTATGTGTGTTTTTTTCAGGAGGTGGGAGGAAACCAGAGCACTTAGTGAAAACCCACATGGACACCAGGAGCATACACCAAACTCCTCACAGACTGAGACCAGCGAAACGATTGAACCCACAACCTCAGATCCCTGGAGCACACACATTCACAAAAAGTAATTTGCGTTTGAAATTTGCATTTGGTATTTTTTTGTTGTAATGATGCTTCTTGACAGTGTTATATCTTATACCGCTGGAAAGCCTGTTAATTTCCATTTTAAATAGTGCCACAATTGTAAGGAACATGTATTTGTGGGATGAGCAGTAGAGCTGAGTATGTGGGTTGCACCTACGAAAAATT
>JAOVVF010000008.1:23234301-23253031 GCA_028565595.1 Duopalatinus emarginatus | reverse complement strand
ACACACACACACACACACACGCACACACACACACACACACACACACACACACACACACACACACACACACACACACAGACCAAGCAGAGTGACATTCTGCAAATTCACACAAGTATCAGTTCACAATAAATCTGTAGTAGATCTCAAGCTGCCCGAGGTTCCTGTTCAGGTTTAAATGTCAGCCGTGGTGCCGCAGGGTGGTGCTTCTCATAGATGATGTCATTTCTTCAGGACAGATTCTAACTGGGTAATATTTATCAGGCTGAGAATTCTGTAAATATTTCCTCAGATGTATGAGGTTTATAAAGTAATCAGGAACAGATTACTACAGGAAAGCATGCAGGCTCATTCTGTACAAATCAACCAGAATGTCCCAATTGACCATCTCAGATTTTGATGGAAATCTGCCAAAATGAACCTTATGAGGAGTAATAAATACCCACAAGATCTTGGTGTAAAAGTCATACTATTTCTGGAGTTATTTAATATTTAAATTCAGGTGCCACGCCCCCTTTTTTACTCCCAATTTGCCCTTTATGATTTGTGAGGGTTTTTAAAGGGTCGTATCTACTTTTCTGAAAATTGGTTCCCGGCCTTAGTTTAGTCCCCTCTGTACAGCAAGATATTCAGTTCACATGACCAAAGAGAGAGTTAACTAAGAAGGAGTTGACTTGAGATGATGGTATTTTTACCAGTTATAACTGAGCTATAGATCTTTCAGCAGTGTTGAGTTCATTACTAATGGTAACTGTCCACATAGTCAATTATCCACTTGTAGATGGGGGTACGGCGGGGCCCATTTTTTTTGTTTGTTTTATTTGTTTTTTGACCATTTTTGCATGCCTAAAAATCTAAGATCTTGTCTTCCATTACGGTAAAACTACACTTACTTATAGTATCCCCACCAAATAACAATAACCCAGTATAATCTTTGGTCCAGACCTCTTGATAATCCTGCGACCCTAGTGTCAATAATCCAAAAATAGGGTTTGCCGCCAACCAAAATTGGATTTTCCAGGCTCATAACTTGCTATTGCTCACTCTGACCTTCATTCTGATGCCTCAGACAAAACTGAGCCGTGGTTCCAATTTTCAGCTTTGTATCATGTTTAGAAATAAAAATACGACCCTTCGAAATCTCTTACGGATCATAGCGGCAACATGCTGTGGAGCACAGAAGTCCAATAGATCAGAATTACAACAGAATTGTGGATTATTCTGCAGGACGCATGGTGTTCATTGCGTACAGAATATTTCTGGAGTCCATGCCGTTGCAGGGGACCAGACTGGTGTATCAGATTTTCTGTCATCTTCACTGTTTTTTTCTCTTTTTTAGTTTGCCAGGCTGAATCTCCAGAACACACAACATGTTCGCAGCTTTACAGTTTTGTCCTTTGGCTTAGTGTAGCAGCTTGATTCAATTCAGACTTGACTCACTTTCTCACTTGACTTCACTTGAAAGCAGACAGACAGCAGACAGCGACCTCGCTCAGACAGTCTCGCCACAGAACGTGATTGCTGAGGCGGTGAACACACCAGGGTTCCGTTCAAACTGAATAAACACAGAGCATGTGGAGGCATCCATACTGACGATTAGAAATAGTATAGGTTTCTATTACAAATTATAAGAATTAAATTGAAACATGTCAGTTTGTTTACAGGGAATCGTTTATATTGAAAGTGAGTCATTTTAATGCATGGGGAAAAAAAAGTGTCATGTTTTTATTCTTAAAGTTTTATAAATACAAATACAAGTCGCTGTGCAGTCTCTATTGGATTCGTGACTCATCTTCTACACATTCCTGCATTCATTCTGATGGGTTTGGCCTCTTCTAACAAGACAACACATCACCACACACGTCTAGTGATGCCAGATTATGGTTAGAGGAACACTCTGGGATTGGGGTTTAGTCATTCACACCTAAGTCACCAGAACTCAACGTTATCGTGTGGTTGGTGTGGTACATTGGGTTCCCATGTGAGAGACCTGGTGAGCTACACCAATAAGGGTCCTTGGGCAAGACTCCTAACACTATGTTGGCCTACCTGTAATACTAGTAGCCTTGTAAGTCGCTCTGGATAAGAGCGTCTGCCAAATGACATAAATGTAAATGTAAATATCGAGCAAATCTGAGATAACATGTAACGTGCTGTGGGACCCAGAAATGCTCCACCTTGGAATATAACAGAATTGAAGAATGATGTTTATTGCCTACAGAAAATTTCCACAAGCTTGTGGAGGCCATGCCTCATGAGGGACCTACCAAATGTTAGACCAGTGTAGTGTACCAGGTCTTCCAGTATTTCTGTAGGTAAATGAAAACAACTCATCTACATATATTACTAATTTCAAAGAGTATCTTTAGTAAACATCTCCCAGTTTTCACTTCATGCCAAGAGATACTAGCTAATAATAATAATAATAATAATAATAATAATAATAATATCTTAATACTAATTAAGTTGTAATTGAGATTTATATTGTTACATCTGAAATGCATTCATATTATCTGGCAAATGTCACTCCAGCAGAATCCAATCCAAGCAGGATAATTATCAGATAATTAGCTAATTACAGCTTGATAACAAGCTTGATAATTAGCTCTTAGCTATCTAAGTTTGATAATTAACTTAGCAGCTACTTAAGGGTCTGACAGCAACGCTCTGACAGTCCTGGGATTAAAATCCTTCTATCACTAGCAACAATTTCAAATTGTTTTCTATTAACCTTTGATTCTGAACATCGAGCTGCTCCATGGTAAAAACAAACCGCGCTTCGCATTCTGCCATTTCAATTGGTCTTTAAGTGGCTGCTGTTAAATTGTGCATACGAGTGTTCGCACTCCTTAATTGTGTTTGGATTTTACACAGCAGGTTAAACCAAATGCAGTACAGGAGACAGAGCCAGGACCTAAACTAGACATGTGAACAAAACAACATTGAGAAATAACCAGATGAAACAAAACAGCAAACGGTATCTAAAGTGTCCACAAGGTCCAAGGCAAGATGAGACAAAGTAATCTTTGACAAAGTCATAAGCTAAATGATGGCACAAAGGACCAGACCAATGTCCTCCACAAAGCCAGGGACCAGAGTGATGTCCTCTATAAAGGTTGAGTATGTAGCAGCAGGAGACAGGAGAAAGAGTGGGATCTTCTGCAGAGACAGAAGACAGAGAAAGATACGCAGCAGAAACAGGAGACAGAGTGAGATCTTCTGCAGAGACTGGAGACAGAGAGAGAAATCCATAGCAGAGACAGGAGACAGAAAGAGATCTTCTGAACTGCCAGCAGACAGAGCAAGATCTACTGCAGTAGTATGAGCCAAAGTGAGGTCTTCGAGCAAAGACAGAAGACCGAGTAACAGCCACTGGAGTGACACAAGACAGAGTGAGACCTTCTGCAGAGCCAGAGCCACATGAGACAGAGCAAGATCTTCTGCAGAGACTGGAGACAGAGAAAGATCCACAGCAGAGACAGGAGACAGAAAGAGATCTTCTGAACTGCCAGTAGACAGAGCAAGATCTTCTGTGAAGGTATAAGACAAAGTGAGATTTCTGCAGAGCAGCAGAGCAAGAACCTTGGCAGAGACTGGAGAGAGATTAAAATTCTCAGCAGAACCAGAGGACAGAATGAGATCCTGAACAAAGACAGTAGACTGAATAAAATCCACTGACGAGACAGTGAACAGAGCGAGATCATCTCCAGAGCCAGGAAACAGATTGAGACCCTATTTAAAGACAGCAGACAGAATTAAATGCCAAAACAGAGACTCAATGCAGTACGCAAAGTTAGATCCTCTGCAATGGACAGTCCTCAGGCTGGACAGAAAAGATCTCAGTGCAGGCATTAGGCTTGGGAAAAGACCCGCCACACTGGCCTTGGCATATGTGTCTTCAGGGCAGAAGAATTATTCTGTTGGAGGTGCTGCTTATAATTATCCTACAGCTAATCGTACAGCTCCTGCTCCTCTTCTGAGTAGAAGATAGTCATGCATGTACCTAACTTTCCAGTTATTCCGAACTGGAATTCCATTCTTCATCTCAAGTCACTAGCCATTGCTTGTTGCTTCATTTCTGAAGAACGTTCTCAGGACCCAGCAGTGTTGATTGTTGCAGTGTTAGTAAAGGGATTTGCGTGGTGGATCAGTGTTTCTGTGCATTTCAGATGTGTTGCGCTGTCAACTTGATGCTAATGAGTTCGATTTCGCAAATCCACCTTCAGGCATTGAAGCTTTCCTTCATCCTTCAACTGATGGCCTTTGTGTATGATGTGAACTACTTCCTCTCTCTCTCTCTCTCTCTCTCTCTCTCTCTCTCTCGCACTCTCACAAAAACTTTCTTTTGGTCTCTATAGCTCCAATTTCCCCTTTCATCATTCCATAAGACAACCTGCAGGCTTTGAACACCTTTTGTCTAAATCAGTTTCATAACACAGATTTCAAACACGATGGCTTAATCAAATCATTGCTCCGTCTGTTTACTCCTCAGGGTTGTGATTTTTTTACTAAACACTCAGACGGACTGATGTGAAATTCTTTTGAGTCGTGTCTCTCCATCGGTGATCACCGTAACTGTAGGGATCCTTCATCAGCACCAGGCGAAACAAGACTCTGCGGCAGATGTCGTAAAACATTCGGTTGCGTCTCGTGCATATTTAATAACGCCTCTGTCTTTATGCACCATCTTGCTACAGAAGTTGGGCTAAAACCTCCAAGGGGAAGTGGGTGTAGAAGCTTGAGACTCATCTGTGTACGAGACTCACAAAGCACCAGAGGACATCACTCAGACTGATGTAGGAGGTGGATTTCGTCAGCTCAGCATGTGTTACTGATATTTATCTTGATTTTGTTTTTTTATTTAAGATCAGAAAAACAAATGGCTTCTGAAGTACATAGTAGTGATGCAGAGTTTCTCACTTCATCAGTCGGACTCCTTTTGAAATTCTGAAAAAGTTTCAGTGATGTCTAAGACTTGATTGTGGAATTTTTGTATTTGTAGGGGATAACCAAGCTAAGCTAAACTACCAAGGACAAGAATTCCAATAAGCAAAGGTTTAATTGGTGTTTGTGTTTTATTCTATAAATATTTCATTAATGGTACCTGGTAAAAAGTAAGCTACTAGGAGTTATTTTTTTAGTTTTAACCATCCCAATATCAATTAACTCAAACTGTAGACCACCAAAGCCCTGTGAAAATCATAAAAAAATTAACTATTTTCAACAGCATTTGGTGTGATTGTTATGTCAGGTGTATCTAGATCAAGCTGTTATACCTGCAGTTCTCCACTAAAGAAATAGATTTTGGAGTAGGGCAGCCCCAAACCATGGCACCCGGGGAGCAGTTGGGGGAGGTCCTGTGGGGGACCTCCCAAGTATTAGACTAGTGTACCAGTCTTTCTGACACTTCAGTATATGTAGGCTTAGCCAAGAGAACATCACATCAACTCCCTTCTGCTGCATCACATTTATTAAATAAATCATAACTACATGTTGCTCAGAATGAGTTCATCTTCCCCATATCATTGATGATTTAACGCTGGCCCAGTTTCACAAAGACTCCGCCAGCTTTAACATTCACAGAGAGGTCACGGTAAGGTTCATGTTGAGGAGATCAAGGCTGGATCACCAATATGTTCCACAGGCCAGTTTCATCATTTGTTCATTTTTTACTCATTAGACTGTCTTTCTAAACACATTGCCATGTCCTGCTCCATGGAAATCAAATACTAAAGAACTATGAGAATGGAGCTTCCACTATACAGTGAAGTGCCAGAGAAACTTGTACATCAGTCTAATTTACATGTTTAAAATACACGTTTTGGTGTATATTGAGCACTATACCTACAGCAGAACGGTCCACAGTTTTGTTGGTGTTTCATGGCATCCCAGATGTGTTCGATAACGTTGAGATCTGGTGATGGATTTAGGTGTGAATGGCCAAACCCCAAACTCAGATAAGAGTTCCTCTAAGCGTAATTTGGGTGACTACACGTGTGTGGTGGTGCACTGCATTGACCCTTTTAGAGGCGGTTGTAGATGTACCAGGGGTCCAGTGGAATTCCAGCTAAACAAACCTTACACCGTTATGGAGCTACCACCAGCCTGTGTATTTTGCATCGGCTCGTCTGTACTGTATAGAAGTTATAATATTAAAATGAGTTAAAGAGTCAACCGGATTGTTGTAACAATTAATAACCCAGACCCAATAGTCAGCTTACACAATTAACACACAAGCAGATTGTTCCAGACCTCTTGATCCGAGCCGCATTCAGCTCCTACAGCGAGCAGCATTTTCAATCATGCCGTTAATGTGTCCTTAACTGTGGAATGACATGCGGCACACAAATATGCCAATTATTGATTTCTTTTCTCATTATTGAACTGTTGTTTGCCATCTCAGAGAGCTATATATTGTGACTCAGCTCTATTCCAATTCATTTAGTTCCACTTGAACTCGTGCTATTCAGTCGAGGAGCTGAAATCTATTCCCTCATGCATTAAAAGCTTATTAAGCAAAGAATAAGAGTGGATTTATTCGCGGAGGCTAAACCTCATGTCTCAGTTCTGCTGCATTCACCTGACAACCACCCAATCACATGATCATAGGACACCGTGGAGAACAATCCTGTCCTGAACAGCACGTCTCACATCTTGGAGCCGGAATATCTGCAACACTGGTAGGGGGATGAACATTTAGATAATTAGACGGGTTTCGAATGCGCCGTCATGTCCCTGTAATCTCGTCTGTGTCCCCCTATCATGTCTTCCTTGTATTGTCAGTGTATGCTAATAGTTCACATTGTGTTCCAGACAGTTGGTCCAGGGGCACTGATTTTTTTGTTGTTGTTGCTTTAGTCACTTTCAGAGCCACAGTGCACAGCGGGCTGCTGTACCTGCTGTGTTGCTTTCACGGCTATTAAAAGATAGATTTCAGCATGGGAATGTATAGCGTTTAAGACAAAAGCTGCTACGTTTCTCATTTTGCATTTCAGAGCCACACCAGGGACGCAACCTGATACTGATGCATTATTCAGGATGAACAGACAAAGTGTTCTCAGGTGATGTAAAATGATACAGGCGTATTTTGTTTTCATAAGAAAAGCTTTCAGAGATCTGGCCTAAAAGCTATAGATGTTCATCAGGCGTACATCTTAGCAGGAGGTTTCACTTTCATGCAGTCCTGTGGTCATATGAAGCTTGTGGGACGAAGAAAGGTCATATTCAGTGTAGAGCATCGTGCTTTATCAGGAAACCTTCTCTAAGCATGAGTAGAAATCACAAAATTGCTGTTACAACCTGATCATGGGCCTTCATTTTATTGCCTTTAATGTTGCTGAGTCTAAACCTGTCCGCTAGGTCCTTTTCACATTTTACACAAAGGTACTTGTTGCAGGGTCATGATGCTTCTGCTACAGATGAAAAAATAAAAGATGACTGAGTTCAGGGACAAGAGCTATTGCAGTGTACCTAGATGTTGAAATTCAAGAAATAAACAGCCTTTTATCATATAGAGGTAAAAAAAAAAAAATAATAATAAATTGCACGTAGCCAGACTGCACTTCTGACTACACTAAAGGAAGTCATGGTTAACTGTTACCCAGCTGCTTTCTGTGCAACAATTTTCAGTGGAACGTGTTCCCTTTAAAGTGGGACAAGTGCCAGAAAAACTTCTACACCAGTCTAATACATGATAGGTCCCCCACTGGGTATGGACTCCACGAGCTTGCAGAAATATTCTGTAGACAATGAACACCAGACTTCCTGCAGAACGGTCCTCAAATCTGTTGTGTCCTGAGGTGCAGGATTTCTGGGTCCCACAGCACATCACATCACGTCCCAGATGTTCTCGATAACGTTGAGTTCTGGTGATGTGACCGGCAAAACCTGCAAACTCAGACGAGTGTTCCTCTAAGTATAATTTGGTGTCTCTAGACGTTTGTGTTGGTGCATTGTCCTGTTAGAAGAGGACAAACCAGTCAGAGTGAACTCAGGACATGAACTGGTGTAACTCATCAGAAAGAAGGGGCATATAGTGTTCACCTGTCAGAGATGTTTGTAGATGTACCAGGGGTCCAATAGAATTCCAGCTAAACAAACTCCATATCGTTATGGAGCCACCACCATCCTGTGTATTTCGCATCGGCTTGTCTGTACCAGTTTTCTAGGACTTCAGTGTAGTTTGGAGAATATGAGTCTGGTTTCTGAACACATTCCTTTAAAGTAACGTAAGGCCTGCAGTCTAGTCCACACATTGCTGGTAGAGCTTCTGCATGAGGCAGCATTCAATATCAGGCTTTTAAATTAACATTTACATTTACGCCAACCCAGAAGTCCAACGTCTTAACCAATGTCAGGACTTTCACACAGTTTTGTCCACTGAGGAATGTCATGTCCTACGTGGTGTAAAGTCATCATCCGTTTAAAAATGATAAGATGAGTCTTAAAACCAATTCACACTGCGCACCAAGGCATAATGAAAACAAGAACCTTTATTTATGTTCAGAGCTCTTGATCCGAGCGTATTCAGCTCCTACAGCGAGCAGCGTTTCCAATCACGTCGCTAATGTGTCCTTAACTGTGGAATGACATGCGGCACACAAATATGCCAATTATTGATTTCTTTTCTCATTATTGAACTGTTGTTTGCCATCTCAGAGAGCTATATATTGTGACTCAGCTCTATTCCAATTCATTTAGTTCCACTTGAACTCGTGCTATTCAGTCGAGGAGCTGAAATCTATTCCCTCATGCATTAAAAGCTTATTAAGCAAAGAATAAGAGTGGATTTATTCGCGGAGGCTAAACCTCATGTCTCAGTTCTGCTGCATTCACCTGACAACCACCCAATCACATGATCATAGGACACCGTGGAGAACAATCCTGTCCTGAACAGCACGTCTCACATCTTGGAGCCGGAATATCTGCAACACTGGTAGGGGGATGAACATTTAGATAATTAGACGGGTTTCGAATGCGCCGTCATGTCCCTGTAATCTCGTCTGTGTCCCCCTATCATGTCTTCCTTGTATTGTCAGTGTATGCTAATAGTTCACATTGTGTTCCAGACAGTTGGTCCAGGGGCACTGATTTTTTTGTTGTTGTTGCTTTAGTCACTTTCAGAGCCACAGTGCACAGCGGGCTGCTGTACCTGCTGTGTTGCTTTCACGGCTATTAAAAGATTGAGTTCAGCATGGGAATGTATAGCGTTTAAGACAAAAGCAGCTACATTTCTCATTTGCATTTCAGATCCACACCAGGGACGCAACCTGATACTGATGCATTATTTGGAACGATCCGATTGTCAAATGATACAAATACAGATTTTTATTTTCACACAGCTTGCCACAGCACAGGTGTTCATCAGAACTGGGATCCAATGAAACACAGTAATTAGCATTAGGTTTAGACTTTAATGCAGGTGAGTGGTCATATAAAGCTTGAGGGACAAAGAAAGGTCACCTACAGTACAGGGTTCAGTTGGGCATCATTTACAGCATCCTCTGTAACTGTCTTGTTGGAAAAAATAATCCAAGCTTTGCCAAGTGTGAGTAGAAAAAACAATTCAAAATAACTGAACACATGTTAGAATATGGGCTCATCTTTAAATAAATGAGTAAAAATCACAAAATCATCTAGTCTAAAAGATTTCATGTCATGCCGTTTATTCAGTGTGGCGGTTTGGCGAGAAAATGGGACATTTCTGCAGTACTACAGCTCTGTCCTTTGGCTCAGTTTGCATCATGAGGCTCAGGTTAAGATGACTGTGAAACAGTTGGAACGTTTGTAGCTAATAGTGTGGCTGCAGAAAAGCAGGTAGGTTACAGGCACTGTGACATATAGACTATTTAGTACCAGAAGTCAGAGTGAGTTTGAACAGAGCATCGTTAATATAGGCAAAAAAGTTATAGGCAAGATCAAAAAACGGATGAAAAAAAAAATGGAGGAAAACGGCAAATAGGGAAAAGAGGAAAGGACAAGAAGATCTTAAGACTATAACTATGACGACTATAAGACAATATGACTACCAGACAAAGACAAGAACAGCGAGACTTACTTTGGAAGACTAATAATCCAACAAAAACTGGACAGAAAACAGGACAAGGGGACGAGGAACAAGTGAAGAGAGGGAGGAGAAGCTCAGATGAGGGGAGTGAACAGGCATTTAGCCATGTCACCCCCTTGCTGTGAACCTTTCACTGGCTTCCTGTAGCAGCTCGTATCAGATATAAAACCCTGATGCTGGCCTACAAAGCCAAAAACAGTCCAGCTCCCTCCTACCTGATGGAATTGGTTAAGGCCAGGTGCACACCTAGAGCTCTTCATGCTTCAAGTACAGCCCGACTTGTCCCACCATCATCCAAGACACATGGGAGGCAAACATCCAGACTCTTCTCTGTTCTGGCACCAAGGTGGTGGACTGAACTTCCCCTTGATGTCCGTACAGCAGAGTCACTTAATGTCTTTAAACGCCGGCTAAAAACTCACCTGTTCTGCCAAAACTTAACTGGGAAGTCAATGTTTGTAAACTGTATTTGTCTTGTTTGTTCAGCTTAGTGACTATTGTAGTTATTGTCTTGTGTCTCTGCAGGTTGACTAGTGTAGAAAGTTTTTGGATGATTGATACTACATGACTCTTTTCTAGTAGGATTCTGGTCTGAGTTCTTGAATCCTGATTTACCTTCACTAGCTTCAGATACTCCAAGAATGTAACTAAGCACTTCTGTAATTCACTCTGGATCAGGAGGCGTCTGCTAAACTCCGTAAATGTAAATGTAAAAAGAACATGGACTGGTGGGGAAACACTAAGAGGCAGGAATGAACAAACAATACAAGAAGACACAGGTGTGCTAGGATACTTAGCAAAGTATTTAGCATCAGCTAACTACAATAGTTAGCTAACTATAGCAAATTTAGCTAACTGAAATAGAATACGTCGACAACTAGCTTGTTAATAATAACTACTTATAACTTTCTGACAAGTATGCAACAGTCATCTTTCACTACTGACATCAAATATTTTCTAAATGTTAGATTAATGTTAGATTGTAATGTTAGAGCAAATGAAAAACCGGACACTCAGATGTGCGACGGAGCTGTGATGAGATGTGAAATGCTAAACGCATGTGGTTCGTGTCTGAGCCGTGTGTGGAAGCCTGATGTAGAAATACAGAAGCTGTGCCTCTTCATAAAGTAAGAAAGGAAAATCAAAATGAAGATTTGTGATAAACAAAAACAGGATATTTACTGCAGACTTGGAATAGAAAATGATTTATTTATTCATTCATTTATTCATTTATTTCAAAGAGACATCATAGAAATACTCAGTGATACGTGAAGTAACATAGAAAATAAATGCGGTCCATGTTGTGCATTAGAGCGGTCGTGCTACAAAACAACAAAGCGTTATTCAAAAAGTCTGAATAGGAAAAATAAAATAAGGATGTCTGATGATCAAAAACAAGTTAATTGAGGAATATCTTAAATACTGAATGATATAGAAATTGACTTTTGACCCATGTTGTGCATCAAAGCGTTAACGTCAGTGAGCAGCCACGCCGTGATCCAGCTCCAGTCTCTTTTCTGATCACCTGACCTAGTGCCTGGTTTTGTGGATCCTGATTCTGGATTGTGTATCTGGACTCTGTACTTTGTCGTTGTCTGCCTGATTTAAATAAAGCACCCTGTAATTGTCTCTGCATCTCGTTTTGGCGAGTCTTTATACACACTGCTATAACCGTTAAGATGTTGGATGATGTTCAAATCCATAACCACCAAGCAGCCACTGCTGGGCCCTTGAGTTAGTCTCATAAATGCTCAGCTTTATAAAGAATACTAAAGATAGATGTGGTTATAGAGATGAATGTAAGTCTCTCTGCACAGGTATTGAAAATGCAAATTGAAATGAATCAAATGCAGAAAATGAATCAGAGTCACTTAGTTTTCTTGCTAGATTTATCTTAGAAGCAGTCCGAGATAAAAAGTGAAATTGAACCACTCATTGACCACTGTACTTGCACACACAGGAATTTGACCTCCACATTTAACCCATCTGTACAGTGAAACTCACTCACACACACACACACTAGTGAAAGCACACACTAGGGGGAGTAGGCATATGTGGGGGATGGGGGCAGCCCAGAGAAGAGTTGGGCATTAGCTGCCTTGCTCAAGGGCACTTCAGTCATGTCTTGTTGGTTGTGTGTGTGTGTGTGTGTGTGTGTGTGTGTGTGTGTATTGGGGGGGGGGGTAATTAGCTTAGACATTCTACGACCTGAGTGTATTTTTTTAAGTACCAATTTGAGGAAGAAAACACACCAGTGTTCCTTCCTCATTGTTGTATCCTGAAGTGTCAAAAAAAACCTCCTACAGGATGTTGTTGGGTCTATAATAGTATGAGGTTTGTTCCGCTGTTATTCCATGGGACCCCTGGTACATCTACTAACGTCTCTGACAGGTGAACACTGTGTGTTCCTCCTTTCTGACAAGTTACACCTGTTCATGTCCTCTATTCATTCTGACGGGTTTGTTCTCTTCCAACAGGATGATGCACCACCACACATGTCTGGAGACACCAGATTATGATCATCGAACACATCTGGGATGCCATGCAACATGCTGTGGCAACTATGGTGCAACGTTCTGCCAGAAGTATGGTGTTGATTGCCTGCAGAATATTTCTGCAAGCTTGTGGAGTCCATGCATCACTGGGGACCTACCAAGTATTAGACTGGTGCATCAGTTGTTTTCTAGTTCTTTAGTGTATACAGTATACTGTATAGTTCACATTCACTTCCCTTTCACAACTAAATATATAAATTCCACTCTGTAAACAGACCAACAGGTAAAAATCTACCCTGGAAATGTCCCAATGATTGGGAAAGGTTTGTTTTTTTATCGGATGTTCCACTAAAATCATACATGCAAACAAACATTTCATTTTAATACATCATGTTTTTTTTTGTCTTCAAAATGGCACTCCCAAAATATGAGTTCTGTGCAAGAGCAAACGTTAAAAATAATAAATAATCTGTGTTTAATATCATTAGATGCACCCTGGTGATTTGGGAACCTTTTGCAGTATGGAACAGAAGATCCGGTGTGACATTTAAAGCACTTCTCTTATGATACACGGATCAGCAATAGCATTAACACCACCTGCCAAAACAGCTCCTACTTGACGAGGCATGGACTCCACAAGACACAAGCAGCAGATCCTTTTATAGATCTTCTGTGGGATTGGAGCAGATGCACACTATATACACATCAGTGTTCCTCAGGCTCCCATGACCCCATTACTCGGATTCTGAAGAAGAAGGATAACAAAGTGGTTTGTTGGTTTGGGGATCCTTTTAAAACTTGCACACAGTATGATCAGCATTGATCAGATATCGAGGAACAGAAAAGTTATGGAAAACAGTGATCAGGTGACTTAGGTTGAAAATGGCAAAACCTCAAACTCAGATAAGTGCTGGAAGTGGACAAAATGGTTGAAAAGCCTTTGTGCCATGTGGATGGGGGCGGGGTCATCTGGGAAAAGACCACACCCATCAGAATAGAAATGTTTCATTATTAGATTAAAGTATTCAGTCAGATGAATCCTGTATTAAGGCAGTGACATAACGTCCAGACTGAATTTTGGTAGCTGCTGTAATGTCGGTGGATTGGGACGTGACTCGCTCCTTATAGCCATTGTTGTTTAATCTAAAAATAACAGCAGCTGTTACACAGTTAGTGCTCAGAGAATGAGTAATTACACATTAGCACACTGACTGATGGGAATAGGAGGTTCATTACAATAATCTCCGCCCACTATTTTGGTCTTTTAGAGGGAAACGAGCTTGAATGCATATGTGATGAAGCAAAAATGCACTGCAAAGTACGGATCACCTTATTAGTCTGGACTAAAAGCTTTTTATATCTCTTTAGTAAATTACAGCTATTAGTTTAAAAAAAAAACCATTAGTCCAGAGCTTTAGTCCTGAGGAATCCTCAGTCTGAATAAATTAGCCTGTTATTGCCCCCAAACAGACATTAATAATGTAAATGATTTAGTATGAAGGGCATTTTTGGTTAAAACATTTATTAAAAAACATTTAATAAATACTTTTGTGGGGAAATGAATCTTTGAAATAATAAATGAATCATTTGGGAAAATAAATGAATTCTTTGAGGAAAATGAGTCATCTGGGGATATAAATGAGTCATTTGGGGAAAATGAATCATCTGGGAAAATGAATAAATCATTTGGGGGACAATGAGTCATCTGAGAAAAAAAAACATTTGGGAATATTAAGGAATCATTTGGAGAATCATCTGGGAAAATCAATAAATCATTTGGGAGAGAACAACTGAAAAATTGGGGGAAAATAAATTGTCTAAGACAAATGAATTAGCCATTTTGGAATATAAGTGAATAATTGAGAAAAATAAATGAATCATTTAGGAATATAGGGGAAAAAAATAAATCGTTTGGAGGAATAAATAAATTATTTGTGAAAATAAATGAATCATTTGGGAATGTAATTGAATAATTTGGGGACATGTTTTAAAAGCATAATTGTAAATGAATAAATATTCTGAGTAAGGGGATGAGGGAAAATAAATGATTCATTCAAAAATGTATCATATTGTATATTGTATAATATCCATGCATCACATATTATAGTATATTATCATATAATATAATAATGTGGTCCTGTTTAAACCTATGGACATTGTGTCCTCTTCCATTACCTGTGTTCTAAATCCTCTAATCACACAATGTCATCACACCTCATGTTCTTAGTGTGACATGTTTCTGTTTTCCTGATCCTATAATTAATCTGCAAAAGTTTAGACTTTAATTAGTTCATTTTATTGTATTTATTCCTTCCCGTGTCTTGTTGTCAAGTCTCGTCGTTAAGCCTTATTTGGTCTCGACACATTTCTACCGTTTGGTTCACTCTCATGGATTATCCTTGTATGATTCAGGCTTGTGGTTGTCATGTTTTGGCACATGCTATGGATTATCATGATGAATCATATCCCATACAGACAAATCGAACAGATCAGACGATATAATTGTGGATAAAACAGTTAAAAAAAATACAGAGTTTTAGATTCTCTCATTACCAAGTTCGGGTGTTTAACAGAACATGAGAAGAGATCAAACTCTCTGAGGAACAGATTGAAAACAGGGGATGTTGTGACAGATGTTGCACAAAGCCTTGTGGATATCGAATCCTTTACACAGTCCAGCCACGTAGCTTTATGTAAATGTAAACGTAAACATATAAAAGTCTAAACTAGCTCTGCGGTGTATTAAATCTCAGAGTTTTCTCCTTAACACGGTCCAAATGACTTTGTGTTGATGTAAAGTGTTTCATTTCTAAAGCTCATCTCAGTGAAGCCTCTATAACTCCTTAACCGACTAAGTGGATAATATTATAATAAAGCAAAACCATCGCCCGGAATACACACCTGAGTTCATGATTCAGTTGCAATTTGGATCATGTTTGTGTGATGGATTTCCCCAGATGCTCCATTTCGCAGATATTGTAAGATAGTTTTGGGTGGAGGAGTCTGAGGGCGGGGTGAAGGGGGGGATTGTGGGTAATCTGATGATGAAGAGATCAGTAATCAGTATGGCAGCAGACACTCGTGCACCAAACCCCAGAGGAGTTCTGCTGCTCTATAAACCGACACTCAGACACAATTCAACGTTTCCAGACAGCTGTGCTGCTTCAGACGCGTGATTAAGACGAACGGCGTCCGTGTCCCTGAGCACACACTGACCCACTGAACCCCGGGGAAACACCCGGAAAAAGCTCCAGCTGTTCCGAGATTGTTTTCTTCACCATCAGCAGCTCTGGTAGTGTTGCAGCTTCAAATCACATAATTATATTAAGGAACTATAGAGGAAGTAAGCTTTTCCACAGATATTCCATGATGTTAGAAAGTGAAAGTGAAAGTGATCGACCCCTGTATTTAACCCATCCATGCAATGAACCACACGCACTAGTGAATGCACACAGTAAGCGGCAGTAAAATTTAAGTCACCCTGGATGAGGATGACTATTAAAAGCTATAAATGTAGGTTTTGGTCCGGAAGTGAAAGTAAAGTGATTGACCTGCTGTGCTCGCACACAGCGGAATTTGATTTCCACATTTACCCATCCGTGCAGTGAACGGGTTACACACTAGGGGGCAGTGAGCACACTTGCCCCAAGCGGTGGGCAGCCACTATCCATGGCACCAAAGGGAGCAGTCGGGGGTTAGGTGCCTTGCTCGAGGGCACTACGGCTGTGTCTTGTCAGTACAGGGTGTTGAACCTGCACAAGTCTGCTTTCCTGACCTCACGCCATGTCTGCTAAATAGATATTAGACTAAAAAGATATTATTTAATAAATAAAACACAAAGAGATGGTGATATAAGTGCAGTAAAACATATTTTATATAATGAGTATTTTTCCTATGGACAGCCGTGGGCTTGTCATTAGGTCTCGAATTTGATCCCCGTAGTGGACAAGGGAGCAAGAGACCCAACCCACGACTGTCCTCTTCTTCGGACAAGTACGTTCACTGCCCACTAGTGTTCAGTAGCATGTGTGTCTCACTGCACAGATGAGTTGCAGAGGTCACATTCGTCCGTGTGATCTCACAGGAGACAGAATAGGATACAATTACAGGGCGTTTAATCATAACCAGGACATGCAAATTTGAATCTCAACACAGGAGATAAATACAGGCTGGCAGGGTTGAGTGATTTCTGAACGGTGTTTCCAAGGGCAAGGCAAATACCTAAACAACATGTCAGATACAAGACGTGGACAGTAATTGCACTGGGTGGTACTTTACAGAGTGAGTGTGTAATTGGGTCCAGGACTGTGTTCGAGTCAGTATCGAGTCAAGTCAGGTGGTTTGTATTGTCATTTCAACCATATACAGATCTGTGTTTGGTACACAGTGAAATAAAACCATGTTCCTCTAGGACCAGGGGGCTACACAGAACAATAAACTACACCATATAACAAAGTGTACGTGTGCAGTAGCATGTGTAATGACACAAGACGATTTACGGTAAATACGTGAGACAATACGATAAATACACAAGACTATTTACAATATACAGAATACAATAAACAATAAATAGAGGGAGGGGAACAGTACAGATAGTTCACTAGTGTGGTGGTGGGAACAGTAGGAGGCAGTTGTGTCCATTTTGGTATAAATGTAAATATTGTGTTTAGCAGCACTGTGTGTGTGTGTGTGTATGTGTGTGTTGAGGAGTCTGATGCTCTGGTGCCTTTTTCCAGACAGTATGAGGGTGAAGAGTGTGTGTGTGGGGTGTGTGTGGTCAATGACGACAATGCTGGTTGCTTTGCGGATGCAGCATGTGGTGTACATTTACATTTACAGCATGTGGCAGACGTTCTTATCCAGAGCAACTTACAAGGTTACTGGTATTACAGGTAGGCCAATGTAGTGTTAGGAGTCTTGCCCAGGGACCCTTATTGGTGTAACACAGACTGGCTGCCCAGAACGGGAATCGAACCCAGGTCTCTCGCATGGAAGCTAATTACCACTGTACCTCACCAACCACACATGTCTGTGATGGTGTGGAAAGAGACACCGACGATCTTCTCAGCTGTCCACACTATCCGCTGCAGGGACTTGCGATCTGATATGGTGCAGTTCCCAAACCAGGATGTATGCGGGTTGAGGTGAACATTAGGGTTGAGGTGCGTTTTAGGAAGTGGAGGCGGCCGCCATGTTTGTGGGCCGTTCTGCGTAATGGGAAACAAAACCCCTGTGCTACCACAATGAATGTAACACTTGGATTAATTTATAACTTTTAGAAGGAGTTACTATCATGTACTAAAAAATGATGCATTTCTGCACAGCGGCACAAACGAACAAAGACCGCGACAAGCCGATAAATAAATCTATTTGCACTCGCACTTTATTTTCCACCTGCATATCACATATTCATTAAGGCTCACGTAGAATTCACAGGACGTGCTTTTTTCTGCTCTTTTAAAAAGACACAATCCTCTGTAGGTCTTATTAGTAAATACAATTGCAAATGGTTCTCTCTCTCTCTCTCTCTCTGTGTGTGTGTGTGTGTGAGACTGGAGCTGATTATTGTGCATTAATAAAAAATAAATAAATAAAAAACAAACACAGAGCTTCAGTTAATCAGAGTTTCCCTCTCTGATGTTAATTAGAACGTTAATGTCACCTGCAAAAACAGCCCGAATTTGTTGAGGCATCGACTCCACTAGATTTGTGAAGGTCGGCTGTAGGATCTGGCACCAAGACGTTTTATAAATCTTCTAAAAGACATCTGGTTCCTGATATGGATCTCATGTAGGATCCTTGGATCACTTTCAGTAGGTATTACCCACTGTATCCTGGAGCACATCCCACAAGACCAGTCCAGGCGCCCAGACATCACAATTATGTCCTTGTCAAAGTCACCTAGATTCTTGCACTTGCCCATTTTTCCTGCTCCAAACACATTTGGGAAGCGACTGTTCACTTGATGCCTAGTGTATCCCATAATAATACAGGAGAGGGAGTGCCGTATCGTAATATATTGGCACTGGTGTGCAGCGGTTGCAGACACACAGGCCGAGTACCGTAGATCAGTACACCAGTGCCAGTATATCACGATACATCCCGACCCTGGAGTGTATTATTGTGATTATACCACAGTTCTGTTCTCAGTGTTTATTGATAGATTTTAGGA
>JAOVVF010000008.1:23216375-23227840 GCA_028565595.1 Duopalatinus emarginatus | reverse complement strand
GCCAACCAAACCCCCTGCTCTCTCTCTCTCTCTCTCTCTCTCTCTCTCTCTCTCTCTCTCTCTCTCTCTCTCTCTCTGTCACACACACACTCACACAGACACACACACACACACACTGGGAATGTATTTTCTGGCTCCTCTTAATGACATGATTTCTATTTCCTCTGGTCTGTTTGTGAATGCCCGTCATTGGGATTCTGTGCAGAGGCGAGTCCTTTGACTGGAGAGAGAGAGAGAGGGAGAGGTCAGGAGTGAGAGAGGGGAAAAAAATGAAAAGAGTGCTTCAGAAAAAAAAAGAATAATCACAAACCTATTTCATCTACAGGGCAGGCTATCACAATAACACATCCATCAGCCCTAAACCATCTCCCTCAGAGAAATCTGCCATCAAATGTGGGCTCTGTGCAAATCCCACGCCCTAAACCTGCCATCTGTAATGTAATGCGATGTCTGGCTGGCCTAATCCGGCCCCTGGATCTCTGTTTACTCGCCCCGGCATAGCCACTGGCTGAGATCTGATGTGACAGGAGGCGGACGGGTCATAAAAGACGAGTTAGTGAAATACCTGGAGATGGAGCACTACTCTGATATGTGAACTGCAGGACAGTTGGCATCAAAATGCATATATTCCATGAAACTAAATCAAATAAACTCAGCAAAGGAACTCGACACTCAAAAATGAGAAAAGTGGGCGTGGCCTCTATGTTGGAGGCATCATCTTTTTTCCTGCCAGTAACAATGAAGAAGGTGTGGCCTCTGTGAACCAAGAAAAGCACATGACTCCAACAACCATGGTGACCAAAAAGTGGTCATTTTGTATTCTTGTTACCAGGGGATGTGTCATCTGTCTCTGTTAGTCTTAATAAAGCAGGCGTGGCCTCTGTATCTGTAATTCTTAAGGAGGTGTGGCCTCTGTATATGTAACTTTTTTTAAAAAGTAGGTGTGGTTTCTATATCTGTCAGTCTTAATGAAAGAGGTGTGGCTTCTGTATCTGTAACTTTTATTAAAGGAGGTGTGGCCTCAGTATCTGTCAGTCCTAATAAAGGAGGTGTGGCTTCTGTATCTGTAATTCTAAAGGAGGTGTGGTCTTTGTATCTGTAATTCTTAATAAAGGAGGGTGTGGCCTCTATATCTACCTTTTAATGAAGAAGGTGTGGCCTCTGTATATATCTTAATAAAGGAGGCATGGCTTCTGTATCTGTAAATTATAATTAATTAGGTGTGGCCTTTCTATCTGTTAGTCTTACTAAAGTAGGTGTGGCCTCTCTGTCTGTTAGTCTTAAGTAGGGAGGTGTGGTCTCTATTTGTAATTCCTCTTAAAGAAGGTGAGGCCTTTGTCAGTCTTAATAAAGGAGATGTGGCTTCTGTATCTGTACTTCCTACTAAAGAAGATGTGGTCTTTGTCAGTCTTGATGAAGGAGGTGTGGTCTCTTTATCTGTACTTCCTAATTAAAATGTGGGGTCTTTGTCAGTCTTAATAAAGGAGGTGTGGCTTCTGAGACTTGGAGGTCAAAATGAAGGCAGTCGCTGTCCATGGTGCTGATTAGAGCTTGATTATCGAGCTGTGATGCTGAGCTGAAGGCAGTCGTGCTCTCTGCTACCCTCAGGCTAGATCCTGATGGGATTCAGCGTTTAGCATAATTACCACTCTGGGAGTTATGCAGTTTAGGTGGTACTGTAGTGAGAACACTGTGATGTGGTGGGACTTCACAGAAGAAATAAAAAACGATGAAAAAAAAGTAAGAAACCAAGGAGAGGATTTCCTCTTTTTAGGGGCTCTGCAGAATAGGATCAGTGAGTCTGGTTTCTTTCCAATAGTTTTGGATCATAAAAAGTAGATGATCAGTGGAAATTCAGTGATTGAAACAGTGGCTTCAAGAAAAAAGCCTCATCAGCAAATTTTAAGGAGCCTATTAAGTATCGAATAACAGAGAGTCGTTTCCTAGTCAGCCATCTGAAAAATAGCTTCCGAGTTTCCGAGGGGTTCAGATAGAGGTGAAGTCTCGAGCTTAGCACTTTTTACATTTTTTAAACACTGAATGGGATAGAGAGCAGGCAAAGTTCTGCAATGGGTCATTGTTCAGATAGATTTCATAGAAGTGGATGTTTACTGCATTACGCCTTCTTTTCGAGTGTAAAAGGAAAAGTGTGATCGGCCTGGCTTACGCTGTAAAAAGCCTCTGTTCTGTCGTTGGCTCAGCAGCAGGCAGCTCGCGCGGTGTGTTATTTATCACCTGTGTCACTTTTTGGAAGCAATCAGACCCAAAAGGAACAGGAGGGGAAATAGTTTACAAAAGTAGACAAGTCAGCACACTGGCGTATATTACTTTATGTGGAGGAAATAGATGTGGAGTTCACTTTTCTTGCTGTGGTTATGTGAATGTGTAGAGGGAGATAATTAGTCCCAGTGAAGGAGGTGTGGCAACTGTACCTGTCAGTGGGAATGAAGGGGGCATGGCCTATGTGGCTGGCAGTCATAGCAAAAAAAAACATGAGTCATTTGACTTCCAGTCCCAAACTGTGGTCTCTTATACTTCTATGCTTTCAGGAGGGGTCTATACTAAAAGAGGTGTGGTCTATGTATCTGTTAGTCTTAATAAAGCAGGTGTGGTTTATGTACCTGTTAGTCTTAATAAAGGAAGTGTGGTTAATGTATCTGTTCATGTTAATAAAGGAGGTGTGGTTTACATACCTGTTTGTCTTAGGTGTCTTGCTCAAGGGCACCTCAGTTGTGTCTTGCCCTGTGCAGGGATTGAACCATGGACCTTCTGTTCATAAGACCAGTTCCCTAACCGTCAGTTGTCTTCCAGTTCCCTAACAGTTGCCTCTTTAAAGGATGTGTGTTCACTACACCTCTATCAAAATGAAGAGTCCTCGTTCTTTATGTGTTTTTTATCGTTACACCGTTACATTCACGGCAGTCAGCAGATGCTCTAATCCAGAGTGACTGGTATTACAGGTAGGCCAATGTAGTGTTAGGAGTCTTGCCCAAGGACCCTTATTGGTGCCCAGACTGGAAAACAAACTCAGGTCTCTCACACAAAAGCTGATGATGTCCCCACTGTACCACACCACTCACTTTTTGGAGACATTATTTTTATTGACCTTGAAAGTGCTGGTGATTTTTTTTAATTTTAACATGGTACTTCCAGCATGGTTCCTCTAATTTGTTTCTTTTGTCCGCTTTCATTTGTCCAGATTGTGTAAGCGATCGTCCTTTTTGTTTTTTTGTTTTTTGGATGATGACCTGAGAGTGTAGGAGTGTCACAGCCATTTTTGCATCTGATAGTTGATTATAAACTAACCTTATTAAACACTAATCAGACTTGATCTGGTCAGGTTTTTCAGATGTGGTGTGCTGTTGAAGTCAAACATCCTCACTGAATTTTGGTGGATTCTGAAAAATTGGCTGTGAAATCCAGTTTTTGGCTGTTTGCTAGACTTCAGCCACTGTGACATACAACAGGTTCTCCCAGAGCGCCGCATAATTACACCCTATCGCTCAGACTCCTTTCTGCTTTCACAGAGCTGGAACACATTGCAGAAAACAAGCTGACACGGGAAATTAGTCGTGTTTTGTGGATTGTGTGTTTGTGAATGTGAAACGTGTTTGTTCCACCAAACGCTAGCCAACAAAACCTGTTACCTTCATTTCTTCAAATGCCCAGACAACTGACATTTCCACACGACATCTATATGCACAAACACAGACAAAAACTGGCACATGGAACTGACATTAATTTCTCTCTTACACGCAATTGTCAAAAACTGGTACAGTCGAGCCTATATAGAACACACAGGCTGGCAGTGGCTCCTTAATGGAATGGGATTTGTTTAGCTGGCATTCCCTGTGACCTCTGTTACATCTCCAGATGCCTCTGACTGATGAACACTATGTGTGTCTCTTTTCTAACGAGTTACACCAGTTCATATCCTGCATTCATTCATTCTTCCAACAGGTTTGGCACCATCATACACATCTAGAGATGCCAAATTACGGTTAGAGGAACACTCATGTGAGTTTGGGGTTTTGTCATTCACACCTAAATCACCAGATCTCAACGTTATCAAACACATCTGGGATGCACCACACTGTGGAACACTAAAATCCCAGTTCCTTTACAGCAAGCCTACGGCTGCATCTAACGATGATGCCCCTGTCTTAATGATCTAGTGATCTAGTGATCCCTGTCTGGCCCAGAGAAGAAGCCTTTCTCAATTCCTAATTGAGGATGCCTGCTGAAATACTTTATTTCTACTGATATTTTGACAGATTATTGAAGGAGCAGCAATGAAAACAATCCCAGCATTCAGTGCAGAAAAACTTTCACAAAATAATTCAAATACGGCGAACGGAAGTGGAGCAGGTGGAGGTACGGCTAACTAAGCTATTTTAAATGTAAATAATTCCCTTTAAATTGACATTTTGCCTGCTGTGTTTGCACACAGAGGAACGTGACCTCTGCATTTAACCCATCCATGCAGTGAAACACACAGACACCAATGAACACTAGGGGGCAGTGGACACACCTCAGTCGCACCTCAGTGAACACACCTGCCCGGAGCGGAGGGGCAGCCCCAAACTATGGCAAGCAGTTGGGGAAGTTAGGTGCCTTGCTCAAGGGCACCTCGGTCATGTCTTGTCCTGTGCCGGGATGAAATGTGGGACCTTACGGTCACGAGACTGGTTCCCTAACCACTAGGCCACAGCTCCCCCGGCTGCCTGTAACACCTCAGCCCATTGCTTTGAATGTCCTGAGACTAACGCTGTTATTTAAGGCTGCTGTTTAACTAGTGCATCTTAATAATCTGTCTTATATGTCAGAATCCTGTCTATTTATCTAGTTCGCAGTAGGCAGCGAGTTGAATAGGTTTTGAGACTGACCGGTAATCTAATCGACTTCTGCTAATGCTAGCTGAAAGTCAGCAACAGCTATAAAGAGTGAAGATATAGATTTTAGCTAGTTCCTTACTATAATTCTTCCACATTTCTCTCTGTCTCACTCTGTGAATGGAAAGTCCTCAGCTACACAAAGCTGTGAGTAGAACCCACTCAGCTGTTCACTCACTGATTCCTATTAGCCTACTGATTTTCTGTCTCATGCTTTCCCATAGAACAGAAGAGATTTTGCCACGAAATCGAACCCTGGGAACCGGCTTTTTTTTGCTGACGTCTTGTAACTTTGCACTGAATACACACCCTGCTGAAGTCAATAAGGTTGTTTATTTAAAACAAAAAAAAAAACACAGCAATTGGATATTTTAATAACTTCCTATTGACTGCATGCAAATGTCTATAATCTTTCAGAAAGCCAAGACTTCACCACAGGGTGGAAGTGACTCATTTTCAGATGGAAGCATTTTCAGACACCCTCCCTCCCCTTCCCCTCCACCACTCCCCCTCCTCCGCCCCCACTTAAAACGTCTCATTTTAGCTCGCCTGACTTTCGGAAATTAAATTTAATTGGAGAGCTGGAGAGGAAAAGAGGTGAAGGATGAGAAGAAACTTGGGTCAGCCTACACAAATTCCTGGCTTGGTTCCAGCTCTCGTGGCTCACACATTTGATTAGAGCTCGTCTTTAAAAGTCGGCTTTACACACAGCGTCCAATATTCCTGATTAAAGCTAGACAGATGGGACAGCCACTGAGCCAAAAACTTTTTTCCCCCCAAACAGTTTCAATCCATAGGTTAGAGAGATGA
This sequence comes from Duopalatinus emarginatus, assembly GCA_028565595.1. Lineage (NCBI taxonomy): Eukaryota > Metazoa > Chordata > Actinopteri > Siluriformes > Pimelodidae > Duopalatinus > Duopalatinus emarginatus. Next base: position 23,222,138 of record JAOVVF010000008.1, on the reverse strand, counting down.
AAATGAGAGCAGATCCAGATGGATGGGTTGTGCAGATCTGAGATCTTAAGATCCTTTGAGTTAAATAGTGGGTTGTCAGGTTGTGGCATGGAAAAGCATGCTGGCACTAGTACGCTAGGCTAATCAGACAAGGTCAACGATCTTGATAAGGAAGCCAGGGAATAGGTGATGCAAACGCTGAGGAAAGCAAAAGGCACACTTGCATTTTGAACACTGTGAGCTTGTCATGCGGTGCGACTCCTATTCAATATGGCTATGAATGTGCCTCTGTCAGATGCTCATTTTTTCGTTTCTTGTCCGTCACACTGGAGTGTGTGTACTGTGCAGAGCTACTGCTTGACAGCCTCAGGGTTCCTGGGTCAATCCTGAGTTTCTTGAGGTTATTACTTGTACTGTGTTCTCCTTCTGGGTTCTCCAGTTTCCTCCCAACATTTAAAAATATTCCTGTAGGTGTGCTTTCTATGCCATATTGCCCCTATTCATGAGTGCATAGTGCCTTGTGATGGCCTGGTCTTCCTATCAGGATTTTGATGAGTTTGAAGATGAATTTGCTTCTTTTATTAAGCACAAGAGAAAACGTAAAGGGCCGTGAATCAATATGAGTTATTTTTTTTTTACTTTCAGTTAAAAAACAACTTAGGTTTAGCCTAGAGTTACTTCTCTGTGCAATCTCCATACAGTGGTTAAGGATTTCTGCTAGTAAGCAAAATGCACACTTGCTAGCACTGGTAACAAGAGGAAGAAAACAGCATGCTTGTCATGTTGTGTGACTCCTACTTAGTACAACTGTCAGTGTGGCTCTGCCAGATGATATAATAACATAACTCATCAATATGGAGCATTGTGCTACTTGTCTGTGCAATCGCCAATCTGTGTTTAAGAATTGCTGTTAGTAAGCAAAACACGCTAGCACTGCTAACGTGAAAAAGAAAAGTTTGTCATGTGGTGCGACTCCTACTTAACAGTCAACGTGGCTCTGTCAAATGGTTTAATGACTTAAAAATGGCCAGAGATAATAATAATATTAATATTAATAATAATAAGTGTAAATGTTATTGGTAAACCATAAATATTGGCACCTCTGCAGAATGTCATGCATTCAGGCCTGCTCTAGAAACACTGTTCAGCCCTCGAGCAAAACTCTTAATCCTCAGCGGCATTAAGTGAGATCGATTGTATTCCACTTCACTTTTTAAGTTCCTTTGGATAAATGCATCTGACACCGAGTGAAAATAAGAGCAGACACAGATTGATGGTAAATACAAGTCCTCGAAGATATGCTTTGTTTTACAAACCTGTATTGGTTTAGCCAGGCTTTAGGAGCAGAGATTAATGACTCATCTGAGCTCATCTGAGAAAACACTGGGTCATCAAAAACAAAAAAAAAACCTAGTCTGTCTTGTGCTAGGCTAATCCGTAAAAAAAAAAAAAAAGAACAAGATTGTTGCCTTGTGAAGAAGCACTCACTATTTATAGGACAGTCACAGAATGACAAGATCTGTAACTTGCTTGTTAGCGCAGCCGTCCATGAGACAGTGTAATTAAAGGAGCTTTCAAATCATGACATGGGTGTTAGTCTGGATGGAAATCAAGGCAATTTTGTTTCCAAATATAAAAGCTATATGGAAAACTGCACCCACAAGCACTTTACAGATTATATGACAATCGTCTTTAATGTCACTTGATGAAACCATTACTGGTGTGGTGATATATAATCAAAGTAAAAATAAACAATGTACATTTTTCATTAGTGAAGTATAACTGCATTTAACCCATGCATGCAGAATAATAAATAAACACACAGTGGTGGCCAACCTTCACCAGGGCTCCTGAGAAGCAGTTGCGGGATGTGGTGCCTTGCTCAAGGGCACTTCATTCGGGTCTTGTTGGTGCGGGCTGATTGCCTAATCTCAAGCCACGGCTACCTCTAGAGAAATGAAAAACCCATGGACCCGTGGAGATGGACATGTTGGTGCAACACTAAATGGAGCACTAAAATCCCAGCATGCAATGCAGCTAGACTACATGAATACAGGTTATCCAGAGTGTCTTACATTTATGTCATTTATACAGCTGAGCAATTTAGGTTTAAGGGCTTTGCTCGAAGGCCCAGCGCTAGCAGCTTAGTAGTGGTGGGATTTGAATTCACAACCTTCTGATTAGAAGGACAACATCTTAACCACTCCTCTACCAGTATGTCCCCCTAATTGAGTTATGGCATCACTTCAGCATGGCTGATCAGCAATTTATGACAGAGTGAGTGGGATTGTGTGTATGGTGGTATTAGGAGGAAAGAGAGCAGGATTAAAGTATTAAAGTGCTGCTGCATTGCTGTAGAACCTCAACTCTAATCTGTCTTTGGTTAATATCACCTGTTCGTTAAATAAATGGTTATGGATTGCTTGGCATTTTTTTTGTTTGTTGGAACTCATTCTCAAGTCCTTCGGCATGTACGGACTGCTGCATATTTCCTCCTTTTTCTTTCCTCTCTGCTTCATCTCCCCCCTGCTGTCTTTTCGGATTTGCTGCTGCTCGCCTGAACCTGCCCTGAGACATGTTTTACTCCATTGGAAGCATGTCTGATGTCCTCACTGTCACACAAATCCCTCGTGGAGCATCTGCTATTTTCCTCACATGTTCCATTGCCACATGAAATTTCTTCGCAGTCCTCTGCCTGTCGACATTGACACACGGTTTAAACACTTTCTGAGAATTATTTAATTGCTCTTGGCAGGGATAAAAATATCTCTCAAAATACAAAGAAGGACAGTGAAGGCCTAAAAAAACTCCATCTTAACACTTTTAGTTAGGATATGAACTTTCTACCAAACCTTTTCAATGATACAGCATCATGTAGCATGCTAGAAAGAAATATATGCTTATATGCAACTCTCTTAGAGCTAATGGCTTCAGTTCAGAGAAGTAGATAATGTCAGATATCTATAGAATGAATGATGAAAATATGCCTCGTATGTGTCTTAATTCAGGTTTCTTTAAGGTTCCCCAGTTTCCTCCAACCTCCTTCCATCCACAGAAGACTAGTGTGAGGATTAAAGACTGTAATGACTGCCCCTGTGTCTGGGTGTTTGTTTACATAGTCTACGATTGTCTGGTATTCACTCTAGTCTGTACTAACAACCACTTCAAATCCCACAACCGATCCCACAAGCTGACACTGCAGGGCCCTTGAGCGAGTCCCCTAACCTTCAACTGCTCATTGTATACATTAAATAAATGTGAACTTTCTGGATAATGGCATCTTCCAAGTGTCATACATATAAGATGTACACCCAGGATGTCAGGCCACAGGGTCGGCCATGATAGAACATGCCTGGAGTTGAGAGGGTTAAAGCCTTGCTCAAGGGCTGAGCTTGGTGGAGTCCAATCTTCTGATCAATTAACCAGACTTTAACTTATATCAAACATCCTGTCCAAGATAGCTCATAAAAATCAAGGTACTCATTACAGGAAGTGTCTATCCTGGTCAGGGTCTCTGGGTATCCGGAATCTCTTCTAGGACCATTGTATGTGAGCCAGGAACACAAACCATATGAAATGCCAGCCCATTTGGGGGCCATTTAGAGCCACCAGTCCCATTAGTATCATGTAGAACATGTGACAATATGTCACAGAAACACCAGCATCCACCCAGTACCCGGAAGTATCAGTACTCTGTTCTAGGAGCATTGGATGTAAACCAGGAACAGAAACCATATGGAATGCCAGGCCATTCGGGGGCTATTTAGAGCCAACAGTCTTATTACTATCATGTAGAACATGTGGCACTATGTCACAGAAACACCAGCATCCACCCAGGACTACCATGTAGAACATGTGACACTATGTCACAGAAACACCAGCATCCCTGCCAAGAGATACTCCATAACACCTTGCACAGCCTGGTGACACAGCCTTCATAATTCGAGGTATCAGCAAAGAGCCTGCACCTTTGGATCAAAGAAGGTGTGGTATATATAAATATATACTGAAACCATTCTGTTTTCTTGATTTTTTTATGACCCCTCTTCTGTTTTTGTCCAGTGTGACCGAGAGACAGCAGGACAGCTGAACGGCAGCATGGCAGTCTGGGTAATGAAACAGGAGACAGTGAGTCACAGCAAAATACACGAAATGAAGAATGCCAGAGAGACAAGCGTAATGATAAATAACGTGAACGCGACAGACTGTTCCTCTTTTACCGTCACGCTCAGGTGTGTGTGTGTGTGTGTGTGTGTGTGTGTGTGTGTGTGTGTGTGTGTGTTTGTGCGGGTTTGGAACAGCGACTGAGCCACACCACCTGTTCTCCAAACAGACACTTTGTCTGTTTGTGGATACACACAATTATCTTCATGCTCACAAGTGTGCGATGCCACACACATGCACACACAACCTAGTGTATTATTAATCAACATGGCTGCTGTGTGAAGGGAAAAAAATCTAATTAGGTTGCCTTACTGAGTGTCAGAGTGAGACTAAGTGCTAACTCCATTACAACTGATTTCCTCGCACTTCTAATTCACTAGTGTATCTGAGAAAAACACAAAGACAATGTGTGACTACACACACACACACACACACTCACAAACAGCATTTTTCGTTCTTATCACAGGGTCAAAATAAGAGTTCACTTTCTGGATTTAGCGCTAATCAAAAACTCTCATTTGTGAGGGAAGAGGAGGCAGTTATTTCATTTCATTTATTATGTGATGCACAGTATGATATTGACCAAGATTATAGCCTTGCATATCACCATCATCATCAGGATCATCATCACCATCATCATCATCAGCACCAGCAGCAGCATCAGCATCATTAGCATCATTGCTTATATTGTCATTTCTGTTTCTCTGTCCAGATTTATTGATCACAGTGAACACGCTAATGCTCAATGATGAATGAGCTTCAGCTATACCTTGTGGTCGAGAAAGCCCATCACCCTGCAAGTTAAAAACGCATTTGCAGATTCTCAAAACACAAGCATGAGAATGACAACACCTGGACAACATTAACAAAACGCTCTTAGAAAACCTGTGCTGCATAAACATAAAGTTCATTCATCAATACCGCAACATCTGGAACACTGAGAATTCTCGAACACACCATAAAACTTCCAAAACACATGCAAAAAGACTCACAACACAATGGAAGTGTTTCTGAGGGACCCTGAAAGTGGACGGATTATATTATTGCAGACTCTAATTACTTTTCACACTGCACCTACTACCTCACTGCAATCGCACTCCTTTGTGTTTATACCTCTAAGCTCAGTCACTTTATCTTATTTGCACTACTCAGTTTGCACTGCAAACCATCAGGCTGCGTATACTGATGTTCAGTTGTTCATATTTATGTGTGGCACGATTTGCTTGACTTATTTTGTATTTATATGTGTGTATTTATATTCTCTATTCGTTATTGTATATTTATATTTCTTCCCATGTCATTGCTGCTCTGCGTGCCCTCAATTGCCCCCCAAGGGAGTGAATAAAGTTTTCTGAATCTGACTCTGAATTAATTAAGATAGAGTCAGTTTGTCATGGTAATATTTCAGTCCACCTTAAAATTGCAGACTGAGTGTTTGAAAGTTAAAGTTTCATCTGTTCATTGATGAAAATGCAGTCAGTTTATTGAGGAGGAATTAAATGTGATATACAAGAATACAAGAAACTGGTCAATAAATGGATTGTACAAACCGGATTCCAAAAAAGTTGGGACACTAAACAAATTGTGAATAAAAACTGAATGCAGTGATGTGGAGATGGC
>JAOVVF010000008.1:23162257-23173811 GCA_028565595.1 Duopalatinus emarginatus | reverse complement strand
GTAGGAGAAGGATCCGGGTACTGAAATGGCCAGCCTGCAGTCCAGATCTTTCACCTATAGACCAACTCTCCGCTGCGACTATAAATAGTATAATTTGTCTATAATTTTTTTATAAGACTTATAACCATGGTGTTAGGTGTAATTGTATTATATGCATAACATTGTATCCTTATTAACTTTAAAGAAAACAAAAAAAGAAAGAAATATAGATCTCCGTCTCTCTATGCCTTTTTTTCATCCCTGCTAAATATTTTTCCATGGTGTCTCTTGGGGTTTGTTCACTGCGCTCCATATCTCCTGATCTATGCTGTGAGTAGGCAAAAGAAAGGTACACCATACAGCTATTACTTACTGCGGACACTCTGACAATGAGAGCGCCACCTACTGTAGTGAATGTGCAATTACACTTTATTCTAGTACAGCAAAAAAAGCATGTTCCCGGGGGTCAGACATGCTCCCCCCACTCCCCCACCCTCGTGGGTTTACTCCGGGGACTCCGATTTCCTCCCACAGTCCAAAAACATTGGGTAAATTGGCTACTCTAAATTACCCTGGTGTATAAATGAACGCGTATGAATGTATGTGTTAGGTATGATTTTAAAGCCCCTGCACGAGGTCAAGTGTTCAAGTGTGTACGTGCCCTAAAATATGCTGAACACAACATTTTCCTACCTAAAAATGAACATCCAGAGATCCAATCCAATAGGAGATAAGACAATAGGAATGATTTCTCCCCAGTAACAACCCTGACCAATGATTTGTAACCTGACTGTACATAACCTCTGTTTCAACTTTATTAAAGCCGAACTTTCTTCACTTGCACACTGGTGTCTGAGAACTTATTCCTCAACCTGGTAAGAGAGCGGGACAGAGGCTGGGGGCCAAATTCCTTGATAGAGAGATGAGAACCCTAACAGTATGCAAGTGTTTATGTGCCCAGATATGGATTGGCATGTATCCTGGGTGAACCCCGCACTACCCGATGCAGTCCTCCAGTTGGACGGTGGTTTCAGGTTGAGAGTACGCTGTGTGTGATTGGCTGCTGCTTCTTACCGGTGTGTGTTGGTTGAGCGTTGATTGTAAAGCGTCCCCGGGTCACCTATATAAGTTTAACCTTATTCATTCATTCATTTATTTATATTTACCAGATGACCAGTTTTGTGGTGATGGAAACAAAGGACATTTTTTGTATTTCCTTGTAGAGAACCTGTACTATAGAGTGTCGGTTCAAGTCTCGTTCTAGTCTGTCTGTGAGGAGCTTGGTGTGTTCTCCCCATGACTCCTGATATAATGCTCCCTATAGTGAAATATGAGTCATTTCAGGCTCACGAGAATATATCTATTATTGTGTTTTCCACAAATCAGGATACCTGACCGATGTAAAGAATTGTGTGTTATTTAGTGAAAGTGTGGGTGATGCTTCAAAAGGACAGATGGTCAACTCAGAGAAGAACAAGAAAGCGGTCGGATGCAGGTGAAGCTGTTATATGTATTTATTCTTTTACATGAATATAAGAAATCAAGTGTTGCAAAGTGAAGTGTTCGTCTTCTGAGCTGTTTACCAGCGACGGCGCGTGTTTACCGGAGCTGTTAAGTGCTAATCTGCTGCCTACGTTCAGCTGTAAATAAAACATCAAACATCGCTGATGTAACCGCATTCAGTCCGCGACAGCTCGGCTTCTGCTCCTGTTTGATTTTTTTTTTTTTTTTTTTTTTTGCTGTAAGGCACTTTGGTGTGAGTGGGAACTAAAAATAATAACAAGAAAATCTGATAGCTGTTGTGCTAAGGTGAAGATTCTGTATCGGTGTCAGAAAGATCAGAAAAGTTGCACAGTCTTTACACCCTCAAACGCCTGACTGAGTAAGAAAGAGTTCAGATTCACAAAAGCTTGAGTCCTGAGGCTGTTTTTCACAATGATCTTCCGTTCAGTCAATAATCCAAATTCCACTCACGAGCGGTTCAGAAGTCTGCCATAATAACACAGAGATGCTGTTAATTAGCTGGATTTCTGAACAACAGCTAACGGTGTATGTGGGAATATATATCTATTCTATTAATTATTCCAATACTGAAAGAGCAACTAACCTAATCTTTACCCTTAAGTTCTGGTTACACTCCAGAGCCTCTTTACAGCTATAAAAATCATATGTAATATTTTTTTTTTTCTTTTCTAATTAGCAGCATACCGAAGATACTGTGATCCAGACATGTCTTATAAAAACAGATATATTACTTCTGGCTCTCAGAGAACTCAGCTATAAAATCTATGAAGAGTAGATAGATATATAGATAGACTCAAAGTCTGAGTAGTAAAATCTTTGGGGTGGAATACTTAATTTAATTTTATTATTATTATTATTATTAGTAGTAGTAGTAGTAGTAGTAGTAGTAGTATACTTGTGGATATTTACGACTACTACTATGACTTATATTACTACTATTAATAGTAGTTCTTACTAATAAGGGTAGTAGTAGTACTGTTAGTAGTAGTAGTTATGATAATTATTTTTATTAGTAGAAGTAGTACTATAGGGGCAGCCGTGGCCTAGTGGTTAGGGAACTGGTCTTGTGCCCGGAAGGTCACGGGTTCGATCCCCACCCAAGAACAAGACACGACTGAGGTGCCCTTGAGCAAGGCACCTAACTCCCCTAACTGCTCCCCGGGCGCCATGGTTTGGGGCTGCCCTCCGCTCAGGGCAAGTGTGTTCACTGCCCCCTAGTGTTCACTGGTGTGTGTGTTTCACAGGGTTAAATGCGGAGGTCACATTCCTCTGTGTGCAAATACAGTAGGCAAATGGTTCAGGAGGAGGAGGAAAAGAAGAAAGAGGAGGTTATAATAATAATAATAATAAGAAGAAGAAGAAGAAGAAGAATCAACATAATAATAATAATAGTACTAAGAAGAAAAAGAAGAAGTGTTATTAGTAGTACTAGTAGTATTAGTAGCAGTGTTAGTATAAAATTCCCGATCTCTACCACATACTGTCAGGACTGCAATACCCAGCAGCCCTGGCACATCACATGACCATCCGCCATTCCCTGAGCCCATCCACCTGCACGTCGTTTCACCCTATTCAGCACCTTGTACATGACCACAGTTATTCTCAGCACTGCTTGTCCTGCTTTTGTTGCTGTAGAGCTTTGTGCTGTTGTTTGTTAGCCTGTTGTCCATACACGTTTCCAGTCCTGCACCTTGATCTCACATTTACTTTCCTGTTCCCTGATCTTAGCTGTGCTTCTTAACTTGTATTTAAATCTGCTATGGATTTTGTCTCTGTGTCTTTTCTTCCTCGAGTTTAATTTGTTAAGATAAAATGGCATTGTAGAGGAAAACTCGTTTCTAACTGTACGTAGGATTATAAACACTTTGAGTTCACTTTGATTTGGAAACACAAGGGTTATGGGATTAAATCTTTGTTGTTATAGGAAATTACACTGAAGTGGCAGACAAACTGGTATAGCTGGGCATATGCAAAATAACAACGCGCCCCCAACACCAGGCGCCCCCCTTTATCAGACACTTCAGTGTACTGCAGATTCCTTGCTGTCTCTCAGCTAATTGTCTTCGAGGAAACACAAAAAGTGTAAGCTCCTGTCTTAAAGAGGCATTTAAACTTTATTTTGGCAAAAAATCTGATCTGGAAACAGTGTTTAAATATCACTAACCACGTTGTAATTATGCGTGTACAAAACCCCATGAAACACAAAGCTCATTTTTGTTGTGCGACGGATATTTTTCTCAGTGTAAAAGTCCTAAGTTAAAAAAAAAAAAGCTTGTCGCCATGGTCAAAAATAAATAAATAAAAAGACAACACTGCACATGTTGTCTCTGAAAATTAAAAATACAGCAAATTTCAATGTTACTAACAATTTTATTTTTTTTACATGTGTATAAGCTGTTTTAGGGAAAAAGGATGAGTTCCAGAAAATCAAAGTGTCTGATATTGTTAGAACCCCGTTGTTCTAGCGGTACTGGTGTAAACAACAATATCGTTATTTAAAAATATATTTTCTTTGAAAGTCAAATGAGGCTTGTACGTTAAATTACACATATATCGCTACTGAAAAACATTACCTGGGGTGAGTAAACCGCTGTCAGTTATTTATGATTAGCCTCGATTGCAGATGTTTTGGTTTGAGGTGTCTGCTAACTGGGGTGTTTACACTATATGGCTGGTGGTGGCTCAGTAATGGTATTGGGTTTGTTGTTTAGCTGGTATTCCACGTAAATCTACAAACTTCATCTACAAACGTTTCTGACAGGTCATCACTATGTGTCCCCCCTTTCTGATGAGTTCCACCAGTTCATGTCCTGCATTCATTTTGATGGATTTCGCCTTTTCCAACAGGAAAACGCACCCCCACACACATCTATAGATGACAAATTATGGCCAGAAGAACAGCGAGCTTTGGGTTTTCATCATTCTCACCAAGTCACCAGATCTCAATGTTATCAAACACATCTGGGACGCCATGTAACATGCCGTGTAACATGCAATCCTACACCTCAGAATACACCAGAATTCTAGTCGTTCTGCACTCGGTATGGTGTTCATTACCTATGAAATATTTCAGCAAGATTGTGGAGTCCATGTCTGTGGGGGACTTACCAAGAATCAAGAAAGAACGATGAAAGTGAACTATTTGCCTACTGTGCTTGCACACAGAGGAATGTGACCTCCACATTTAACCCATCTGTGCAGTTAAACACACACAAGTGAACACACTTACCCAAGCCACAGTGCCCAGGGAGCAATTGGGGCAGTTAGATGCCTTGCTCAAGGGCACCTCAGTCATGTCTTGCCTTAGGCGGGAATCAAACCCACGACCTTCCGGTCACAAGACTGGGCCACAGCTGCCCCCGTGGAATTAGACTGGTGTATTTCATGTAGTTTAATTAAAATCAATTAATCACTAGATCAGCTGATTATTTCTCTTCACTCGTTCAGTTCAGTGCTTTAACAATATAAAAGAAGAGATTCATCTTATACATTATTCTTATTACACTATTAATTTGCACACTAATGTATAAAAGCTCAGATTCATAGTTGAGTCCAACATGGGGGACCTGGGGGTGCAATCCCAGCTCGAGGTACACCCCAGTGTGTGTGTGTGTGTGTGTGTGTGTGTGTGAGAGAGAGAGAGAGAAAGAGAGAGAGAGAGAGAGAAATGGAGCATAGCACCAGCCTCTGAGTGTGTGTGTGTGTGTGTGTGTGTGTGTGTGTGTGTGTGTGTGTGGAGCAGTGTTCCTCTGTCTTTCTCTTAGCTGAATGTTGGGTTATGGCATCGCTGCGGCGTGAGTGTGAGTGTGAAAGTGGTGATTAATCACACAGTAGCTGTCGGCCCCATGTTTGTTTCACACATGCTGTGCTCAGAGTGAACAGGATCGTACAGGACGAGAGAGAGATGGACGTGTCTTCGTGGAGACACTTTAGTGCCCAATGTCGATTTTCTCACACAGTAGGAGTGTAACATGATGTCGGAATCTATATATGGGTCAGTGAAAAATAAATCTTCTAAAAATCCAGTGTGAAAAGTCTGCACATATCTGAAATTAGAGCAATATTGTTGAAATATTGTTTCGATGTGTTGAATTGTTTTTGACTGTATTTTTATAAAGGTAACCCCCAAAAAATGTCAGGTGGCTCAACCAAATTTTAGAACGATTTTCTACTGGATGGCCCAGTGGTGCAGCAGGAAGTGTGTGTGTGTGTGTGTGTGTGTGTGTGTGTGTGTGTGTGTGTGTGTGTGTGTGTGTGTGCTATACAGCTCTAGGGATCAGTTTTTGCCAGTTTGCCCCAGTTTCCTCCCGCCTCCCGAAAAACACAGGTGTGTGTGTGGTCCCCTGTGATAGACTGACACTTTGTCTAGGAGGGGGCTATTCCTGTCTTACACCCAATGATTTCAGGTGGGATCTGGACAAATGTCACAAAACATTTTTTTTCTAGTTTTTCCTAGTGTTACATTGGTTGTACCACCTGACCATGTATTGTGCTTGCTAAGATTTACAATCAAAGTTACAGTTCCGGAAGCTGATTATCTTGTCTATGTTATTTACTAGATTTTATCCAACTTTTTTAGTATTTTTTTTTTCTCTCGATTATATGTCAGGTATCCTGCATGGACAGATCATTTTATTAGTATTAAGTAATTTTCTCTTCGAACTCAGTGTACTGCATTTTACTTGGAAGCTTTGTTCCAGTCTAACTATGTAACTATGTCAGTCCAATATAGCTGTTTTTATTAAAAACCTTTACACTCAGCCATAAAGGTCACTTGAATGTTTGCTGTTATTACCTTCACTTCAGAATAAAAGTCCTATAGTTTAATAATTAATTGTTAATTATTTGCCTACTGTGTTTGCACACCAAGTGACCTCCGGGTTTAACCCTTCAATGCAGTAAAACACACACACACCAGTGAACACTAGGGGGCAGTGAACACACTTGCCCAGAGTGGGGGGCAGCCCCAAACCACGGTGCAGTTGGGGGGGTTAGGTGCCTTGCTTAAGGGCACCTCAGTCATGTTTTGGGATCAAACCTGGGACCTTCTGGTCATGAGACCGGTTCCCTAACCACTAAATTTTTCCCCCATTTTTCCATTTTTACAGTTGTGCCATGCAGACACAGTTTGTTAATGATCTTAGTGACTTTAAAACTTCTAATTCTGTTGATTTGCACAGATAGTTAGACAGACAGACAGACAGACATAAATAGATTAATCCAAAAAGGAAATTGTACAGTACACATAGAACACTAAACATCACCACCATATACTGCACAACTTTAAGAGTAGTGAGAAAAATAAAGGAATATAAAAACTAAATAAAGAAAACACAATAAGGAAAGGGTGTATGTGTGTATGCTGTGCTATATACAGATACAAAGTAAAGCACAATAATATAATACAAAGATGAGTCATTAAAAACGTAATAATATAATATGCTGAGCAAAATTATAAACTCCCATTTTTTATGAGATGAACTCAAAGATCTAAGACTTTTTCTATGTACACAAAAGGTCTTTTTCTCTTAAATATTATAGTGAGCACTTCTCCTTTCCATCCACCTCACAGGTGTGGCAGGTCAGGATGGGGCAGCCGTAGCCTAGTGGAAAGTGAACTGGTCTCATGACCTGAAGGTCCTGGGTTTGATGTGACTGAGGTGCCCTTGAGCAAGGCACCTAAATCCCCCAACTGCTCCCTGGGTGCTGTGGTTTGGGGCTGCCCCCTGCTCTGGGCAAATGTGTTCACTGGTGTGTGTGTGTTTCACTGCATGGATGGGTTAAATGTGGAGGTCACATTCCTCTGTCTGCAAGCACAGTAGGCGAATAGTTCACTTCACTTCATGGATTATTGCACAGTAAGTTAGTAAACTTTATTTATACAGCACCTTCCACAGATAAAGATCACAAAGTGTTATACATAGTGCAATAAAAATAAATACAAACACAGGCATAAAATAAAACAAAGCTAATGCAACAATAAATAGTGCATTAAACTAAAAGTTTGTCTGAATAAAAATGTCTTAAGTTGATTTTTAAAGGAATCAACAGAGTCGGCCATGTGGAGAGACACGGACAGAGCGTTCCACAGTCTGGGGGCTACTGCCTGAAGGACAGGTCCCCCCGAGTCCTAAAGTGGGTCTTATGGACCTTTAAAACGTTCTGACCTGAAAACCGAAGAGAGCAGCCGAAACAATATGGCATTAACATCTCAGTATTGTATTGGGGGACTTGCTTATTACAAGCTCTAAGAGTCAATACTAAAATTTTAAAATAAATTCTACTAATGTAAAAAGGATAAGAGCAGTGTGATGTGTGCTGTTCTGTTCCTGTTAAAAACAACTATAGACAAGTGACAGCAGATTTGTTAACAAGGTAAAAAAAGGGTTACAATATTTTAAACAAGAGAAAATAAAAGTATGAATAATCATCTCAGATTTGGGCAACATTACACTTAATTTAGAGATATTTATCAAATGATAAAAGTAAAATTAAAAAGATGAAAGTAATTTCTAACCAAATGTTGTGAATGTCTGTCCAAAGACATTGACTGGTCAAACAGAACATCAACATTTCCAAGACTGGACTGGAAAAAATAGCAAATAAAACCAAGTTGTGGTTTTATCAAATAAACTTTCTGCTCAGGAGAAATAATCAGAGTTTCAGTCTTACTGGAATTTAATTGAAGAGAGTTTTTAGCTGCCAGTCCTTAATACACAAGACACAATTAAGTAAATCTGTTAACGTGTGTAACTCTGAGTTCTTGAAAGAGCAGTACAATTGAATGTCATCAGCATACAAGACATATTTTTAAAGCTGCTGATAATCTAAACCAAGGGGGCTGAGGTACAAAAGGGACAACACTGGGCCTAGGACTGAGCCCTGAGGAACACCATGTAACAGAGGAGTGACTTCAGACATTATATTATCTACAAACATGGAAACGGTTTTGTTGCTCAGATAAGAAGAAAACCACTTGAGAACAGTCCCTGAAATCTTATTTTGCAGTCGACATAACAGAATTTTGTTGTCAACCGTGTCAAAAGCTGAGGACAGATCCAATAAAACCAATACACTGCGCTGACCAGAGTCTGCAGCCATCAGTATGTCATTAGAGACTTTTAATAGGGCGGTCTCAGTAGAGTGCATCTAGTGGAAACCAGATTGAAACGTATCCAGAATATTATTACTTTCCAGGAAAGTAGTCAGCTGCCCTGCCACTAACTTCTCCACAACTTTAGAAAGAAAAGTCAATTTAGATATTGGTCATAGTTGCTTGGTTCAGATTTTTAAAATGGGACTGCTTGTTTGAGAAAGCTTGGGATTGACCCAGATGAGAGAGAAATATTAATCAGTTTGACATCATGTGTGTCAGCAATGTCAAACACCTTTAAAAACAGTGATGTGGGTATAACATCTAGTGGCCAGGAGGAGGGTTTAATCCTTTTTAGTAAAACCTTAACCTCCAAAGTGACATAAGCGAATGAGGACCAGGAGCACAGAGTGGAGCCAACACTAAGGGTGCTATCAAGAGATGCTTTTACACTTGCCCTGATATCTTAAAAAGTTAAAAAATCTGTTAAAGTCATCTGTTGTGAATACAGGCACCAGTGGAGCTGAGGGTGATACAATGTTGTTAATGGTATCAATCAAGACTTTCGGATTTTTCTTGTTCATATTCACAAAATTAGAATAATATGCAGTTTAACAAAAGTTTTGTAGATTTCCACAAACGCTCCACCTTACGACAAAATCTTCTAAATATCAGGTGAACCTCAGGCTGGCCACAATAAAAGGCCACTCTATAATGTGCAGTTTTATCACAGCACAATGCCACAGATGTCGTAAGTTTTGAGGGAGCGTGCAATAGGCATGCTGACTGCCCACCAGAGGAATGTCCACCAGAGGGCCTCGTTGTGAACGACAACATTGTGAATCGAGTGGCTCATGGTGGCGGTGGATCTCGTCTTGGCATATCGGTGCGTTCAAAATGGCATCAATACAATGCACCTGTGTTTGTTGTCCATACCACAACCCCACTGCCACCATGGGCCACTCGATTCACGTTGTTCATCTCCTTTGACTTGCTGATGTTGAGCAGTTGAGCGAGTTCTTTTCACACCACTTACTAAAGCCCTGTGGTGGGGCAAATTTCCAGGTTCGCAACATCATGCTATGATTGGTATCCACCATAGAAAAGAGAAGCTTCTCTAGTTTCATATGACACCCAACATGGGGGAGTGGATTAGGAGAGAGTGGATTAGGTATACTGATGTGTTCAAATATCTTGGAATTATTGAACAATAAAGATTTAGACAGTACCAGTCTTTTAGATGTGTATGAATTTATCCGGCTTATGCTCACTGATGCAAGGTTGGTTTTTTGTGTTTTTTTTTTTTTAATGTTCAGTCCCCCGTCAGTGTATCTCAGCCTCATCATGACTTTTTTTTAGGCATTGTCACTTTTTTCCGTCGTCATGTTGAGAGATGACAGACTCCAGATGCCAGTTCTTCATCTATAATTAACTCCAGACCTTTTGTTAGCTCTGTAATTACTCAATGACCCACATCAAGGAATAAGATTGCAGGCAGCCACTTATAAATCAGGGCAGAGCTCTTGGGAAGAACAAATCTCTAGGGGAGGTCTTAAGTGAATTGCATGTGAAAGAAGAAGAAGAAGGAATCAAACCATGGTGGTGTATAAGATAAGGCTTTGTCTGAAGGGCAGGATGATGCACAGCAGGGAGTGTTTGCACATCAGGATCTGGCACAAGCATTACATTAAGCAGCAGGAGCAAAGAGCCATAATGGCAGTGTAAAGTGCTTAATGTGCTAAACATAGAGCAACTGGGAATCCAGCTATGATAGCTTAGCTAACAGCAGAGAAGCAGAAGTTAACACTAACAGAGTTCGCAGCACCCCGCAAGCATTTTATCAACAAACCCGAGGGATGCCGTGATACAGGAAGAGGCACAAAATACCACTTTATCTCAAATTAACACCTTTGTCTCGATGAGAGGCTGTTAGCAAAGAGCCTGAAGTGAGAAGCTAGAGCTAAATATGAATCAGATCAAAATCAGCTTTTTTTCTCTTACGCCACTGAAATAAATAAATAAATGAACACTAGTCAGACAAATAATGGTTCTTTAATATCTACTAAGTACTAAAAAAGCAGTCGCTGAAGTACCAGAAAAACCGGTACACCAATCTAAATCTTTGTAGGTCCTCATGGAGACTCTGTGAGCTTGTGGAAATATTCTGTAGGCAATAAACCCCAGACTTCCTGCAGATTGGTCCACAGAGCATTGCATGGCATCCCAGATGTGTGTGATAACATTGAGATCTTATATCTCAATTGAGATTTTATATTCTATATGTTTTCATTTCAAATGTCCGTTATACCATGCTGCTGTCCAATGCTCTCGTTTTATTGTTTTATACATATACACTGGAATTCAAGCAGACTTTACAGAGTACATTGTGATATTTTTAAGTTTTATGGGAGAAGTTTAACTTATGGAAGGAGTCTCCAGTGTCAGTGCTTAAGGAACAGCTGTATTTTTTCATCTTTTTTTTTTGGTTAGGGAACCGTTCTCTTGACCGGAAGGTCTTGGGTTTGATCCCTGCCCAAGGCAAAACGTTGTGAGGTGCCTAACTCCCCAACTGCTCCCTGGGTGCTATGGTCTGCCATCTGGGCAAAGTGAGTTCTCTGCCCCCTAGTGTTCACTGCTGTGTGTGTTTCACTGCACGGATGGGTTAAATGCAGAGGTCACATTCCTTTGTGTTTTATCAGATGTTGAATTCAGACTGGTGTAACAAAGCCTTTGTTAT
The DNA here is from genome assembly GCA_028565595.1 of Duopalatinus emarginatus. Classification (NCBI taxonomy): domain Eukaryota; kingdom Metazoa; phylum Chordata; class Actinopteri; order Siluriformes; family Pimelodidae; genus Duopalatinus; species Duopalatinus emarginatus. Next base: position 23,162,478 of record JAOVVF010000008.1, on the reverse strand, counting down.
CTTATTACTAGGGCTGTCAAATGTTTAAAATTTTTAATCGCAATTAATCTCAAAATTCCATATAGTTAATCATGATTAATCGCATTTTTTTAATCTATGTAGATGAATGAGGCTTTAAAGTGAAATGTTTACAATTAAAATGGTGAACGCATGTTATGCTAAAAGTACTTGTTAAAAACTGCTGGGACAAGAGAAAATGGTAAGTGCTACAGCATACTGAA
>JAOVVF010000008.1:23143742-23156025 GCA_028565595.1 Duopalatinus emarginatus | reverse complement strand
GGTTCCTCTCAAGGTTTCTTCCTTTTGTCATCTCAGGGAGTTTTTCATTGCCACTGTCACCACCGGCTTCTCATCAGGGATGAAATTTCTAAACATTTCTATAAATGTATAACCCCTTTTAATTATTTCTGTAAAGCTGCTTTGGGACAATGTTTATTGGTAAAAGCACTAGAAAAAATAAAAACAAATTAAAATTGAATAACCTGAACTGTCTTTTTTGTAGTTGTGTGGATCTACATTGTGGTCAACCAGGAAAAGAATGAATAAATGTCCTCCGTTTTCTTGTTGTTGTTTGCAGTGTACACCTTCTTTGTATATACACATCATTAAATTGTTTACAGTGCATATACTATGGATTAGATAAGTTTAATAGTATTTTTCATACATTACCAGAAGCAAACACTGTTACAGTTAGAATAAGATGAGGCGATAGAACTGAAACAGAAATCCCAGCAGCTGCTTGTTGTCATAAGCTCTTTATTGATTATTTCTTGGGTAAGAGCTTTTTTTTAGATGGCAGGGTTAACTACCTTTTACACCGCACTCGGATGATAAATCGGCTAGCTGTCTAGTGCAAACACTAACTGGCTCTACTGCTTGGTATGATGGGCAAGTTGTCAATTATTTGCAGCGATCACTGGACACGTTCTTGTTTTCCTCGTGGTACTCGGACGCAGCAAAGCACTCGGCAGCCTTCCGGTCACACTCACAGATGAACATCTCGCATTCGTTGTTTTTGCCTGAGAGAGAACAAACAAAAGGACATTCAATAATAAAGTTCCTTACTGACATTGTTATCCCACAGAAAGATTTTTAGATTACCACTTACTCGTGCAGGTGATTTTCTTAGTGGCTTTGTCACAGCTATAGGCATAGATCTCGGTGTAAGGGTTGTCCAGGATTGGCCAGCATGCATCATGTTGCATGGCATCACTGTAGCACTGGTCATGTACTTGACAGCATCTGTTGTTGAAAAGAAGTGTGTAATTCAGTAGTCCATGGTGGAAGTAGAAGCTAAGACGTTTGTCATAAACCAGTATTTACAACAGCATGCAGATTGAATGCTTGCTAAATGCTTTGTCTGGGAAACATGCCACTTCACGGATCTGGGGAAGTCTGTAGTTTGATTCTGAATGGTGTTTTACATGGGTTTCAGATCAGATCAGAAATACTTTATCGATCCCAGAGAGAAATTACACTTGTTACAGCCTTGTTGCAGCCTTTTATACAAAGAATAAACACTCTAATAATTTAAAATAAAGAGAAATGAATAGAAAATTAAATAAAGAGAAATTAGCAATATTTACATTAAACATTTGCTGAGATTATAAATATAGAACATGCTAAATAACCAGTTCAAATAATTATTGCACTTCTGAATTATTGCACACAGATGAACCATAGTGTTACCCATTAAGGGATGAGTATTAAAGTTTGATGGCCACAGGTAGGAATGACCTCCTGTGGCGCTCTCTGAGACTTTTTGGGTTTACTTGGGGTTCTCTAGTTTTCACCAGACTTTGCAAACATACCAGTAAATAAATTGACCCTAGATATGAATATGTGCATGAATATGTCAGTATATTATAGCATGTGATGGACTGGCATCCCATCCAGGGTGTATTCCTGCCTCTTGCACTGTATTTCCAAAATAGATGCCATGAGCACTCCAGCGATGACCAGGATAAGGTTAAAAGTTACTGAATGAGTGAGTAAACGCTTACAGCTTAGTTTACATTTTTGACATTGCTTTGTTTTGCAGGTTTTTAGGGTGTTAAATGGTATGTGAAATTATGACTTGCTGGTGCCCACTGGTGGATGAAATATTGTAAACCAATATCTTCATATGGGTGGTACGGTGGTGCCACAAGTAGTGTGTGTGTGTGCACAGCTCCAGAGTTCTGGGGTTGTGTGTTCAAACCTTACTCTGGTCTCTGTCTGTGAGGAGTTTAATGTGTTTTCCCTGTGTTTATGTGGGTTTTTGCTGGGTGGACCGGTTTCCTCCCACCTCCCCCAAAAAACCCCACACACATGGATGCATTAAATTACCCCTAGGTGTGAGTAAATGGGTGTGTGTGAGTGTGTATGTGTGCTACCTTACCAGGGCTGGGCACCCTGTGCAGGGTGTAAATCCTAATTCTCACCCCCTTCCCAAGAACTGGAAAGGTATAAAGGTAAGAACAGTGTCTGGAGTACATAGAACTAGATCTACTCCATGCTTTATTTCACATCAGGATATTTTGGAGCTCATGGAATTTTGTGGAATGTCACTGGGTGGGTGAGTATCTAGTAACGTATTGATATGAATTCATTGAAATGTCACTAACAACAAACGTATTAATTAACCTCAAAGCCAAAATCGTAAATAAATAAATAAATAAATAAATAGGGAGGCTTGTGAATAATGCCTGGTCACTGTCTGATGGCTAATTCTGAAAATACTATTTTTTTTTACTTAGAAAGGTACTACCTAGCACCAAGTTAGTACTAACTAGACAAACTTGTCAACTAACTTGTCAAAGAGCAGACAAGTAAGCAAGTATTATAATAATACTATGTAGTACAGATTTTTGGCTTTTTTTGCTGCTTAAAAAGTATTAAATGTAGACCCCAGGGCATTGGTAAGCACTACAGTATTCCAATGCAAACTGTATTAAATGGCATACAAACAAGCATTCAACCGAGCACGGTCTACGCAAAGCATAAAAAGTGATTTTCAACCTGTCCAGTTCGTCAAGAGGGGTTCCCGATCCACCCAAACCACAATAGCAGCCGTAGTTATTGTAATCTAGGGCTGGCCAGCTATCAGGCTTGGCACAGATGATCATACCCCTGAACTGCCACAGTGCCCTGTAGTCAAGAGCCTGTGCTGAAATACAGAAATATAAAGAAAGTTAAATGTAAATCCAAATTAAATTCACAAAGAGTCCAGACATGACCCCAATATCAAGACAATAATCATCTCAGAGATGCAGGGTTCAGCATATCCAGTTAACACCAAGCAGAATTCCTTTGAATTAAAGATGGCTTCATTTATCTTTTATAGACAGCAATTAAAGAATGACATCCTTTGTTAAAGGTTAATTAAACCCCAGGTAATTATACAATTGTAAATTTCTTCTTTTTTCAGATATTTTTTTTTTATTTCTCCAATTTTGAAAAAAAGATATGACTATCTGGACTATACCACAAACATTCTGTTTTCCTGCCTAACATAATTAATAACTTTTTAGATGCACTGGTGTGCCCTCCGATTTAAATAAAAAAAAGTCAAAGCTTGCACTTGCCAACAGCAATGCCAAATACCAGCAGGAGAAAAGTGTGGAGGGTCTTCATTGTGTCCTGTTGAGAGCTTCACTCAAAATCATGCTTCAGGAATTTCTCCTTATGTAGTTGCAACACAGCCTTGAAAAGTTTAACCTGTTTAGATAACACCAATTCGCAAGTATATTAATTTTAGCAAACATGTGGACACATGGCTGGAAATTCTCACGACCTGACAAACCCTGCTTTATTTCCCATCAGGATATTTTGGAGCTCATGGAATTTTGTGGAATGTCACTGGTTCTGCCTTGCTTCGGGGGTAGGTTCAATTTAAAAGTAGAAAAAATTTAAATGATTAAAATATTTTATTGTCCATTAATATGGCCGTAGATGTTCTCAGTGAAAGTGAAAATGGTGATTGCAGTTTTTATAGTACAGAACTCAGCAATGGTTAGGATCTTTAGTTCTTGTGAAATAAATAATCCTACTAATCTGGTGGTTAGCAGATTTTCTGAGTGGGTTAGTGCATGGAAAGCCCTGTACTACATCATTCAGGAGAAGCAAACTCTAGGTCCAGGCCTTAAAGATGAAAATAGGAACCTTCTAAAACAATAAGACAGAACATGCAAAGTTAAAAGATGAAAGTGAACTATTTGCTTACTGTGTCTGCTCCAAATCACAGCGCCTGGGGAGCAGTTGGGGGAGTTAAGTGCCTTGCTCAAGGGCACCTCAGTCGTGTCTTGCCCTGGGCAGGGATCAAACTCAGGACCAGTTCCCTAACCACTAGGCCACGGCTGCCCCCCAAAGTTGAGAATGAAGCTCCTTCCTCCTAACACACTACTGCTGAAGGCGTGAGGGTGATGTCTGATCTGGCACTGGGATGGCAGGTGAGCTTGCTCACACCAATGTCCATTCATTACCAACCCTCAAATTATGAAAAGACAGCCCAGTCAGTTCCCAGCCTTATAGGACAGTGCAGCTGAGTGGATCAACTTTATTTCTGATAAGTCAGCAAAAATTCAGCTACAGTCAGTGAAAACCTGTAAGTTTGTAATATAAACAAAAAAGTGTTGTTTTTCCAACCTGCATCAGAGTTATCACAGGAAAAAACCCAACTATTTTATAATTCCTTATTACATCCATCTGTTTTGAATGTAAGTCATTCGGTTCATGTGAGTCTAAAAACACTCCTCTGCTCAATTAGGATTCAGAGTAATTGAAGTAATTGGGTAATTTTTATTAAAATTGGGAGAGAAACAAAAAACAGTATAGAGCTTTTTATCCAGAAAAAAGGCGTCCAAAATGGCAAATGACATCAACCACCATAATCTACATAATATGAATTTAGGCTAATCCGTTGGCGTGGGGGGTGGGTGGGGTAGGATCAGTGACTGTCATTTAATTCATCAGGCACTGAACATTTCCAAAGAGCACGTTTAGACAGGGGGAAAAGACACCTGTAGTATTTGATCTGTGATATTTTAACCAGGGACCGTCACAGACATTTTATCAAGACCCCGGAGAACTGGGTTAACTTGTGGGAAATTAGTATATGTCACGTCTAAAGTCCACAACATCTTTCCGTCAGCTGTTACAGCACTAGAGGAAAGCTATCATGCTATAATTCCCAGCTCTGAATATATGTTGTAACATATGGACTTTGCATCTTCTATTATCTGTATCTTTTATTATCTGAATTACACAGTTCATTTCATGTGCTATTGCTCTGATAATCTGCTCAGTAACCTGCACTTTCACTGAGACTGATAATGGGGATTTAATTAATTAATAGGTTATTTAATTAAATAAATTAATAGGTTGCTGTAACCTAAAGATTGCACTGAGCTCATCGCAGAAATCTTATTCACACCTCTATACTGTAATGATTTGCTGTATATTCCTGCTATCTGGTGTCTCTTTCTGGGTTTATTTCCATGTAAGGTTTTTCCTGGAAATTCTACATCATGGTGAGGCTGGTCATTTGGTACTATAAAGAATTAACAGAAAATACTAAAGGTGTTAAAAAAGGTTTATTGACAACTGGTTTCGATTTTCTTCCTTACATTAAATTACAGATAGACACAATCATGCTGTACAAAATAATAAATTGAGACGTTCTACTGCAGATAATGATTAGTCAGGTATTCCAAGTGAAAAATAAATAATAATAATAATAATAATAATAATAATAATACAGAATAATTAATATCTTCTATCAGGAAGAAAAAGAACAAGGTTATTATGTATGTATTCTCTGACAATATAAATCACAATGTTTTTACTATATGAGTAACGAAAAAAATACAAATTATACATCTACAAAATGGTTGGTCCATTTTTTTTTGTCAGGTACAACCTGCGTTCAGTGGTTTTAAGTAATATAATTTTTAAATATTTTTTTTAATGCAAGATTTTTTAATTTTTTAATTCTTTATTCTTTATCTTTTTGTTTTCCCTCATTTTACAAACCCCCTTTTGCACTGATTCAGTCTTCTCCACATATTACATCAAAAGACAGTCCAGATTGGTCAGAAGGTGTTGAATTTTCCATAACAGCCGCTCCATCAATAGTGTGTCTGTGAATATTAGGGTTTATATCAAAAACGCTGCGCTCACTCTAATACAGACTTGTATGATGGATGCTTCAAATCCAAGAATCTAAAAAACGTTTACATGGAAAAGAGTTTTGTAGATTCATCATATAGGAAAGGATCCAGTGTTGATGTGTTGTAACAGTCAGAGGTAAAGCTGTGAGAATTTACAATTTGTGGTCAACACATCCCACAACATTAAATGTAACTATAAATGGATCAAAATATGTCATTCTTTAATAAATTAAAACTTGTAATCACTGGCAACTCGCTATAGTATAAGAGGAATAAAACCCTTCAAGACATGTTGCTGTTGGAAAATAATCAACCTCAGGCTCACTACCTCACACAGCACACATAGATTTGGTCTCTTCTATGCCATCTGTCTACATGATTGGTCTGATACCAGGCTGGATGTTTTCATTTATAATGTGTTCCCTTTACAACATCCAAATGGTTGGCTCTTGGCAACCAGTGGCACATATTAATAAAAGAAATTAGACAGGAGGAGACACCTACGCTAGACACTAGTTGTCAGTAGTGGAGTGAATAGAAACTTGGCAAGTGTGTAAAAGTTCATGAGCAGAAAGTGTCGCTGCTGGGGTCAGATGGGTTTATACAGCAGGGTGGTGACATACTTCTTCTTATAGCGATGTGTGGCACTAAGGACCATGACTCCATCCTGGGAATGATAAAACAAGAAGACGGCATTAGTCTAAACAAGTACTGTTTCATATGGGCTGATACATAATCTGTGATTCAACATTTTAATGTTAAGCTATCAAGTTGACATTTCTTTCCCCAAACACTGGCTAATCAGCAGTTAATATGATATGATATCAACATTACAATAGATGAGCATCATGATGCACTGGTCAAGGTCTTAATAAATTCTATATTATTCACATTTTAATCCAATTTGTACCTGGTGGTTAAGGAACCGGTCTTGCGACCGAAGGTTGTCGGTTCGATCCCCTGTACCGTAAAGACACGACTGAAGTGCTCTCGTGTGTGTGTTAAGTGGTGTGTGTGACTCTCACCTTAATAGACAGAGCGTAGAGGTGATTCAACATCACGTGATTGGGTTCAGGAAGTAACGCAGGGTCACACTGGTGAGAAACAAAATAAAGGATTTTACACTTTGGGCTGTTTGAGGGAAAAGCTTTGCATGACATATAGTTCAGAATGCATTTCTAATATATAAATAAATAAATAAATAAATAAATATACTAATCAGCCATAACATTAAAAACACCAGCCTAAACAACTGCCTAATCAGTTCAGACCCATTGAGGCCTGGCCTTCACAAGACCTCAGAAGGTGTTCTCTGGTATCTGTGGCACCAAGATGTAAGCAACAAATCCTTCTGTGGATCTTCTTAAATCTTGTTATTTAAAACAATACTTTTAGGTTCCTTACTGTATCAAATCTTTTTGCATCATTTTATATTTTTACCAAAAACAGGATTGTGATAAAATTCTGTAATTTAAATGTCCAGTATTAGGTTCACTTACCTGTCTGGATTTTTCTTAAATAAAAATAAAAATCTATCAATGAACAAATAACTCCAAATATAAGAATACAAAAGTAAACATAGACTTCAGTCTACCACAATAAAATACAGATTTTAAAGTCATAGTGCATTACTGTGTTTATATTTTGTATCATTTTGTCCCAATCGACTCCATGCTAGCGGCCTCCATTCAGACAAATGGAGCTGATAACTAGTTTGCTGTACGGTGGCCTGGACGGCCTTCATCTACAGTGGCTGAGTGGAAATGTACAGATTTAAAATTAAACGCATTTTAAAATCGATTTTTGGGCATTTCAGAATCGCCAGGATTAGGAATCGCGATCCTTTAAAGAACCGTTTTTTTTCAGCACCCATAGTAACTAACATGGCAGATTTTTTTTAATTAAAGTTTAATTTAATTTAATTAATTTAATTAAAGTTTACAATATTGTAAGGTAAAATATGTAATTTATTTTTTTTTTTGTTAAAAAAAAAGGCTCAGAGACATAGAAGAGGCATGTAGAAGTACTTACTGAGATGCCCGTGTCTTTGTTGAGGATGACCTGCAGCAGGTGAGGAGGGAGGATGGGCGGAGACTTGAACTTTTCATCTTGTTTAGGTACGTAAGCATCCTGATGGTATGGCCCAGGAGGAGAGCTTGAGAGATCTTTACAAAAAAAATAAGTAAGTGCAAGATAAATTAACAGCAGTCAGTGAAATCATAATCTCTATGGAATTCGCTGTGATGAGCAATTTTGTGCTCCTGTGTGAACTTTGACTTTTGCCTCTTTGATCAATGGCACTATCACTTTGGACACAGTGACAGAAGGGAAGGGTTTTGTATAGTATTACCATAAATCCACAATGAAATAATCATAGCCATTCAGAATATAAAATCTGATATAAACATGAGCTGGACTGAGACATCGTCAGTCTGGAAACTGGATTAGATGTCAGGTTTTTTGTGGGTATATTATATATTTTTTACTGTTTATGGTTGGTGAGTGAGCCAAGTTGATAGTACAAACATAGATGCCTGTATCACAAATCTTCCAGCCCTTCCTTTTTGCTACAGTCTTGATCTTAATCTATATATGGGGTGATTAAAGAATAAAACAGTGACAATGTGCTGTTATAAGAAAATAATCAATAATCTGATCAGCTGATTATTTCTCAATAACAGCTTAAACCACAGTGGTTTATCAACAACTGCAAATTTTTACTTGTTAAATGAAAACAATGACATAACGATAGTGAGGGTGCTGAAAAAAATCGACTCTTCAAAGGATCGCGATTCCTATTCCTGCGATTCTGAATCAATTCAAAATGCCCAAAAATAGATTTTAAAATGTGTTTACGTTTTATTTTTTGCCGCTCCGACTCCCTAGTATACTGCATATCACATTACGTGTCCGCTCGGCCACTGTAGATGAAGGCCGTCCAGGCCACCGTAAATGGAGCTAGTTATCAGCTCCATTTGTCTGAATGGAGGCCGCTAGCATGGAGTCGATTCAAACAAAATGATACAACATATAAACGCAGTAATGCACTAGGACTAAAGTCTGTGTTTTGTTTTCAGTTAAAGGTTTAATACACTGTGGTAGACTGAAGTCTATGTTTACTTTTGTATTCATATATTTGGAATTATTTGTTCTTTTTATTTTTATTTAAGAAAAATCCAGACAGCTAAGTGAACCTAATACTGGTCATTTAAGTTACAGAATTTTATCAAAATCCTGTTTTTAGTATAAAAAGATTTGATACAATAACGAACCTAAAAGTATTGTTTTAAATATAAATGTACTATTTGTTTGCATTGTCTTTTCTTCTTTTCATCAACCACAGAAATTAAACAAAATCTATACGCCATTTAAATAGAAAAATCGTTCCTGAGTCGAAAATCAATTCTGGATCAATCGTGACCCCAAAAATCAGAATCGAACCGCCGGACACCGAGAGATTTCCACCCCTTTCCACCCCCACCAACTGCAAATTTAATTTGTTAAATGAAAACAATGACATAACAATAGCAATGATTAAACACACTTTTTTAAATCAACAGCATCAATAAGAAACATTCATTAAACACACACTACTGAATTCCTCAACAATTAAAGATTGAGCTTGTAAATTGTGAGTGTGGGAATATAGTGTATATATAGTGTAGTGTGCAGTGTGACTTGTATCACACTGTATAAATTATAAACCCACCTGACATATCTGAGCATTTCTGCGAGTCCACCATGAGAGCATCGAACACCTCAAAATCGGTTTTCTTCACCTGGATGATGTTGCTGGTGGTACCTATCTGATTGGTCACTACAGGCTGAGTATCAATAAAGAAGAGGAAGCAATTAACCACACGTGATGCTGTTATCTGTAGGATTTTAAAAGAGTAAGGATGTGTGTGTTGGCTACCTCAGATGGGTCATGGGTCCACTGTCCGTCCACGTAGAACTTATACTGATGTTCACCTTCAGGCAAGTCCACAATCGCCACAAAGTTGTTCTGACTAGACGGAAAATATAAATACAAAGCGCATACATACGTAAGGTAGATTACTTTCCTTTAACTCTTATACCGCACCATACTTTTTATCCTTTTATAGTTATAATTACAGCTGTAAAACATCTGGGAAGAATATTTAGGTCCTGTTACAAAGTGCTGACACTTCCATAAACATTAAAGAAACATCCTTTTAATCCTAGGAAATAAGCTGTTACCATGGAAATGGTCATTTTTAAGTGCAACATTATTATTTCTATTTACATCTGAGAATGTAAGCTGTGGTGTAAACTAACAGAAAGACTTTTATTATGTATTTCTCACATAAACTCCAATAAAAGTCAGACATCAATAAAGAAGATAAACAGACACAAACACAGAGTGTGGCTTTAAACATATTCCAGGTCCAACTGCACAAGTTTTATTCATCCTTTATTACTGTGGCTTTTTTTTTTTTTTTAAACAGCGTCCTTGTTTACCTCCTGGTCAGAGGAATCTTATTTGCCCAGTTGTCGAAGGATCCGGAGAGATAGACCTCTTTTCCGGCACCTGTCCAACGAAAAACGGTGGGTCGTGCCAAGAGCTCCTTATCACTGGATTCCAGGTCCTGCCTCCAGGATAAAAACCCTTCCTTCTCCAAGGGGGCCTGAGGGGAAGAGCAGGACACACAGACAGACGTTTAAAATGAGTACACAACCTTTAGAATAACCAAAAGAAGACGTTTTGTATAGAAGCCTTCAATACAGCCAGGTAATAATACATAATACATACATAATAAATGGATTTTAAATGTGTTAGTAAGGTTCTGAGTCATCGTGAGCCTTCAATTAATTAGTAGGAGAACTAGAGCTCCAAAGTCGGCTAAAATGCCCGTCTTCTGCCACCTTTGGTGTTGTTTGAAAGCTACTCTTTTTTAACCTGTATAACATGGCAATGTAAACATGTGACATATTATGCCTGTTAGTTGTGGCGATCCAGAGCTGTCCATTCTGGCAATCCATGTCAATGTCATGGTCTCATGACCAGTGCACGCACAACACTTTTGAACTGGATGTGTTGTATAGATCTGGTATTCAAACAGTGCAACTGCATTACACATAAAATGAATAGACTTCTAACTTCACATTTCCACAGTCAAAACTGTCACATTCGTGTATCATGACGTATCGTGTCATAACATATTGTTACACCCCTGTAAAATAAACAGATATGTAGACAGATAGACAGCTCTATAGTCTGATTTGCCATGTGAAGTCCCCACTGGTGTTGTAAGTAAGCATTATTAAATATAAATTGTGTGTATTATGAATCTAAAACACATGCTGCACACCTTAATATCCTCCCCATGGAAAATATCGGCATCCTCAGGGCTGTCCATGAGGATTTTTGGCCGGTCCCCCTCTTTAGCACCACGGCTGTCCCTGAGGTTGGCTTTCTCGCCCTGCCCCACTCCTGACCTCTCGCTGCTCGTGTTTCCCATGGTGCCCTTAGAAGTGGAGCTACGTGCTCAGCAGATAAGACCTCGATTACACTGAGGGTGGAAAGATAAAACATACCAGAAAAGACCTCGATTAGAGTGAGGACAAATAGATAATTTTGTGATTACTGTACTGGAAAACTGTTCACCTGACGGTTATGTAACTTCTCCATGTTTGGTTTCCAATGTACTTAGGTAGTGCACACATAATACACTTTTATTTACATTTGTATTATTATTATTATTATTATAACTACTATTATTATTATTGTTGTTGTTGTTTCACTTTCACATAACTCAAGCAGACTTACCTTTGAGGTAATATCTTAAATGATTAAGTAAATTATATTTGATTTATTCATATCAATAGATTTATTAAATCATATCAATACATTTATTTTATGCATTTAATATAGACTTAAGCAAAATAAAATAGTAATAAAATAAACAAAATAAAACATCTTAAAACATACATCATACAAAGAAACTGAAATTAGTTATAGAGGAACATTTTGCATTTTACTTAAAAAAAATTTGAAATGTGTATGTGTGCGCATGTATACACACACACACATATATATATATATATATTGATGTCATGATACAATAGTAATATCACAATAATAAAGATTCCTAAAAAAGAAGAGCATTTCAGAGTCAAATCAATTACAATTATTATTTTTCCTTACCTGTCTGTACCGCTACAAATATGCATGAGTTTTAACAGGTGTTTGACTTGATATATATAAACAAGTAGTTTACATCTAATATAGAATTAAGCAAAATAAAATAGTAAAAAATAAAACATCTTAAAACATATTATACAAATAAACTGAAATGAGTTATAGAGGAACATTTCGCATTTTTCTTTACATTTTCTATAAATTGTTGCTTGAGCTTAACTGGTATTTAAGACAATAAAATAAAATATAA
>JAOVVF010000008.1:23123057-23135745 GCA_028565595.1 Duopalatinus emarginatus | reverse complement strand
TATATGCAGATAGCTTTTGTTCCTGTTAGTACTTTTACTACCCACTACACTCTACACTTATGGTATTTTTGTCATGTACAATGGCTTCTGTTCAAACATTGGTATGCCACATATATTCTGATTACAAGTGACTAACACTGGATATTTAAAGGCTGATGGTTTAATACTGTGGTGCATATTTGCTATTTTATACACAGTAGATGGCAGTGCTCCTTATAGCTTACATACAGAAATATAGCTGTCGATCTTCTCACCTGACCAACTGCTAAGCCGCAGTCGGTCAAGCTACAACGTGTGCCATAAATACATCTCGGTAAAATCTGGTAAAATCATTTTCTCAGTGTGCTGTTACAGAAGTAATAGTGTTCTGTTTGAGGCGGGGTGTGTCGATGGCTAATACAGCCTCCGAGTGTTGTGTCCTTTCTCAGTGCCAGGACTATTTTTTTTCTCACATCTAGGAGACATGTCTGTGCTGCTGCTCACCCACAGACCCCAACCTGGGTGTGGTAGGATTACAGGGGTAGGCGGATGTGCATGGCGCTGCTGTTGGGTCGGGCAGCCAGGATGTAGATGGCACTCTCACGCAAGAATGCGTCCCATGTCACTGGCCTGTAAAGACATGCACACAATACAAAGAACCGTCAGGTTTAACTGTACGTCATGCTACGCTCATGCACTACACACCGATCAGCTATAACATTAACATCACCGGCCAAAACAGTTTTGACCTGGTGAGCCATGGACGCTCACAAGCTGTTTTATCTGGTACCAAGACAGATCCTGCTATGGATCTTCTGCAGGATGGACCAACCTTTACATTACAATACATTTTAAAAATTACATTTGCGGATAAAGTTCCTAACGTTTCTGGCTTTATTTCTTGAGCTAAAGTGTATCGGCTAAGGTTCCTGTTAAGGTTACTTCAATGAAATCTTTAACAGACATTATTCAATTTATTGTGAAAGTGAACTGTTTGCCTACTGTTCTTGCACACAGAGGAATGTGACCTCTGCATTTAGCCCATCCATGCAGTAAAACACACACACAAGTGAACACTAGGGGGCAGTGAACACACTTGGAGCAGGGGGGCAGCCCCAAACTACGGCACCCGGGGAGCAGTTGGGGGAGTTGGGTGCCTTGCTTAAGGGCACCTCAGTCATGTCTTGCACTGGGATTGAACCCGGGACCAGTTCCCTAACCACTAGGCCTCGGCTGCCCCAGATATTATGACTTTAAATGTGTCTGTTTTATCCTATAGCAAACACACACACCTGTTGTCGTACTTCTCCATAGCCTTGTCTCTGCTCTTCTCGCTGCTTGAGCTGGCAGGACTGCTCTCTGATATGGGGCCTACGTGGCTGATGCTGTGGGGAAGAGAAAAGTATGAGTTACGACACGACAAGTAACAGCATGCCAAGCACGCTCTTATACACACATACAAAAACACACATCACTAAACACAACCTAAACTTGTTTACAAAAAAAATGTGTAACTGTTTTGGAGATGCCCTGACCCAGTCATCTAGACATCACAGTTCGGCTCAGTATCAGGGTCATGGGTGGCCTGGGCTCACTGATGTGTGACTGCTGTGAAAACTCGGCTGTCTGGTCCAAATCCCACATCAGGTCCACAAAAAGATCTGCTGCTAATGTCCATAGAACACCTTCAGAGGTCTTGTGAAGTCCATGCATTGATGAGTCAGACTTGTTGTGGCGGCTGTGTTGGCAGGTGGTTTTAATATTACGGCTTATGACTGTAACACTGTTTTCTCCTTAAATTGTTATAAATGTATTGTAGAGTAATAAAAACTGAATTGTGGTCTGCATGAGGACTCGAACAGCGCGATCAGGCACTCAGGACTCCGAGCTTTCCTCTTAATCCTCCAGCTGGTTTTAATGAGCTCAGATTAAAAGGCAATATTAGTGATGCCATGTAGAGACCAAAACCACACAACTGTTTAACCTGCAGCGGCCATTTGAGCTGATGAGCATCTCACAGGGGAAGACAAGCCTGTTGTTTAACACTGATGAGGAGAGGCTTGGATCTGGGAACTAATAACGGTGTAAGGACTGGTTTTTATGATGATGATGATAATGATGATGAGGATAATGATGATGATTTGGGTGATGATGATGATGATGATAATGATGATGATAATAAATCACTTACCTGCTTGTTTTTAATATAAATAATATAAATGTTGTAACATTCCCATGTACAGTTCCTGTATTTGAAATACAGGAATGTATCTGTGATTTTATGTTAGAAATTTTCTAATATTTTTTTGGTGTGTTTTATATAACTGTATCAGTCTACATTCAGTGCCTATTAGAATAAATTCACTTACAAGAGCACCATTAAAACAGCACGGATTATATATATATAGACTTCAAGAAACTCAAGGCAGCCGTGGGCTTGTGGTTAGGGAACCAGTCTTGTGACCGGAAGGTCATGGGTTCGATGGACAGGACACCAATGAAGAGCCCTTGAGAAAGACACCTAATCCCCCCAAAACTCTCAGGACGCTGTGGTTTGGGGCTGGTCCCTGCTCTGGGTAAGTGTGTTTACTGACCCCTAGTGTTCACTAGAGTGTGTGTTTCACTGCACGGATGGGTTAAATGCGGCAGTTACATTCCTCTGTGTCCAAGCACAGTAAGTAAGTAGTTTACTTTCACTTTAAACTTCTCCATCCTGTCTTTATTTTAGTTTGCTGTCTAGTCCCATCCTCTAACAGGCCTAAAGATGATCTTGGATTGCTTTTTTTTACCTTTGCACTGGAGCTGTAAGGCTTGTGTAGATAACAAGTCACCCAAGGCACTCAACTCCCCCAACTGCTCCCCGGGTGCTGTGGTTTGGGGCTGCCCCCTGCTCCGGGCAAGTGTGTACACTGTCCCCTAGTGTTCACTAGTGTGTGTGTGTGTTTCACTGCACGGAGGGTTTAAGTGCGGAGATCACATTCCTCTATGTGCAAGCACAGTAGGCACATATTTCACTTTCACTTTCACTTTACTAGGCTCGTACTGATAGAGCTTGTACTTACATCGCTCTAGGCTCCACCTTTTAAAGTTTAAAGTTTGAAAATATGTAAACGGTAAAAAACACTTTTTCTTACTGTTATATATAGTACTTATTATTACTGATTATTACTTATTAATTAATGTGTTTGTTTATGTATGCATGTATGTTGCCTATAGCCACCCAATAGCTACAGTACAAAAAAAAGAAAATAATTATGCCTTCTATTACTTGCATTTGGTGGTAATTATAATTTTATTTTGTAATAATAATTGTAATAATTTTATTTTAATAATAATTGTAATAATTTTATTTTGTAATAATAATTGTAATAATTTTATTTTATTTTTATTCTGTATGATTGTTTATTTGTTTGGCCAAACAATTTGTTCATTCACAGATCACCATAGAAACCATAGAATGCAAGTGTACATGTACATTTCATTTCATTCTTCATCATCTTATTTTCCTTTTTGGAAAGCACATAAAAAAGTGAGTGGTAAGGTAAGGTTTTATTTTAGACTGTAACTTACCCCATATTCATTATAGGAGAACACAGTCCCCTGAGTCTGAAGGAAGGAACACATGCAGTGATAATGCGGATGATGAGAAGATGGATGACAGTGGTGAGAAAGCATGGAAGACAAAGACACACAGGCTAAATCCATTACAGCCATTTAAAAGCCATGCAAACACCGTTAGATAGGTGCCACTGTAACATGATAATCAATGTTATTCACTTCACATGTCAGTGGTTTTGTGGTGTTCATTTGTGTACATAAGCAACAATTAAGTCCAGGGATCTTCCAGCTACTTTCAATTCGGCTTCTACCTCATGGCGAGTTCTAGCTCATGCTGGGAATCGTTGTTATTTCCGAGTTATTAGCCTTTAGGTCATGGCAGGGAAGCCTTGTAAAGAAATGCTTTATTAATGTCAGGTGTCAGATTTGATCTCTTTCTCTGTTTTTCTACTCTTGCTTTTACTAAAACCTAACGAGAGACAAGACGTCTCCAGATGTCTCAGTTTTTCTGTAAGCGGCTGTCAGCAATCTGTCAGTTATAGGAAACAAAATCCATCCAGCCATTCAATCTAATCTGTCATATTGCCTTCAAGTGAACCAAATCCCAAGTAGCCCCTGGATTACTCCCTAAAAGCTAAAGATGGATCGATTTACAATCCCACCCAGGTATTCCTCCTCACTTCAGAGGAGTTTGAGATCTTTTCACATATGAATGCTGGACAATGTCTACTGAATCATGTTTGGATATAGTCTGGAGTTGCCCTTTTCTCACATTTAGAACCCAACAGGTGTTTATTTATAGTGTCAGACACATTTTCAACTACTCCCAGAATGGTCCCAAGGAAAGCATGCATCATGACTAATCTGTTTTGGGAACGAGGTCTAGTCCTAGATGACTGCACATCGTGACTAAAGGCCTTCGCTTTCCTGAAGATTTTTAAACAGATGTTATTCTTAGTTTGTGGTCTAGAGAATCTGTCAGGATGTAGTTATTCATAGAGACATCCACTCGTTTTTGTAAGTCACTCTAGATAAAGGCGTCTGCCAAATGCAGTACAGGTGAATGTACATATACTGAAAGTATTCCATATTCTATTATTCCATCTGGTTTCTCATTGGTTGGGGTGAGGGGTGGCATGGGGGTAAAATCGTTCGGCCTGGTTGATAGTTCGGCCAGAATTGACCAAGTCTCTTGACGTTTCCTTGAGTTTATCTGATTTAGGCATTGACCCTTACAAAACGATCTTCCCGATTCTTGTCGCCTGTCCAATTTGACATTTCCGTTGCTATCTCTGTATAAATGACCTTCGTCTTCATCCTGTTTGTTTGTTTTCTTCCAATTTGGTGCCAGTCACATGATAGAAATTTCACTGGCATGTCTACTTAATCGCTGTGAATTCTCCAGATAATGACCTGCTTTATTGACTCATTACCCAGACCGGTTAAAAGTCTGTAACTTGTTTTTCTCTAAAGTGTCCTTGAGATTGTGAAAGACGCTATATAAATGGAACCAACAGAACACTCGACAACCGTCAATATAATTTCATTAAAAGTGGCCGCACTTGAGCAGATGTCCTGCTTTCTGAAGAGCTCCAACAAACACAGAAGGACTTGTAATTAATTTCTTTAACTGCGCCTCAGCCCTGATTACTTAAGTGCTCATTACTAACAGGGCATTAAAAAAAGCCTTCAGTACAGTGATTACTCCGAGCTGGAGGTCTTGACCCACCTGACGCTGCAGGACTGCGGCTCTTTGCTGTGCTTATGGAACCATGAGGTTTGCGATCGCCGACTCTCTCCGCTCGTAATGACGCCGTCTTTATCCTGGTCCACACTCTGGAAGACTGCACGCGCTCGATCACGCTCTTTAGCCGTGAGCAAACGCACCAGGGAGTTCTGGAGACAAAACCAAAAAAAATCTATACAAAAAAACCGAATCTTTAAGTTGTTACTGCATTCACTGGATTCGCCTATACATCACTATACATTCACCTCTACATCACTAGAATCTAGAAACATCTTTCAGTTATTATATGTGCACTTAAGTGCCAAAAAAGCCGTAAAGACGAGCCTGTTTGTTTAGCTGTCATTTCATGGGACCCCTGGTACAACTACAAACGTCTCTGACAGATGAAAACTGTGTGTGTGTGTGTCTCCTTTCTGACGAGTTCTACCTGTTCATGTCCTGCTTTCATTCTGATGGGGCTTTGGCCTCTTTTAACACAACAATGTGCCACCAAACATGCCTAGAGACGCCAAATTATACACCGCAAAATACAACAGAATTGTGGACCGTTCTGCAGGAAGTACAGCGTTCATTGATTACGGAATATGTCCATATTTATTCAGTCCTACACTCCTGCTGGGCTGGTGTTTTGTATCTTGTTTTTTACTTGTTTATTTATTTTAATGCATGATCATCCACGCTGAATCTACTGAATTCTGTTTCTGAAACTCCCAGCCTGCCTCTGAAAGCAGCAGATGGGTAATTAACATCCGTAGCAAGAATAAAATATGTGCTTAGCAATAACTGTGTCATTCCATTTCATCTAAATGGCTTCAGATTCTCCAAACCTGGGTAGAGAGGTTTTATATTTTTAATTATTTATTTTATGTTTAATACATTTGACTATAAATCAAGCTGATTCTAGTGTATAAAACGCAGATTACTATTGATCCAGCCTCATTAACAGTTTGAATTGCTGGTTCAGTATTAATCAGAGGCATGGCCTTTTGATGAACAGTTTTAGTGCAGGCGCTCTGGATCAGTCCCAGTAAAAGAGGCGTGGTCTTTGTTTCAGTCAGTCACAATGAGTGGGGGGTGTGGTTTCTGTATTAGTCAGTCAGTTATAAAAAAATGCCAAATGCCGTGAATGTAAAAAAACGCGTAAGTCGCTCTAGATAAGAGCGTCTCCCAAATTCTGTAAATGTAAATGTTTACCTCCTAACTTTAGAATAAAAGTCCCATGGCCTCTGTGTCTGTCAGTCCGACTGGCAGACGTATGGAGGCCTTACATTCAACGTTACTGACAGAAACAGTGGCCAGTTAGTCGCAGTGAAGGAGGTGTGGCCTCAGTGCATGACAGACTCAATGAAGGAGGTGTGGCCTCAGCACATATCAGGCTCAGTAAAGGAGGTGTGGCCTAAGTGCATGTCAGACTTACTGAAGGAGGTGTGGCCTCAGCGCATATCAGGCTCAGTGAAGGAGGTGTGGCCTCAGCGCATATCCCGCTCAGTGAAGGAGGTGTGGCCTCAGCGCATATCAGGGTCAGTGAAGGAGGTGTGGCCTTAGTGAATGTCAGACTCAGTAAAGGAGGTGTGGCCTCAGTGCATGTCAAACTCACTTAAGGAGGTGTGGCCTCAGTGCATGTTAGACTCACTGAAGGAGGTGAGGCCTCAGCGCATATCACGCTCAGTAAAGGAGGTGTGGCCTCAGCGCATATCAGGCTCAGTGAAGGAGGTGTGGCCTTAGTGAATGTCAGACTCAGTGACGGAGGTGTGGCCTCAGTGCATGTCAGACTCACTGAAGGAGGTGTGGCCTTAGTGAATGTCAGACTCAGTGAAGGAGGTGTGGCCTTAGTGCATGTCAGACTCACTGAAGGAGGTGTGGCCTCAGTGCATGACAGACTCAATGAAGGAGGTGTGGCCTCAGTGCATGTTAGACTCAGTGAAGAAGGTATGACCTCAGCGCATGTCAGACTTAGTGAAGGAGGTGTGGCCTCAGTGCATGTCAGACTTAGTGAAGAAGGTGTGGCCTCAGTGGATGTCAGACTCAGTGAAGGAGGTGTGGCCTCAGTGCATGTCAGACTTACTAAAGGAGGTGAAGGAGGCACAGCTGGTTCCACAGTTAGTTCCTTAACCGCAAATCTACGGCTGCCCCCATATAATATAGTAATATAGTCGTCTTTACTAATGTTTAATGAAATACAGAGCTTGAATAAACATGCCTACACACATAAACACAAGCTGACCCTCCCGTACCTCTGTCCGAAACTTCTGCAGCACCGACAGCGACTCGTGATACAGGAAATCTGACCATTCGATCTGCCCCTTCTTCTCTGGGTCAAGAGCAGCAAACTGGGCCAGCACCTCCTCCTCCTGATCGTCCGTCAGATCCTTCTCAAAGAGCTGCTTGGACACGAAATGCCTGTACTGGAGGAGCTCGTCCGAGACGAGACAGGATTCTGCAAGAAAGGAGGAGAGAGCTGAATCCCAGCCTTTTATCAATCCTGGCGCAGAGACACAGAGCTAATTAGCGCACACTGTGATGAATGAAGTGATGTTTTTAATAAGCTACCACCATCTGGGGTGCACGCTTAAGTTTTCCTGCAGCGTTGCACAGCTGAGGACAAAGAGGTCATGACTAGACACTTGTATATGTGTGTGTGTAGATGTACCTGGGATGATCTTGCACTGCTTGAATGTTTCCATTAGGCTGTACATCTCTTCTTCGGTCAGGAGCAAGTTCACGTTGTCCTGAGAAGGAAATTAACATTAGCATGACAGCGTTAACGCTACTTCAATTTCCAGTTATTATATTTCCAGCTCAAGTTGTGCACACACACACACACACACACACACACACACAAGCACACTTTCACCAAAACATCTTAAAAATCTTGAAACGTTTTGGCCATGTCCCATCATGATGTTAAAAAAGAGCGATATGGGAAAACCGTTCTGGATGAGTTAATTAACTTGCTGAGTCACTCACACCAATATCCACTAGAGATCTACAAAACTGAAGGTACTTTTCTTCTAGTCCTCTTGAAGCGCTAATTAACAAGCTTGTGAGAGGTTAAAGTGGGCAGTGAAGAGAGAATGGTCTCTGCTGGGATGAAGTGGAGCAGGAGAGGATGCAGTGCTCAGGTCTTGAAGTTTAAAACCTATTCTGACATGGTGTTAAAACTTTACAAGAAACGTAATTTGACTGCCAGGTGGATATGAACAATCCTGGAAACACCAACAAAGAGTCTTATGTCATTTATAAGTTTAATCATTCCTTGCTGTCAGTGAGCACAAAGTGGCGTTTTTGTCTTGCATAAAATCCCTTTTTTCACCTGACATGTTGTTGAAAGACAAGACATTTTAAATTATTTGTACAGCATTTGGCAGACTTCCTTATCTACAGCAACTTATATTTTAGTTTTTATAGTTATCTCTATTGGTGATGAACACAGTTTATTTCCATCGGTGTATATAAATAATTCACTTTTACTGTAGAACATGGTATACCTCAGGGCTCAGTCTGTGGCCCCCTCCACTTCATTTTATACATTTCTCCTTTAGGCCAGACCGGTCAAAATCATGGAGTTAATTTTTACTGTTATGTTTATCACATTCAAATCTATCTCATTATAATCAATTTTCAGTGTATGCGCAACTATCAGCAGAGGTCCTATGCCTTTATTATTTAGAAATATGACCAATAACATGGCCTCTCTGAAGCATGCTCTCTCATTTCCACAGCCTCTCGACCAAGACTTGTGTGAGATAGAGGTGTGTCCACGGTGGTAAGGTACAGATTATCCTTAAGGAGAAAAAGCTACACATTCTGTACCATATTGAATTGCATATAATTTTATTATTTTTCCTCCTGTCGTATCACATTGAATCACATTGTGTCGAATCAACTAAGGTCAAATCACAATAGAGGTTAAAACATTTTGTATCGCATTACATATTACAGGTGCTTCAGTGCTTTAGGGTGTGTATGACATTGTAGCACTCAGTGATGCAGATCCATCCTTCTACATACCTACTATAGAAGGAACAGATTAGACTGAGTGCAGTAATATTAACCTGAGACTTGCAGCCTTACTACAGTCAGAAATAACCTCTGCTATTGAAAGAGCTGCTTCTGACCAATCAGATTTAAGAACTGAACAGCACTGTGGTATAAATCAGAATCGTATTAAAAGTTTTGTGCAGCAAAAGCCTTTGTTGCATCTCGCTATTCTTTCCCTCTCTTCCTCAGTGAAAGAAGTGGGTGAGATGAACAGAAGATGAAGAGAAGATAATAATCACACTGATTAATTGGACTCTTAAAAAAGGCAATAATGAGTTCGTGGTGCCTGAAGGAGGAAGCTCTCAAGATCAAATGCAACCAGGTCTCTTTGATATCAAAAGCCGCTCGTCCTCAGACAGACCTCTTACTTCACCCTTTTAATGCACCCTTTTAAAGACTGTTAGCGCCAGCGGCAACCGAAACGCACATTTTATAGCCTCTATTTGAACAATAGTGCAGGGCCGAAGGGGAGGGCACTTAGCTTGGCCAGATTAAATATTTAACCCTTGAGCACAGCATGTTTTATTGACATGACGTTTATTATGTATATATAATTATTTAAAAAATTGTATGCAAATAGTGTTTGAATAATTAGAATTTATAGATAGTATTTACCTTGGTTTTAAATAATCTTTATAATAAAAATCAGTTCTATTTATTTGAAATTAAATAAAAGCGAGCTTTTTAAAATAATGATAAACTATTAATAAAAAATAAATTATATTTGTAAAAATGTAAATATTTCAAGATTAAATCTGCTTTCTCAAAGCATTATTATTTATTAGTTTGTTACTTCTAACCAATCAGAGTTCAGAGTTCTGGTCCTCTGGTCTGCTGATTTTGTCTAAAGTTCAGTGACAAATAAAACTTCTTAAAAAGTCTTATTTGTTAAATAACAGTTCAATTGAATTATTTTTTGACTGCATTTCAGGTGTCAGGTGGTAAAACCAAACAAAATCCATTACATACATACATACATACACGAGGATGAGTCAAAAATTATCCGCACTTTAGTTATACTAAAACATCTACTTCTTACTCAAACTACTACTGTGCAGGTTTAAATGTGTTACGTTAGTGCAAGTTAAAATTCCCTGTCCCACTTGTGATTTGCAGGAAGAAGAGCAGCGTGTAGTGAAAAAGGTTCAACAATTAACAGTGCTCATTACAGTGAGAAGCTCACTGAAGAGCTGAAGATTTAGAACACAAAATTCAAACAGAGAACTGCTATCCAAGGGTGTCGTGTTGTTGTCTAGACATCTGAACATCACTGCCCAAACTGTCGACACTCTCCAGAAACTTTGTTTTGAGACGGTAAAGCATCCTCCCTACAGTCCTGGTCCTGCCCAATCAGATTGTCACCGGTTTGGTCTGCTAAAAGAAGCTCTAAGAGGACGAGGATTCACATCTGATGAAGAGGTGAAGACAGCGGTGCATTCCTGCCTCGCAGCTAAGAAAAATTACAAGAGCTTGTTGACAGTTGGCCAAATTGTATTGAGAAGCAAGGGAAATACTATTTGTATTCTTTTTTTACTCTACAGCCAAAGTGCGGATCATTTTTGACTCACCCATATATATCTGTTGTACTGGCTGTGTTGTAAACAGATCTACATACCTTTTAATGCAGCCACAAATATTGCTTGCATTCTCTGAAGAATGCAATATTATGTTTATGTGATTGGTGTTGTACAGTGGTAACATCATTGGTTCCCATGTGAGAGACCTGGGTTCATTTCCAATTCTGGGCAGCCAGTCTGTGCTACACCAATAAGGGTCCTTGGGCAAGACTCCTAACGCTACGTTGGCCTACCTATAATACCAATAACCGTGGTTGGTGTGGTACAGCGGTAACATCATTGGCTCCCATGTGAGAGACCTGGGTTTGATTCCCGGTCTGGGCAGCCAGTCTGCACTACACCAATAAGGTTCCCTGTGCAAGACTCCTAACACTACGTATGCCTACCTATAATACCAATAACCTTGTAAGTCGCTCTGGAAAAGAGCGTCTGCCAAATGCTGTGAATGTAAAAAAACGCGTAAGTCGCTCTAAATAAGAGGGTCTGCCAAATTCTGTAAATGTAAATGTTTACCTCCTAACTTTAGAATAAAAGTCCCATGTTTACGTTAGCACCGCAATCATTTTAACGATTAGTATTTATCAAATTTGGTTTATTTTAAAAGGGTTAAAACGTAAAAAAATTTATTTTTATTTCGAATTTTTATTATCATTATAACCCTATTTTTAAATACATCATCTATTGACTTGTACAGATGTTTGTGCCACCTGACAATTTGAAGGTTTGTGATAAAACATAAAGGAACACACAGTATATTATTAGAATGAACTAAAAATGTACTTAAACTGAATAGGGTTTATAGAATAATACATGACAATTCATGATCCATTAATCAGGAACAAATTTTAAAGAAAGTCATGTCATGGACCCCTGTGTTTTATCCCCAGCTCTAGATTATAAATAATACATGTCAATGTTTTAAGCATGTAATATACCTGATCTTTTAATTACTGTTTTCCTAATGATACTATATTTTTTTCCACCAGAAAAAAAGCGTTGTCTAAATCTAGGAAATGTTTACTGGCTGTAAGATGATGTGCACCGATTAGAAGGTGATGTGGTTAAATGTGCATTAAACAGAGCTCAGCTCATGATAGGGATGGTTACATCATCAATGACTGGAAAGTGTTTCCTGAGATGTGAACCAGCCCTGAAAAATCGATGTGACACCTTGGCTAAAAGTTCTTCGAACCAGTTTTGCCGAGATTCATCTTTCCGCCATGCTTCTGTCGTTCCTTATTAGCCTTGGGTTCAGCCTGCCTCATGTTGGAGCTCAGCTAGTGCCAGCCAGCATGTGGAGGAAATATGGAAAACGTGTGATGTCAGTCGACCACAGTGAGGTGGACAAAATGATAACAAGTAGGTTCTTCTTTTCTCTCTCTCTCTCTCTCTCTCTCTCTCTCTCTCTCTTGTCTCTCTCATACACACACACACACTATCACACAAATTATTCAGAAGCTAGTATGAAGTGAGAAACCAGAAGCTGAAGCTGTGAAACAACCCCTCAGAGAAAACATGTGCAAGCCATAATAATTACAATCTGCTGAGGAATGCTGGATCACAGCTGCTGACGGTGTTTGTGATCCAACCTGTGGAGAAATTAGGAACTCTTAACTCCGCTAGGCCACTAGCCAGCTATATAAACCAAGCACAACACGAATACCATGCCTTAGCTTTACCTTTTCATGTAGTACAAGCTAGTTGATTAGCTTGTTGTTAGGTAGCTACCCAACTTTTGCTAACTTTGTATGTCTATCTATCTATCTATCTCTCTCTCTCTCTCTCT
>JAOVVF010000008.1:23096573-23122411 GCA_028565595.1 Duopalatinus emarginatus | reverse complement strand
TATATGAAATTCTGAGATTAATCGCGATTAAAATTTTTAATCGTTTGACAGCCCTAATATATATATATATATATATATATATATATATATATACATACATACATACATTTATATATATATATTGCATCCATTTTTAAAATGTGGTGCAACGGTAGCATGTCTGACTCCAGATCATAAGGTCAAAAGGTTCTGAGGGTTATCATTCCTCAGGATTATAATGTCCTATCTATCTATCTGTCTGTCTGTCTGTCTATCTATCTATCTACCCACCCTTTGCGAATCTTTACTTGCCATTGACCCTCATACACGTGCACCCAGCATGCACACATTTGAGTGCATGTATGTAGACAGACCATTTCCCTCTTCTGCAATAAAACAACACTTCACACTCTTCACGCTCTCCACCAGCTGGCCAATTTCCGTAATCCTCAGTGGGCTGCGAGACTGAGATAAGCCTCGTGTTTCAATCTGAAGCACACTGGCACCATCTGACATCCCGCACCGCAAATTCAGTTCCATAAATCTTTAAGAGGCAGAGAGGATCAGCCATCACAACGTCCAAACACTGCAACATGACAAGATAATCCTCACACACTTATTTCCTCTTTAACCTTAAAACCCCACATGGCGGGCGATTTCAGAGAGGTTCTACGCACTGCGGTGAAATGTCTGATTCGAATACTATGCAGATGGATCCAGAGGCTGATGTGATGTGAAAGAAGGAGACATATTCTTACACTCCATGTGCAGTGTATAGAAGAGGTATTTCTCTAGAGGTATTCATTAGTTCTGAATTAGTTCTGGGTAAACCAAATCACCATTAGACGTAACATAATTAGTTGAATGACGTCAACTAGTCAATTAGTTGATTGACGTCAATTCTTTCAATGATGTGTCTGCAGTGTCATGTGACCCTAGTATAAATACACCTGGTCCTGGACGAACCTAGAACATATCTATCAAAGAGCATTACGACGACAAAGAAGGACAAAAATGTTAACATTTACACCCTTTATGCAATTTACATATACGACAATGTAGTTCAGTGGTTAAAATGTTGTATTCTGATCAGAAGGTTGTGATGTTAAATCCTACCACCACCAAGCTTCTACTGCTGGTGATCTGAGTTATATAGAAGTCTCTCTGGATTCAGTTGTCTCTCAAACACCCTGTACATAAATCCTGTACATACAACTAAGCAATTAAGTCTTAAAAGTCTTGCCCAAGGGCCCAGAAGTGGCAGCTTGGTGGTGGTGGGATTTAAACAAAAAAACATCCAACCTTTCAAAGCATGATTAAAATTAAAAAAGAATATAGCACAACTACAACTCTTCCAAGAAGAGGCCAAAGTCTGTGACTGAAATAACAAGAGTGGATGCTGCCACCACCATGCTTCAGTGTATAGAAATAGAATAGCTCCTTGGTCTGGATGATACTGTTTGGAGCATGTTCTGTATATACAAAGCAAAAAGCACAAGCTGTCAGCATTCAGAGAGCCTAATGTTAAAATCCAGCCTAATCGTAATCTATTCTACACTGTCCTGTTGTTTTTTATACACTCACAACAACTGTCACTGTAAAATAAACCAGTTTCAGGATTATCATCAAATAAAGTCTAGTCTGGCAAGCATCCTTAGCTCAAGCTAATTCATAAAGTGAGTGAACCACTCATTGTCCACTGTGCTTGCATACAGAGGAACCTGTGCAGTGAAACACACACTTGGGGGCAATGAGAACATGTGCCTGACGTGGTAGGCAGCCCCCATCCACAGTGCCTGGGATGGAGTTGGAGGGTTAGGTGACTCGCTCAAGGGCACTTCAGTCATGTCTTTTGGTCACATGGCTGGTTCACAAGGCTGGTTCGTTAACTACAAGCCCAATACTGTTGCCACAGAAGAATATTGGCTAGCTAGCTTAGCTAATTATATATGTGTGAAATGCCAGTGCAGACTCACGCAGTAGTAGCAGCTCCAGCCCGTGGTTGTATGAGCTGTGTCTTTCATCTCCTGCACGGTGTCAGCACGCAGGTATCCAATCTCCTTCAGGCAACCGTCATGAAACACCCTCGTACATATCCGACACGGGAACAGATCATCCGCCGTCCACACTTCACACACCTCACACATCTCATCATTCACAGGCTGCAAGAAAGGAAGGAAGGAAAGATACTGGTCAGTCTCACAACCTGCAGTAGAGCGATAATGGCTTAGAATCTTAATCGTCTCTGACCACAGACTAAGAAAAAGTAGGCAGAAAGAAGAAGAATTGGAACAGTTTGTCACAGTATTAACTCCGGCCACAGGGACACAGGGATGTTTTACATCTGAGGAGACTGTAATTTACATTTTCTCCTCTGGAGAAGTGCAGTTGGTGTCAAAGGGACTGTTTTGAGAAGAAACGGCTGTAGCAGGGCTTCATAATATCGGTAGAAAGACTCCAAGTCGTTTCCTGTTCCATTACATAATTTAAACCAACATAATTCATAACAATATATGTGCCCACTCATTGACCGATGTGCTTGTACACAGAGGAATTTGATCTCTGCATTTTACACATCCATGCATTGAAACACACAATAGTGAACAGACTAGGGAGCAGTGAGCACACTTGTCCGAATCAGTGGGCAACCTTATACATGGTGCCCGGGTAAACAGTTGGGGGTTAGACACCTTGTTTAAGGGCACTTCAGTTGTGTCTTTTTTTGGTTGTGAAAATTGAACCGGTGACCTTCCAGTGGGGCAGCCATGGCCTAGTGGGTAGGGAACCAGTCTCATGACCAGAAGGTCGCAGGTTTGGACACGACTGAGGTGCCCTTGAGCAAGGCCCCTAACTCCCCAGTCTGCTCCCTGGACGCCGTGGTTTGGGGCTGCCCTCCGCTCCGAGCAAGTGTGTACACTGCCCCCTAGTGTTCACTGGTGTGTGTGTTTCACTGCATGAATGGGTTAAACGCGGAGGTCATATTCCTCTGTGTGCACAGTAGGAAATTGTTCACTTTTACTTGGCTGCTTTGTCTCCTCAGAGCAGGAAGGGCCGTGGTCGGATCCCCTTATGGGGTGACCAGGGTTCCTTCTCTGTGCTGCATGTCCTGCAATGAGATTCACGTCAGTTGGAGATAATAAATAAAATTCAAGTTTTCACACACATTGTCAACCACACGATTTGTTTGAAACATGTCCCGGAACAACATTTTAAAAAGGACCAGGGACTGGTTTTATGGACCAGCTTGGTTCTCCTGGACAGTGTTAAAACTCCACCGATTGTAGTAAACCCTCACTGCAAACCACTATGGTATTGATGTTGGCCAGCCGTGTGCTTGTAGTTCAGGAATAAGCCTCGTGACTGGAAGGTTGCCAGGCCGACCCACTGGGCACTGGGATAGATGCCAACAGCTTTTATAACCCAATAGTAGGATAAGCAACTTAGATAATGAGTGAGTAAGAGAATTGTGCGATCGATCCTCTGGATTTCAATACAAATTAAATCTCGGATGCCATTGCAGATCACTTCTGCACGTAAAGAATAATATGGAGGCTCTTTATGGTGGAGTTTTGCTTCAAGGGTGCTACACACAAGAGTGTAGTGTGGTGTAGTGATGTATCACAAACCGGCAGTAGTAGAAAACTAACTTGACCTTTCAGTGGGAGGCGATTACTCAGCTTTACTGATACTTAATTCTAAAATAGACCATAATTCCTGTAAGGTTTGTACAATCCAATTATCCAGCAAAAAGAGAGTAAATGTACTTCAGTATTTTGTGCAGTCTTATTTTCACGGTCTAGATTTATAGGTCATATCCAGAGTAAAGATTACTGACAAAACTGCTGAGGAGGGGGTTCTGTATACTTAAAATGCACTACGCAGACCAGCTAAAGTCAGAAAAAATGAACACAGTGTTTACTGGAAACTAGAAAGAAATGCAAATAGGAACTATGGAAAGTTATTGAAGCTTTCGGTAATATAACCTTCCTTTTACTGGCCACTGGGTAATAAAACCAAATAGCTGCTTTATTTTTACATTTATAGGAATAGTTCAGTCTGGCGTCTTGAACCTCGAATGAACCTGAATTTCCATAATCGAACTTTTATAAACGCTCCATTAACCCTCTTCCATTTCCAGGGTTTAAATATAGGAACATTTTCCCTTGTGCTGGTGGTATAGGTACTCCAGTGCAGCTTGCTCGGGATGGGATGCAATCCTGTGTCCGTGCCAACAAGAAGCATAACCAAGTGTAGTAAAGTAACTTCTGCAGAACCTCATGCAACTTATTTCCAGGACCAAGCACCATGATTTTCTTCCACAATGTCTGGGCATGTTTTACTGCATAAATAAATAATACACTGATAATAATTAGATTATTGTAAAGGACATGTGGCCTGATTGTCTGACCGATAAACAAGCCAGACCTCAGTCACAGTCATTGACAGGTAAGTCGGCCATGTTTTCTTGACAGTGACTTAAAAGATAAATAAGCCATGGCTCTGTCACAATGACTGACAGGTAATTAAGCCATGCCTCCTTCATAGTGACTGATAAATAAATATTTCAAATTATTTGCTGCAGACATTAATTATAAACTCAGAAATGCTGATCATATGGTTTGATTCATTTACATTTCAGACCATGTTGCTGACTGCTAATTACCACTATTACAATTAGACTCCACTGTAATCCCAGCACGTACAATGGTGGATCTTTCCTATGCAAAGCAGTCCCTGTATTTATGAAGCCTTTGTGTGTTCATCCATCCTTCTACATGCTGATAAACAAGAGCAAGCCCTTTTCTCAGCAGCACACAGGAGGGCAGGCGAGTATAAAAGGACATGAGTGCCAGTCGGCCTCCCACGGGTGCCATCAGTGAGGCAGAGCAGGATCTCAGGGTCTGAATGTGATGAGGAGGTGTGATTAGTTTTCTTTAACAGTCTTGAGCTGCCAGAAATCCCTCAAAACTGGTAAAGCCGCTTTGTTGACGCTTTAGCAAAACCTAGAGTTAGTTTGTACCTGAATAACAGAATGCATTCATTAAAGTGAGAGGAAACATCCGGGGAAAGTCAATAGACAGATAAAATTGGTATCCCTTAGTGCTGGTGACAATTTTAATTTTACCCTTAGACATTAAACCCTTAAGGCTCATTATAGTCTCTAAACCATCATGTAAAAGTACCAATGGGTCAGCTGAAGGGTGAGGTGCTTTGTTCAGGGGCACTTCAGCCTTGTCTCATTGATAGGGGGGATCGAACCGGCAACCTTATGGTCGCAGGACTCGCTGCCTAACCTCAATCCACAACTGCTTCCTATAGATTTAGATTCCTTGCTGTAAAGTGTTAAATTACACTAAAGTGCCAAAAAAATTGTACAGATGAGACTGACATGAGAAAATACATTGGCTTGTGGCAGCTTCATAATGGTATGGGGTTTATTTAGCTGGCGTTCCATGAGACCCCTGGTACATCGACGAACATCTCAGATAGGTAAACGCTATGTGCGCCTGCTTTCTGAGAAGTTACACCTGTTCAGCTGCTTTCATTCTGATGAGTTTGGACTGTTCCAACAGGACAATGCACAAGCTCACACGTCTAGAGACGTCAAATTATGGCGCCAAATCATTGTTCATCTAACCATCAGTCAGTTTGGGGTTTTGCCTTTCACACATAAGTTACCGGATCTCCACATCATTAAACACGTCTGGGATGACCTGCAAAAATCCTCCACCTCAGAATACGACAGAATTGTGGAGCGTTCTGCAGGAAATATGGTGTTTATTGTCTACAGAACATTTCAGCAAGCTTGTGGCATCCATGAACCGTTGGGAAATGACCAAATATTAGTATTTTCTAGCACTTTTGTGCCACTTTACTATTTTCTAGCAAACCTAACTAAAATTTCCTGAATATTAAACAAAATATTTGTGATTTTGGTAAACCTACAAAGCTGAATTTTGTTTACCTAACAGATTATCATGTCTAGATTTTATAAACCTTTTGTTTCTATGCTTCCCTGTTGTTTCACGCCAATAATAATATTCCTGCTATTACACCAA
This sequence comes from Duopalatinus emarginatus, assembly GCA_028565595.1. Classification (NCBI taxonomy): domain Eukaryota; kingdom Metazoa; phylum Chordata; class Actinopteri; order Siluriformes; family Pimelodidae; genus Duopalatinus; species Duopalatinus emarginatus. The sequence goes on along the minus strand of JAOVVF010000008.1, from coordinate 23,116,373 downwards.
ACACTCAGTGACTGTACCTCTATCCTTTCACAATCTGTTTCATAACGAATGCTTCGGCTCCCGGCTCTCCAACCGAGTGCTCAACACCTTTATCACAGGCTTCATAAAACCCTCACAGCAAACAGTGGCTAAGTGAGAGGTGCCTCTCTCAGCACTCTCCTCTTCTGGTTCTCCACTGAGAGAGCGGCTCGGTAAACAAAGACACTCTTTGGAGAGTTCTCATCCACCGATGTGGAACCGGTGACCCCTGCTGCTGTCAGCCTTAATCAGCTGAATTAATCAGCTCGGATCTGGATGCTAACGGAATTGGTTGCTTCTCTTCAGCTTTCAGCTTTCTCACCTAGTTCGGGCCCCTTGACAACCCGCCCACCATCGGCCTGGTGCCAAATGCGCCAACGCAGTCACACAAACAGTGGCTTCCTCTGCTTATGGCTCCTGGGAGACGTCCCCCTTTAAAACCGAGCCAGAATCAACATTCCTAATTCACAAAGAATTATAAGTAAACAGACACACACACACACACACACACACACACACACACACACACACACACACACACACAAACACACACTGCCTTCCAGGATTGATGCCTAGCATCAGTTTCACCCACAGTGTATCAGTAAAATAAATTAAAGAGATTTGTACTTGTACTAACTGGTCAGTTTTTCAGCAGTCACTCCTCCTGACAAAAACAATCAGACCACACCTTCTTCTGAGTGATTCACAGACACACAGGCCACACCTACTTCACAGTGTGGCAAGAAAACATGCCACACCTCCTTCTTAATGGCTGACAAGCAAGAAAGCCACACCACCTTAATGCCTGACATGAAAATAGGCCACACCTCCTTCTTATTGACTGACAAGCAAATAGGCCACACCTCCTTCTTAATTTAATGACTGATAAGCAAATAGACCACACCTCCTTCATAATGACTGACAAGCAAATAGGTCACACACCCTTAATTTAATGACTGACAAGCAAATAGGCCACACCTTCATAATGACTGACAGGCAAATAGGCCACACCTCCTTAATGACTGACAAGCAAATAGGTCACACCTCCTTCTTAATTTAATGACTGACAAGCAAATAGGCCACACCTCCTTCACAATGACAGACAGACAGATAGGCCACACCCCCTTCTTATTGACTGACAAGCAAATAGGCCACACCTCCTTCATAATGACTAAAAGGCAAATAGGCCAAACCTCCTTCTTAATGACTGACAAGCAAATAGGCCACACCTCCTTCATAATGACTGACAAGCAAATAGGTCACACCTCCTTAATTTAATGGCTGACAAGCAAATAGGCCACACCTCCTTCATAATGACTGACAAGCAAATAGGCCACACCTCCTTAATGACTGACAAGCAAATAGGCCACACCTCCTTCATAATGACTGACAAGCAAATAGGCCACACCTACTTTATAATGACTGACAGACAATAGGCCACACCCCCTTCTCAGGGACCAACATGCAAAAAGGCCACAACTTTTTCACAAAGACTGACAGGTAAATAGGCCACACCTCCTTCTCAATTATTGACAGGTTAATAGGCCACACCACCTTTAAGACCGACACATGCAGAGGCCACACCTTATTCAGTTGAGCTGCCAGATATTAAGACCACACCTTCATTCAAACTGACTTGGGGACCACACGTCATTCACAGTGACATGGCCACGCCTTTTGTTTCCAGTACGCTGTTTTGTTTATGCTAGAATAAAGGTCTGATGGACGTTTTGTACATGCGAGAAGTGTCAGCTGAGTGTGTGGAGAAAGACAGGTCCCATTTTTTAAGGTGTGATATTAATCACCGGCTTTTGTCAGATACATTGGCTGTGAACTTTGTGGACCAGATGACATTTACGCAGGTTAAGAGAGGCCCGAGTCTAGCAGGACTGTTTTGTGTGACAAGAACGAGAGGAAATCTGTAATTGTTGCCATGGTTCCCTATGTCCATAGTGCCTTTGTTTGGATTGTGATATTGTGGGTGTGATTTGGGGTGTGATATTGTGATAATAGGGTGTGTTATTATCATCAGAATATGTCCGAATACAGAGTCGTTAATAGAGTTCTCTGTTTAAAAATGTCTGGATTAATAAAACTCAGCAAACAGGCTTGTTATCTGTCAAATACAAACTCTAACATAATGAGGTTTTAAACCGTGAAAATATTTATAGTAAGTTTCATTTATGTTGTTTATTCAACCGTGAACTGAAGCTATACACTGAAGTGCCAGAAAAACTGCATACACAGACTGGTGGTGGCTCCATAATGGTCTGGGGTTTGTTTAGCTGGCATTCCATGGGACCCCTGGTACATCTACAAACATTTCTGACTGTTGACTGTTCTATGTGTGTTGTATGTGTAATATTACACTCCATTAAGTATCACTTCCTGAATGGAGGACCAAAAATGACATAAGTATGAATAAATAAATTAATTAATTAATTAATAAACAAACAAACAAATAATCATACATTTTTGATGAAAAAGCACATACTAAAAATACTTTTTACTTTATTTCCACACATTTCTACATTTATTTAGTTCTATATTTCCACATTTATTTATTCATTTATTTATTAAATTATTTCCATGTTTGTTTGTTTGTTTATTTATTTATTTATTTATTTCCACATTTTTATTTTTAGTACATTAGTAATAGAGCGGAAACTATCAGAACTCTTTAACCAATCGTGCTTTAGAATGAGGTTAGGACCGCCCACTCAATTAACATACAGGTGAAGAAATACATATATACCTACATAAATAAATAAATAAATAAATGTTGAAATGTTAAAATAAATAAATAAATAAATGTGGAGATTTGGAAATAAATAAATAAAGGTAGAAATGTGGAAATGTATAAATAAAGTAAAATTTATTACACTTATTTTTACTATGCGCTTTTTCATGACAAAAATGTATAATTATTTATTTATTATATATGCATATATATTATATGCCTCCTTTCCGACAAGTTACAGACATTTATGTCCTGCATTTATTCTGTCAGGTTTGGCCTCTTCCAACAGGACAAGGCACCACTACACATGCCTGGAGATGCAGAACTTGCAATTATGATGCAATTATGGTTAGTATAAAACACTCATCTAAGTTTTAGGAGGACCTAAGTCACCTGTTCTCAGGGTTATTAAACACATCTGGGATGCCAATCATGATGCTGTGGAAGCCAGAAATCATACACACCAGAAGTGTGGAGTACGGTGTTCATTGCCTACAGAGTATTCTCAAGCTCATGGAGTCCATGCCTTGTGGGGGACCTACCAAGTATTACACTGGTGTACCACTTTTTCTGGCATTACAGACTGCTCCAAACCTTGTACTGGTCTTCCAAAATGCTTTCATTTGTCATACCTGTTCTCTCTGATTAAGCTCGATCTGTATGGGCTGATCATCATTCGGCTGCCTCTTTGGCCGTATAAACGCTGGTGGCGTGAGCTGATGCACTTTATTTAATTCCTCAGGCTCTACTCCTTTCCCATCCCGTAAGCGGCCCCAGGCCTCCTGATTGGCTTTATTCTCCTCTTTGGGTGGAGCGGTGGAAGGTCCAGGTTTCCCGTCCTCCTCCTTTTTTCCAGCCTCATCCAACTCTGGCTGGTTGGCAGTCTCGTCTTTGTTCTCGGAATTGTTCTGAGCCTGAGTGGCGCTCGGCTGGTTCTTCAGACCTTCGCGAAACGCTGAGACAACAGCAGTGCATTTCTGAACCTTCTCCACCTGCTGCTTCTTGGACATCAGGACGCCCATGGCTGCGATGACACAGAGGGAGAAAGAAAGTGATAGAGGGATTAGAGGAGAAGGTGGTTGATTAGCAGATCTCTTATATCTGGTAGAACATGAAGCTATGTAGGCAGATAAGACTCTACATAGATAGTTTTCATTCATCTATTAAAGCAGGAGTATACGAGTTGCATTTGTATACACACCACAAAACCACTGACCGGTTAAGTGTAAGGATCTATCTGACTTTGACAAGTGCCAAATTGTGATCTCTAGATGACTGGATCAGATCATCTCCAAAGCAGCAAATCTTGTGAGGTGTTCCTTGTATACTGACCTACCAAAAGGGGTCCAAGCAAGGACAACCAGTAACCCAGTGACAGGCTCAGGAGCAGCTAAGACTCACTAAGCTAAAGCTAGCACAATAATCTATTGTTAATGTCTAGTTGCCAGTTAACACAGAACACCTTCAGAGGTCTTTTGGAGGTCCTCCACACCTTGACATATCAGAGCTGGTTCTGATGGTTGTTTCAGCAGGTGGTGTTAATGTTATGGCATTAATGATCATTGTATTTTTGCTCTTTAACTAGAGTAAATTGTCCTGATTTGTGTAATTAGTGATGATTTGGACAGTCGTTATTTCAACATTCAGTTTTGATACAAGTGAAACTCTATCGTGTTTACATTTATAACCTGACATTTATTACATTTCATTACGTGTCACTTCCTGTATAGAGGACCAAAAATGACATAATTATAAACAAATAAATAAACAAACAAACAAACAAACAAATAATTATACATTCTTGTCATGAAAAAGCACATACTAAACTGTTTTTACTTTATTTATACATTTCCACATTTCTACATTTATTTATTTCCAAATTTCCACATTCATTTATTTATTTATTTCCACATTTCTACATTTAGTAAATTAGTATTAGAGCAACACTGTTAGAGCTCTTTAACCAATCATGCTTTAGAATGAGTTTAGGACCGCCCACTCAATTAACATACAGGTGAAGAAATACATAAATAAATAAATAAATAAATAAATGTATAAATGTGGAAATAAATAAACAAATAAATCAATAAATAAATGTTAACATAAATAAATGTGGAAATAAATGAATGAATAATGAAAATGAAAATTTGGAAATAAATAAAGGTAGAAATGTGGAAATGCGGAAATAACATGAAAAACATTTATTTTTAGTATGTGCTTTTTCATGACAAAAATGTATAATTATTTATGTATTTATACTTATGTCATTTTTGGTCCTCACATTACTTAGTGATATGATTGGACAATTTGCTTTAATTTCTCACGCGTGATGAAAAACAGAAACAAGTCACAAATTACCAATACACCAAGTTCATTAAACAATGACTAATGCTACGCTAGAAACAGTTGTAGTCAAACTAAAGACCTTCATGTGGTTGTTGTTCAACTGAGTCAATCTGTAATAATACACATTAGCTGCTTCATTACAAACTGTACATCGGTTTAATTCGAGACTGACTGATCAGTGAACGTCAGACACATGAATCAGATGAGGTAGATTAACATACTTCAATAGACAAGTGAAAAAAAACACGATGAGAAAATGTCAGCTGATCAGTCATGTCTGTAACGTGATATTGGGTTCGGATTTAACGTCTGTGAGATGAACATGGAATGAATTAATAAGGCTGAAAACATGAGTCACAATAATGATTACAGACTTTACTCTTTATTATCAGCTGCCTGACAGCAGAAGGGGTTTATCTAGGTGAATTAATTAGTTTCTGTGGACTACGGATGATCTTTTCCCAAATCAGGAACATGCAAGTACTGACAAGCAAATTAAAGTACTGAACGAGAGCAATAAAGCAGATGCCTACTAGGAAATGTCTGCATGTAGCCACCAGGTGGGTAAATTTACTTATTCGCATTGCAATTTCATTTAGGTCAGGCTGTTCGAAGAAGGATTTTACTGGAAAGGTTACAGAGAAAATGGCTGGTATTCCATGGGACCCCTGGTACATCTACAAACAGCTCTGTCAGGTGAACACTATGTGTGATGAGTTCCACCTGCTCATGTCCTGCATTCATTCTGACGGCTTTGTCCTCTTCTAACAGGACAATGAGCCACCACACACGTCTAAAGACACCAGTTTATTGTTAGAGGAACACACATCTGAGGTTCTGAGGCTGGTTTGAGGTTTTGTCATTCATACCTAAGTCACCAGATAGAATATTTCTGCAAGCTTATTGAGTCCATGCCACTTGGGGGACCTAGCAAGTATAAGACTGTTTGTTGGGCCAGTTTTTCTGGTACTTCAATGAACATCTAGAACCTCGGTTAGCTTATGTGTACCCACCCATACTTAGGGATAGTGGTATCTCAACGGTTATGATGTTGGATTTCTATTTAGAAGATCACAAGATCAAATCCCAGTACCACCAAACTACCACTGTCGGGCCCTTGAGCGAGACCCTTAACCTTCTACCCAACTGATCAGTGGTATAAACGTGAGAAGTTTACGTTGCTCTGGATGAGGACGTCTACCAAATGCCATAAATGGATCCAATGCTTAACAATAAACGCACAATAAACAATAAACAATAAACAATAAACATCGCGTTCATGCAGTTTTTACTGAAAGGAGCAGCAAAGAGCTGTTTAAATATGACAAACGACAAACGACATGTAAAAATGATGCCTCATATTCAATTACAATCAATTAATTTTGCTTAACTATTAATCCTAATAATGATACTAATCAGATTTGTATTGTCATGTACCAAATTTCATGTGTGCACAAACAAAACCAGTCGAACAAGCAGCCACTGATTGTTGTTTCACTGCAAAGTGCAGGAATTAAAACACCTATACAATATAACCACTATTTCTAACTTATATGTAACTCACCAACACAATCAGAATGAATAAGGTTTTATAAGAGGAAGGTGATTTTCTATTACACATACAACAGGACACAAGCAACAAACTGATCTGATTCTGGAAGTATTTAGAAGCTGAGACTAGACGAAACTGCAACCTTATCTCTCACAAGCACCAATTATAATTCCATTTATTTAACTCCACTAGATTTCCAGTAGACGCTGTAAAGGTTTTTAAGCATTTTACACCCAGATAAGTGTTTGCAGTTTATTGTTGGATACGGATGTATCGAAAAACCTGTCACTTCATCCTGCAGTGCAGAGAAATACCATTTTATGTCTATGAGTTTCACTGGATCACTGGATCCATATAGTGAATACTAATATATACACTTCAGGATGATGTTTTTCTATTCATTCTAGTTATTTATTTATTTATTTTTTATTTTTTATTATTATAGATTTATTGTTGAATTGTCATTGTTGTCATTGCCATTTTCAATGTTTTTATATTGTTGTTTGTCATTCTTATTTTCTTATTTATGTTTTTATTTTACTTATTTTTATTTTGCCTTCTATGTTTTTAATCGTTGTTATCATTATAGTTACTCTAATTTTTTGTTTCTTTTTTTGCTTGTTTGTTTTTTTCTTGTTTTTATTTATTAATTTGTTGGTTGGTTGGTTGGTTGTTTTCATTTTTGTAGTTGTCACAGTTGGTATTGTCATGTTTTTCCTATATGCAATCATATTGTTAATGTTATTTTTATTCTGTTATTTTGTTCTGTTGTTATTGTCATGTACTTTCTATATATTATTATATATATGTATTGTATTATTTTTATTATTTTGCTATTGACGTCATTGTTTTGTCATTTTCTTGTTTATGATTTTAATTGTTGTCATCATGGTTGTTTTATATTCTTTTTTTATTTTTTTACTGTTGTCATGGTTGTTTTAATTAACTACTTGATAATTAACAATGATTATAATTAATGATGTTTTTGTAGTGTAATAAAGCATAGTTACTACCTACTAAAACATCCCTATGGTTTATTATATTTCTATAACAGCTTGTCCTGAAGTGTTGTGGTCTGCTGATACCACACATTAAAGATTTAAGAATTCTGTGTGCACTTTTGTGCACCTGTAATCATTTCATGCAGTAAAATGAAAACAGGCCGCTGCAAAGACTGCACAAGAGGTAGAATGGAAATGTAATAATGGTATAGGTTGGTATATAGGGAATGAGTCGGAGGGTGTATTAAATAAAGGATGATACAAATAGTGCACGTGAAAGTTAAAGTGCTTTGTAATGTGAGTAGATCAGGTGTCCTTAGTGGAGTCCTGTGTGTGTGTGTGTGTGTGTGTGTGTGTGTGTGTGTGTGTGTGTGAATATAGATTCATGATATGTATCAATATAAATATAAGTTATTATTTCTCTGCTGTTTATTTCGCTCACTGTCCTCAGCTGATTTTTTTCCAGACAGCTGTCCTCTATCATCATGCTGGTCAGCACTGCTATCTCAGCTTTTCTCCCTGAAGATGGAGTCATGGGGAGCAACTTTAATTAGAAGTAAAGGTGGGAAAGCAGTCAGAAACTCTAAGGAAGTGTGTGTGAGTGTGTAGCAGACAGCTCACTGCAGTCACTAATTCTCAACCTCAAAGTATCCGTACACAGGCTTTCGAACTCAGTGTCTGCTGCTGAGCGCTCAGGCGTTTGGCTTTCAGACAACACAGTGGGAGAGGGTTTGAGCGGAAGCTTCTGAATTAATGTTTTTGTTTAGATCAAACTGCAAGTGGGGGAAGGTGTGGGGATGAGATGCCCCCAAATCCCTGTGTTTAAGCCAGCTTGGAGAAATCTACATTTATATCATGGAAGATGTGAGCACAGTGGTATGTGTGCAAATCGGAGATGTCTGAACCTCTATCAATGAAAATCTATTAATGTATAAAAAATTTAATAAAATAATATCAGAAGATAGAATTACAGTAACACAACAACAACAATAAAATAATTTTTAAAAAAGAGAAGAAAAAATGACACGAAACTGTAAAACAGCACAAATGGCAAATTTTGACAACGGTCATAAAAAAGGATTAAATGACAAATCATGACAAAATATAGAAAAGAAAATAAGAATAACAACAATGGAACAACATGCAAGAAAAAAATTAAGTCACAACAATGACAACAGCAATAAAAACATGGAAGGTAAGAAAATGAAACAAAAAAACAGCAAATGATTAAAGAAAATTAAAATAAAAACATCAGCTAAAAAAAGAATATAAAATGAAAAGAATGACAACAATAAAACATAGGAGAGAAAATAACAATAAAATCAATGACAACAAAAAAGTATTACATTAATAAACTATGAACTAGAATTGGTCCTTAACAATGATAAACAATAGAGGAACATATATGACAAAGTTATAATATCAACTCTAAATACAACAGTCAAAAACAGAAATAAAATGTACAATACCAGTCACAATAAACAACAACAGTAAACAAGAAACATTAATATGAAAACAACAATGACAACAATAATAAAAACAATAAAAACATAGATTACAGTGATAACAAAAAAAAGAAATAAAAAGACACATAAAAAAATTACAATGGCAACAAAAAAAACAGGTGACAAAATAATAATAACACCATGACAATAACAAAGAAAATAACTGTAATAATGAGAACAAATAACATAACAAGAAACATAAAAAATTAAAACAACAATGACAAAAGGAAGGAAAACAACAACATTTATCATTATTATTATTATTATTATTATTATTATTATTATTATTATTATAACCAAGACAAACAACAAAACAATAAGAACACAGAAACATCTACCTCAAAATTGAAATCTAAATAGAAACAAAAAGGAAATCATTTAAAATTGTATTTAAAATAAAAACATAAGAAAATTGCTAGCAATGATAAATAAGTGGATGGATGGATGGATGGATGGATATTAACATTCTGAAGCTGAATAATTTCAAAAGTGTGGACCACACATAAAAAAAACTAAACAAAAACAAAAACAGGAAATCCAAGTAATTTCAGAAATTTCAGAAATTACAACCTAAATATCCCGTTCCTGTCTACACATCCCAGGATCGCTTGCTTTTTAATAGTTTTTTCCTGGAAGCCAGAAGAAGTTAACATTCTGAAAGTTATGAATTTTAAGCTCCAGATCTAATTATTTTCACTTTCACTGGAAACTTTAATGGTGAAGTATCCATCAGTGCTATCAGAGAAACCTATATGAAAGGGGATTGAATAACGTGCATTTGTAAACAAAACGCTGCTTCCGCAGTGGAAAAGGAGATGGAGTGAAGGGTTTGGTGCTTTTAAATAGTTTCCCATCAGAGGTTCAGGTCATTCATGTCACGAACGTCCTGATGATCGTGTAGGAATGGGTGATGCTTTTTCAGGGCTGCATTTATTAATTATAATTATTATTTAATAATTAATGATTATTAATTATTTATTTAATAAATTGTGTGCAGAAACGTTGTAACGTTGCAGAAAATAAGGTCGACAAGAAATCAAGCTCCTTGGGGTTCCTTTCCTTTGACTGGCTTCAAATTACACAACTGGGACTTGATTAAATTACATAATTCAATTAGAATTTATTTAATTTATTTAAAGCGTCTTTGAATTATATGAAAAGCGCTATACAAAATTGATGATAAAATTGATATATTATTATTATAATTGTTGTTGTTGTTGTTGTTATTATTATTATTATTATTATTATTATTATTATTATTATTATTATTATTATTCATGTGTTGGAAAAAAAGTGATCCAAAAGAGATCCATAAAAAGACAAACAAGACTAGCCATATAATCTGGAAAAAAGTAACTCAATACATTTTATTGAGTAACTCAATACATTTTATTTATTTGCTTCAAATGAGATAAACTGGCTGCATCCGAAATGGTATAATTTTTTGAGTATGTAATTGTGCACGCTGCTCGACCGGCTATTTCTGGATATGAGAGTGCAGCTAATTTTTTTTTGTTTTGTAATATAAATCTATAATTTGTTCCTGTGCAAATTGATTTGGCTGAAGGCAAAGTTAAGATTTATAACTTTATTTTTACATAACTTGCAATAGAGAGTTGTCTTTGTACTTTTAGTTCATGCTTATTCCCTGTTATAGTAACCTGTATGCTTAGTATAATGGCTGTTATAGTACACCTCATCAAGTACAATGCTGGTCCAACTGCACACATAACTTGCCAAGTATGTACTACAAAGTATGCTAGCCCAAAGTTGGCATACTTTTTATTAAGAAAAGGCCATTGTGGCCAATTAGGGGGCGGGGCTGATATTCTGAGTTTTGTGTATAAGAGGCGTTTCCTTTTTTTATGTTTTGATGGCTGTTCTTGTAGCTGTGCTTGATCATTTGTAGCTGTTTGGTATTTATCAATTGTTGATATTGTTGATAATGTTTTGATTTATGGTACAAGGAACCGAGAGCCTCATTCTGTAATGTTTACAGCTCTTTCTAAATATATATTAATTATGCTTTTTGAAGGTGCTTGGATTCACAACCAAGCACATATGATACATTAAAGATGTCTTCTTCTTCTTCTTCTTCTGATAAACTATATGTGTGACAAATTGTGAATTATAATGTTATTGTGTTTATATGGATTGTTGCTGTTTTGTTTTTCTTATTAAATTAATTCCTTGACATGAAAAAGTGATATTCGTCTTTCCCTAAGCCCCCTCCGTGTCAGACAGGCGGCTCAGAGAGCAACCAAAGCACTCTAAAAATTTAAACGCCTCCGGATTAAAAAAAGCACTGCGGAGGAGGGTAACAGGGATGACAACCTTGAAGCGAAGCCTGACATGAGTGACTGCTGTTGTTTCCTCAATGATTCAGCTGTGCATCCACTTGCATGCTCAGAGTCGAATTAAACACAGGTCTTGGATTACTTAGGAGAGAAACCTCGATGAAAACTTAATTATGGAAATCAGTCGACCAGCACCAGCTTACAAAAGTACAATACAGCTAAACAAAGGCTTGTTATAAGACTGAATTGGGAATTTGGAGGCGTGGCCACTGTTTATATTGGTTCCAAGAGAGGAGGTGTGGCCTGTCTGTCTGTCACCTCAATTAAACAAGGCGTGGCCCTTGTGTATGTTTGTTCTGTCAATGAGGAATGGAGCCCCATACCTGTAGGTTCTCTTGGAGGAGGCACAGGTTCTGTGGCTGTTCGTTTCAGTGGAGAAGATGCAGTTACTCATTGACTGATAGATCCAGTAAAGGAGTTGTGTCCTCTGCGCTTGTTAGATTCAACCACGGAGGCATGACGCCACTGTTAGTTCTGTGAAAGGAGGCACGCTTTCTGCGCCTGTTTGGTGCAGGAGATACAATGTGGTTTCTGTGCCTCAGGGAGCAATAAAGCCCAGGCCTGTTAGTTTCAGTAGAAGTAGTGATAGAGCTTCTGTGCACAGACTATTAGTTCTCTGACTATTAGTTCGAGGAGGTGTGGCCTGTGTGTTCGTTCATGAAAAAGAAGGAGGTGTTGCCTTTGCTCTTGTTAGTTACAATAAAGGATACATAACCCCAGTTCCTGCTTAGGTAGAGTGTCTTTATTTATGATATTTATAATGAAGGAGGCGTGGCCTCTCTGCCATTCGCTCCAAATAAAAGGTGTGTGACTTCTGTCCACGAGTCCCAATGAAGGAGAAGTATCTTTTAGCTCGGCAGTCCCAGCGAAGGATGTGTGGACTTTGTTCTGGTTAGTTATAATGCAGGAGGCGTGGCCTCTGTTCCTGTTAGTTATAATGTAGGAGGCGTGGTCACTGTTCCTGTTAGTTATAATGTAGGAGGCGTGGTCACTGTTCTGGTTAGTTACAATGCAGGGGGCGTGGCCTCTGTTCCTGTTAGTTACAATGCAGGAGGCGTGGCCTCTGTTCCTGTTAGTTGTAATGCAGGAGGTATAACCCCTGTTCCTGTTTGTTACAATAAAGGAGGTGTGGCCTCTGTTTCTGTTATTTACAAGAGAGGAGGTGTGGCCTCTGTTCCTGTTCGTTACAGTGAATGAGGCATGGCTTTACAAAAAGTGTGGCTTCGGTGTCCTGAATCCCAATGAAATACAAGGTCCTTTTAGCTTGGTAGTCCCAGTGAAGGAGATGTGGCCCCTGTTCCTGTTAGTTATGAGGCAGGAAGTGTGGCCCCTGTTTCTGTTAGTTAAAATGCAGGAGGCGTGGCTCCTCTGCCAAGAGACTTGGCCTCTCTGCCTGTAACTTCATATAAGAGAGGTGTGGCTTATGTGTCATGAGTCCCATTGAAAGAGGAGTTCCTTTAAGCTTGGTAGTCCTGATTGAGGTGTGGTCTCTGTTCCTGTTGGTTGGAATACAAGAGGCATCTCCCTTGTTCTCGTCCATTACAATGTTGGAGGCGTGGCTGACATTACTTCATCAAAATAGTTCAAAATTGTGTTGTATTGAAACATTTGTAACTATTATAGATCCAGAAACCAGTGACAAACTCATTATATCTGTATGGATATATTTAGGATGAGGGACAGGGTTTGTGTTAGTACCTTTTACAATGACTTCCTAAATGTGAAATTGAATATGAAATGAACTAAAATCCAGACACATTCCGACCGTTTATTCAAATTCATATGAATTTCCCGTGAGACCAGGCTGGCCAGTACTGTGCCAGACTGTATGAAAAACTCTTTTTTTCCCACACTGTCGTCATTGTAATTTTATCTTGTGCAGGTCTGCTTTTCCCCTGCTTCTCAGTATTGACTGGAATCCCAACCAGCTCTGCCTTTCATTCCTCACTCCTGTAGGGACAGCCTGTGTAAATGAGGCAGCTACAAAGCTTTTATTCTCTCCATGGGAACAGCTCGCCATTGATTCAGGTCCCCACAGTACACGGACCAAAAGCCCTGGAACTAATCTCGCTAACGAGTTCACTAAGGCTACCTTCTGCCCGTGTACCCACGGAATCACAAACAGTCATCCAACCCACTCATCCAAACAAAAAAACAATGACATGGACGAGCGGAAACAGATGAGCAGCATCTTGATAACATATATAAGGTTATCCTTTACTGCTGTGGAACTTATGAGCAAATCTACACAAATAATAAACATCACCACCAGTTGGATGAGATTTCTGGCAGGGAAAGTGTGACTCTTTTAGAGACCTGCAGGAATTCGCATGTAAATTCCAACAGACACTGAAGAAGAGCCCCCATGCTGGGATTTAAATTCTGCCAGCCAGAAAACAGAACAGCTTGTGTTAAGAAGTTGTGAAATGCACCAGATCGAGTTAACATTTTGTACTTTGTATTTCACCCACTGTCATTTAGCACTCATGCATGGTCCACCGACAGTTCTCTTCCCACCAAGTACCCATGTCGTATCCCTTCCCCCGGAAGAAAGAGCGGAGTATTAAACGATCGTCAAAGTATCGAAAGACATGCGAAACAGCATTGGTGAAGAAATCAAGGTCATACAACCACATGTCCACTATAAACGCTCTTCCAGAAACCCAGAGAGAAGAAGCCAGTGCGAAAGGTCAGAAATGAGCAAGCTCTCAATAAACCGTACATTGAAAACGGTTAATCTAATCAACTAAAGGGTCAATAGCTGCAGCTTTCAATGCACATACTCATGCAGTACTTCACCCAAATGGAAAACCAAATTCCTCATGATCTCCTACTGATGTTTAGGTATTCATCTTCAGGCTTAGTCTTACATCTCTTCAGTACAGACGAAGAGGGAGATGCTTTAGGACAGAATGATGACTGGATGTTGCGCAACATTAAGTGTAACTATAAATGTATAAAAATGTAATAATGTAATCTTTAAATAAAAACTTGTAGTCATTTGCAGACTTATGAGGTATAAAAGGAATCAAAGACTCGGTGATGTTCTGTTACGTTCCTTACATGCAACACATGTAGGATTGTTCATTTATCTATTTTAAGCTTTAATTTCTTTGCAGTTGGTCCATTCAGATGTTGGCCTGGTCTATCACATCCAGAGACCTTTACTGTGAAAGGTTGTAGACATAAATTTGAAAAAAGGTAGTGGCTCCATAATAATATGAGGTTTGTTTATCTGGCATTCCATGGGACCCCTGGTACATCTACAAACATCTCTGACAGGTGAACACTGTGTCTGTGTCTCCTTGCACCACCACTATAAACCACCCCACACGTCAAGAGATGCCAAATAATGATTAGAGGAACACTCATCTTTGAGGTTGGAGTTTGCCATTCACACCAGATCACAACCTTATCAAACGAAAGGCACTCTGGTACACGAAAATCCTACATCTCAGAATACAACAGAATTGTGGACCGTTTTGCAAGAAGTATGTTGTTCATTGCCTACAGAATATTTTGTGGACTCCATACCCAGTGATGGACCAACAAAGTATTAGACTGGTGTACAGGCCTCCAGCTATAAACTAAGAGTTTTGTAGCTAAAAAGTTGGTCAACTTACAGCAGTTTTTTAATGCACAGAATTAAAAAAATAAGAAAGAGAAGGATGAATTTGGTCTGCCCATTACGTGATGTTAAAATTGATGCCTGTGGTTATAGATGTTCATTACAGATGTAATAGATGTAAATTGACAAGCTTTATCAATTGCACTCCAATGTCTATAAAAAGTTCCAGTTTCACCAGTCGAAGAACTCCAGCCTTTATCCAACAAATATTTTCACCTTGCATGCACTTTTTCATATCCAACTAGGGCTCGGCGATATGAAAATAATCTTATCGCAATATATTTTTTCATATCAGTCAATACTGATATATATCATGATATAAAGCAAATCAATATTTCTATTACACTTTAAGGTTGTTTTTTGATCCTAAGGGAATGTTATGTATTCCAAATAAATTCTATATATAAATGAAAAGCTAAATTCTGAACTTCCACTGTTACATGAGAACACAAACAAAACAGACAAATAAATTCCTCCAAATAAAAAACACAGGTAATAGAAAAAAGAAAGTCTGAATTATGACCAAAGTTTTTATGTTTTATGGGACGCACTAAATTAGTCGGTCAACCCCAAATAAATAAAATAATCTTAATTATTAAAATGATAAAATCTTAAAGCTTTCAAGTTTTGTCAGAAAACAAAGTAAATTCAAATAAAATAAAAAAGGATAAAAAGTAAAATCTCAAAACTCGACCTCTGTAATTTCTCCTTTTCCTTGTTGGAAAACACAAAAAAATAAACAAAAATATTTTGCAAAATCCTCAATATGAATTCAAGCAGCTTTCAAATGTAAACAAAAGAAAACAAACAAAACAAATTGACCGAGTTGTGAATTAGTTCTGGCGTGCACGCCTGCAGTAACCCAAGCACGTGGGCTAAGATGATGCTATGCCTGCGCTCTGTGCTGTATGTCAACCAAACCTGAAATGACTGTAACTCTAGTTCAGCCACATGATTGGTTCAGCCCAGTGCTATTCTCATTCCCATTGGCTTTTTTTGTGGTGTCTGTCAAAGCAAGGACGGGAACTAATTCCATCGATGTGTTATCGACTACATCATTTCACAATAATTACCGTTATTGTTTTTATCGCCCAGCTCTACATCCAGCTTGACTACAAATCCGAGAGCCAGTTTAGAATCACACTACTAATCCAGTCCAGAGTCTCAAAGTCACATGATAGTATCACTGAAAATAAAACTTATTAGAGTGAGTAATTAAAATCTGTGATCCCAACTGACTCCTTAGAGAACAGCTTTAATTAAATTTTAATTTGTATAGCACAAAGATTAGAATTTAGATTTCTAATTAACAAAGCTGGAGGTGGCATCAGATAGAAAAACCTTAATAAAGAAACCATTAGGAGACCCTCATTCTCTTCTGAGTGACATCAGGTAGTGCTAATAGAACTCAGTATAGTATAGAGGTCCACCGTGTGTTTACAGGATGTTCAATATGAAATAAATCCTGGGACTAGCACAGAGAAGTCTTTATAGCATAAAGCCTTGGATGTTAAAACATATTAAGACTTCCAGTAATAAAATTAAGCAAAGAATAATTTTGGTTTGTTTGGGGTTTTTTTCTGCAAAATATTTAGCCAGTGGGATCATTGAGAACCTCCCCTATAAGATACAGTGCAGTTCAGTCTTAAGTAAAGGTACCATCTATATTTGTTCTAGGGTTGCACCATCAATAGTATCTTTGTACATTCAATTTGTATATCTACACCTTAATAATTAACCCTTTCATGCATGAATTATTTACATTTTTTTAAGTGTACTTGAAAAGTACTTACTGATGATTTGTTCTGTCTAAAATTACTTTTTTAAAAAAAAAATCAGATGATTGTCCATGAGTTTATAAAGGCTAAAATAATATAGCTGATTTTTTATGTATAAATAAAATAAAAATACATACATGTTAAGTATAATAATAATATAATAAGTAATTAAATAATACATATAAATAAATAAAAACAAATACATATAAATCATATATAATAATAAATACATCTAAAACAAATAAAACAAACAAACAAAAAAGTAAATAATAAACAATTGTTCCCAAAATGGCATAAAAACAAATGTAAAAAAAATAAAAAAAATAAAAATATTTAAATAATAAAACAGTCTTCAGTAGTGATCTCAAGTGAAAATATAGATTTTATTAAAATGTAAAAAAAAGTGGCTTAAATAACTGACACAATGCATGGAAGTGCTACAGTATATAATTAGACGTTAAGGATCGGTGATATACCTTCAAAGCTATACTGCATGCACCTTCCTTCCCAGGTTAAAGGTACAAATGGAATTAAGGGTGCAAAATTCAGGGCAAAATTGAAAATTTTAAGGTCATCATAGCTAGCAACATGGAAAATTGTGGTCCTGTACAATTACAATTACAACTGAGTTCTGACTTCTCAGTTAAAATTTAAATAAAGTCAACTTTCATGGCTTGGAAATAAAAACGATACAAATGGTAAAGTGGACGATTGTGAATAGAGCACTAAAAAGTGTCCATCAGGAAGGGTACTTAAAAACAACACTACTTTTCCTTGTCACTCTGGTGGAACCATTAAGGCTAAATATTTTCTACCTTTATGAAAATATGTTGGATTTGAAGGATCACTGATGAACCTTTACTTTGAAGAATAAAATTAGTAGTACCATTTACAGTACCAAACAGGTGACGAGGAACAGTACAGGTTGGTACCTTTACTGACCACCTATTTAAATAATAATTTAAATAATAGACCTTTTCCCAAGTACAAGGCAACATTATATAGAAATGAAACAGGTACCTTCAGGCACAGAAACAGGAACCAGCCTGGAAATAAGGGTATGGACTGGTACCTGTCCTTGTAACTTATTAATGAATGCTATATATTTTATACCTTTAAAGTAGCCCATGCAATTGTGCCTCAGGGAGTAACTGATCTACCTTTAAAGCTTTATTATTATTATTATTATTATTATTATTATTATTATTATTATTATTATTATTATTATTATTATATAAGTACCTTCCCAGGTTACCCACCATAGTGAAAAGGTAAAGTACCGTTTGGTACCATTTTATCTCAGAGAGAGTGTCAGTGCACGCACATCCATAAGGCTGGTGATTGCTGAAAGACGTCAGAGATGATGCAGGAATATTTTAAAGCAGGCTGATTCGATACACTCTCCGCAGTGCCGATTTTACAGCTAACACACAACACGCATGTATATATGAAACGCACGAGCGCGCGCGCGCACGCACGAAATGAGCCGTGCATACATTGCGTCGCGTGCATCAAAATCAACCAAGCGCGTGTATTAAATAAATCGACTTTTTTTTTTCTCATACAGAGATGCATGCATGCGTGCGTGCGTGTTTATACTGCGATTGCTTTATTTATCTTTTATTTATTTGTTTCGCAAATGAAGCAGGAAGGGTATCCACACCCTCACGCGAGCGCTGACCCAAATACACCACGCGCGCGCACCACGAGAGCTCGAGACAAAGTGAAACTCCGCTGCACGGCCATTGAATGAATATAACCGTATAATAAAAATACTGTTAATTGCAGTAATTGTTTTAATGGCTCGAGGGACAGAAGACGGAGACATACCTGCGCTGAGACTCACTCCGTTTGCACTTTGTCTCTTCCTTTTTCATGCACTGCAGCCCGGCATGTCAGTGCTCTTTCTTCAAGAGTGGAAGGGTGTGTGTGTGTGTGTGTGTGTGCGATCGTGACGCTGAGGGTGGAGTGTGAGGTTGGAGACTGGAGACTGGACAGCTCCGGTACTGAAGTCCTCCAAGTCTCTGCTCAGGTGATGCAGAGTAAGGCAGGATTAAAAGTTGAATGAAAGGAGGAAGGAGGCTGCACTGGTGCGTCACTGGGTGCAGGGTCTCCTCCTCTCAGCCGCTAATGGGAGACATCCTGCGCACGGAGGCTCTTCATTGGTCCGGCTGAACTGGACCAATAAGATCAAAGTGAGGCTGGGAAAGGACGTAAAATATATCAGCAGCTTCCTGAGGAGTGGAGAGTGAAGCTGGTGTGTGTGTGTGTGTGTGTGTGTGTGTGTGTGTGCGAGCTTTTCTGACATCATGATTATGCCCATGTTTACACACACACACACACACACACACACACACAGGGGAGAGAGAGAGAGAGAGAGAGAGAGTCAGCAGGCTTAATGGAGTTCACTTTGGGGTGGACTGATGGTGTGTTTTAGAGACAGAGACAGTATGGGGGATTAGTCACATTGAGTGGTTCAGACATATTTGTAAATTATGATTATTTTATGTGTTTATATAAGGTTATGTACGACTATAATAGTAAAGCATACTATCACTGCTACTACTATTGCTGCTGCTGCTTCTACTACTGCTATTAATGCTACTTCTATTACTTTTACTACTACTACTACTAATAATAATAATAATAATAATAAAATAATAATAATAATAATAATAATAATAATAATATTTTACTACTGTTTAAATGCTACTACTATATAGTTTACTAATACTAATACTACTACTACTACTACCACTATCACTACTACTCCTACTACTATCACTACTACTACTACCATCACTACTACTACCACTATCACTACTACTACCACTATCACTACTACTACTACTATCACTACTACTACCACTATCAC